>MNCI01026730.1:0-68306 GCA_015680685.1 Gnetum montanum
AATTCTTCTAATGGAAAACCTCCTATTTTTTGTGTAAAGATTTTCCTTAAGTAACTTAGCAAAGTATCTTATTTGATAATTTCCCTTCTTATTTTCTCATAGAACTTATTTACAATTATGAAAATAATCATAACAAGCAAGTTGTAACTATTATCTTGTAAATTTTTCCTTCAAAGGAAAGATCTTATCATAGCTAGTGGTAACCCCCAAGGATAACTTAGAATAAGAACAGGTTTTAATTTAGAAGAATATAAGCATCATAGAGCTCAAACTTTTTGAAGTATTGTTAATTAAATACTTTGTACCCAAATTTTAAATTAGGTGGGATTGAAAAGAGGAAGGTATATTTTTTAGAGGGTAGGTCCATAAAACAATTTCTTAATCCTATTTAGGATATTGAGTTAAGCAACTAATAATTAAAACATAGGTACATTTCAAAACTTATAGAAATTTATAATTCAAGCCAAGACGGTCCCATTAGGCTACCACCCCATTGTTAGGATTTGGCATATAAATAATAAACATTTAAAGAAGAAAATCGGAAGCATCTGAAATCGCTCCTAGGAGAAACGTTTTGGAACGGTTGGTACAAGGAATACACCAAGCCCAGGAAATGGATGGTCCAGGAAGAACGTAGACCGATTGTAAGGTAAAGTTAGGGTTGGCCAGAAGTCACTCTCCCCATAAAGATCCATGTTCAACAGGAAAAGTGACAAAAGCAAAAAGGCAGGTTAAAAATGCAGAAAGAAGAGCAAGATGCATGGGTTGGAGGATTCACAGGGAAAGGGCACCGGCGTTGTTGGTAAGAGCGGCAACATGGGAAGCAGGAGCGATGGTGAAGCGCTGAGCAACAGAGTAGCTCGGCGGAGGGCCTGGCGGGAGAGAGCTAAGCTTGGCAGGATCGGGTAAGGACCAGGAAGCTCCATTGAAGAACAGGTTGTTAACATTGGATAACTGGGTTCTTCCCCCGGACATGTCACCCTCTTCAAAACCCACACCAGGCAGCACCAACTTGCGGGAGCCGGCGCTGAAGACGTTGGACTCGCAGCGAATACTGGGATGGCTGCGTCCGCCGATGGCGTAGAACTTCCACGGATCGTAGAAATTGTTCACGACGTGGGCGTAGCCGAAGCGCACGTGCGGCAGGCGCTGCGTCAGATTGGGGCCGAAGTGGTTCAGCATCACAGTGACGCGCATCTTGTTATCGGCCGTGTAATCGTCTGCGCTCCCCAGAAGCATGACTTTGTCGTGGTGGGAGAAGCGGCAGTTTGAGATGGTAACATCCGTGGACTGCAGAGTCACGTCCAGGAGCCCGTCTTGGGCCCTTGACAGGGTCACATGGTCGATCCAGACGTTGGAGGAATTGGTTAGAGTGATGGCGTCGCCGCTGCCGCCCTGGCAGTTGCTGAGCGTGATTCCGTGGACGATGACGTTGTTTGCGTCCGATACTTGGATGCAGGGTCCGCCGTTGCCGAGCACGACTTGGGCGCCGCGGCCGTCGATGGTGGTGTGGCTGCTCACGGACAGCGGCGATTTCAGGGTGATGTTTGTCAGTGCCGGCGAGAATATGAGCCACGTCGCTTTCTTCTGCGTCACGCCGTAGCGCAGGCTGCCCGGCTTCGGATTCCGCGGGTCGTCGTCGTCGGCAGTGGTGACTGTGTATATGTCGCCGTCCTTGCCACCCTGAGCACCTGCCCCGAATCCCACGGCGCAGTCCGCCAACTTCTTGCGGTTGGTCTTCCACTCGTCTTCATGGGAGGCCGTCATCCAACAGCTGTCTATCACGTTTCGTTGCTCCGCCGTTGCTGTTGCTGCCACTACCGATGCCAATGTCGCCATCATCATCATCATCATCATNTCATTGGTAATTTTCTCAGAATGCCAGCGCCATCATCATTTCATGCCTATGCTGTGCTGCACGACGGACGGACGGACCGACGATGGTAATGTCCGAAGCCTTGTAAAACAGATACAGCAAACTTCCGCTTCGATTCGTTGTGACGGTTAGCGGTTCCAGGAAACTTTCCGCAATTTTCAGGTATGTACATCCAAAATTGCGTTTTTTCTTTTCCTACCAAAAGAAAATTAATTAATGACCATCAAAACATGCTAATTACGTTTCATTTATACCACGTACTAATTACGTTTCATTTATACCTTCAGCTCGCTAAGTTTTGGGCAACACACTAACCTAGTTATTTGTTTTGTGGCATTCGCCTTGTATATTGGTCAACCTGGTTATTTGTTCCACTCCATTATATTTTGTATATTTCTTTAAAGCCATGGATAGGTGGCTTTGATTGCATCTTTTAAAGCAAGAGGTTGCAAGCTAGAGTCGCACTTAAGGCATTACAATGAGGTGTTACTTGGTTGTAAGTAAAAATTTACTTCATATTACTCTATAATTCTTTTAATGTATCATGTTGTCTATATGTTAGGCGAGCCCATTATATTGGAACAAGGCTAGCATGATGATGAAGAAGTTGGCTATATGTATTTTCATAATAAATTCAACAATAACTTTTTATTTTATTATATTTCAATGTAATTTATTAGAATCAAACCTAAAGTTTAGTATACTCTATTAAAATCCATATGTTTCATTAACTAGTAGGAAACTATATCTAATGAAGATCATAGCCAATGAAAGGTGGCTAAATTGGTTAACTCATTCTTTTAATGTATCACATTAGGTATATGTCTTAGGATGTACCTATAGTCAAACTATTTTGGGTTCTAACCTTGTTCCCTCATGGAAGATCATAAGCATGAGAGCAAGGAATTTATATAGCTAATTAATGCATCTACCTTGCTTCTATTTAAAATATAAATAACCTTTGTTAGAAAAAAATACAAATTATTACAATTCCTTCTTTAACCAATGTTGCTAAATATACTATAAAATAATACATAAAGAAAAAAACAACAACCATTATTACAAACTAGTAAGGTGAATGAAAAAACAAGATTATTTACTATCAATATAATAACAATCTTTATGATTTATACCCTATAGCCAACATCATACACACAATACTTCAGTAGAACATAAGGAGAATATAATAGTACCTTAAGTCAAACTAAAACTCACAACCTGTCATAAACAAAATAATAAGCAAAGAAGCTATATCCTCATTGACATACATTCGTACAAACCATAGAATTAAATTTAATAATTATTTATACTATACATACCTTTAAAACCTATAACTAATAAAATATGATATTAGTGAAATTCATATTATTTCTTTCAAGTTAAGAAAATATTCTTGGAAAAATGTCTTACGATGCAAGGTAATGTGAGCTAACTAACTAGCCAATAGCCCATGCTTATGTGAAATTCATATTAATAGTTAACTACTAAATGAGGACATTGGCTAGGTCAAAATAAGATTAAAGTTCAAATTTTGTTTAATAGATTAATCTTATAAATATTTCTAGACTAACGCATATGGGTTGAATGTTAACAAATATTTAATTAGTATGATTCTTATATTTCAAGGAGGTAAGCCTTAAAAACTTAGTATATATTTTCATCAATTCTAAACAAACTGAAAATACTAAAAGGGCAAGTTGGGCTGAGGTGGTTGGGGGAGTCAGAACCTAAAATAATTTGACTATAGATACACCCTAATGTGTATAGCTAATATGGTATATTAGAAGAATTACACAGGAGTATAATAATGCTTCAAGTATGACTTGAACTAGCAGTCATTTATCTAACAAAACAATGTGCTAATCACTTAAACCACCTGTATATTTCTAATAAGCCAGGTTAGAATAAAGTCTCATTATGTTAAAGGAGTGATTAACATTGGAATAATGTTCCTTGAAAGGAAAAACCTATTAGCTCTTCATGTTTTGACACTAGAATAATGTTCCTTAAAAGGAACAACCTATTAGCTCTTCATGTTTTAACACTAGAATAATGTTCCTTGAAAGGAACAACCTATTAGCTCTTCATGTTTTGACATTAGAATAATGTTCCTTGAAGGAAATAAACTTGTTAGTTCTTCATGTTCAACGTAATAAAATATGATCCTTGTATTCTTGTATAATATTTCATCACATTTTCAGATATACATGGAAAATCACAAATATTACTTTATATGAGTTATGTCTTCTCTTCCTAGTGAGGCTTAGAAAATATTTTGAAGATGATTTTGAGTTACTTAATGTATGTATAATTTCTATCTAGTAGATCCTCTAAGGTCTAAATAGACATAACAAAATTTTAATTTTGATTTTATTTTGTAATTATTTTTTATACATAAAATACAATGCCATTACATTTCCCTTTTATCTCAAATTTCTAGAATCATATTTCAAAATGAGTTTGATTTATTTAATTAAATATATTTAGAATAGCATTGGGACATATTATTATTATACTATACATAGCTTACATTATGTTTTTTCTCAAGACATTTGGAATCATATTATATGCATTATTTACAATACATTTGTCTAAGAACCAAAGAGTAATAGGTTTTGTGGATTGATAAACTCAAGATGTGGGGTGTGGATATGGCATTATATAAGTTTGAAAAAAATCAAATGAAAATTAAATGCTAAAAAGAAAAACATAATAAACACACTTACCTTGAGGGCAAAACAATATAAAGTAGGATTTTCCCTTCAGAGAAGTCCCAAGCTGCTTAGAGCAATATGGATAATGAGATTAAATGTGTAGGATGGTGTTCTATAAATTAGATCTACAAAATATGCTAATGAAACTATGGCACAATGATAGAGTAACACGTCCTAGCAACATGAAATGCAATACAATGAAATAAAATAATAAGAAAATAACATTTCAATCTTTGGAAGAGATGATGTGTAGTTGTGGTGTAGCTATGGTATAACTTTCTAGCAAAATTGATTTATCATTGATCCAACTTTTCAAAAAATGTGCAAAGAGAGAATGCTTTCAAATAGTTGTATACCAAGAATGCTAAGTCAAATGATTCTTTGAAATATATAAGCCTGAAAACTTTTGTAGTTAAACTTTTTCCAAATTTTCCTTATCACTTTGAGTTCAACCAAAGTAAATAAAACAACTCGAATAAATTTTTATTTCTTGTCTAATGGCTACCTAGGATGTCTCATTTGTGTCTTGAACTTGCATTTTACAACTATTTTCTATTTTGATGGGATGTCTTACTTGGACATCCAACCTAAGATTGATGCAGATTCTACTTAGATGCCCTGGCATAATTGGGACACCCCAACTTGGAATATTTATCTTAGGCTAAATCCTTAGGCCTATGATGGTAATGAAACATATTTTGTAGGGCTCCAATATTGGATCCATGATGTTGACTATCCAATATTAGGTCCTGAGATGCGATGTTAGATATATGATATTGTTGGCTATGTGCCAACCTATAAATATAGTGCTTGGGCTATGGTTTCCATATAGTTTTTGTCATAGCATAGTAGAGCTCTTGCAATTTTTTTCTCTAGAGTTAGAATAATTTTCAAAGTGCCTACAATAGGATTCATTAAGTGTACAAATCTTTATTCGAGTATTGTTGTACCTAAGCACGGTAGTGTGTGTAGCAATAAAGATGAGCTTTTTGATCAAACCTTATAGCACCTTGGCTAGCTTAAATATTTCATTTATGAATTTCATGATTTATGAAATTTCCTTTAATGCTAGTAATTAAGCTAATAGAAATTAATTAAGAACATAAGTATCATCACTTTGAGCATGCGAACGATGCTTGGTAATCCCAACAATGCTTAATGTTTGGTAACCTAGCAATGTTATACGTCTTCAAGATGTGCACAGACAGTAGGATTGGATACTTATGTTAGGGTAGTTAATTGTCAATTAGAAATTAGAATAGTTTAATTGATTATAAATTGAGTTTCAACCTATTCTTAATCATAGACAAATAAAATACAAAATAATAAAAATCATGTGCCTCAATTACACTTAACCATATAATTAAGCTCCACAAGTATAGTTGAGAAGACAATGATTGTCATGATTAGATTTCACATCCTGAAACTAGTGTAGTCAAGAAATTAAGGTCTATAGAATTCAACTGGATCATGCGTGAATGCTTATGATTTGTATGGTTGGACATAGGGATACCTCACCACTCATCATTGGCACTATTGCCAGGGACCTTTAGTTATTATGTGCACTGTCTAGGCCTTGGTGAAAAATTATTCAAGATCACTGGAATGAATCCTAAAGTCATATCATATATTAAAATAACTACAAAAATTTTGGAGAAGCACTAAATATAAAAATACTTATATATATATATATATTAATTAAAATCCTCATGTAAGTTAGTATTATTAAGATGTAATAGTTCTATTATATTAATAAAAAATTATGGTGTTTTATTTAGTTAGTTAAAATAATAAAATATAATTTTATTTTATGTTATTAAAAAATTATAATAGATGTCTTCTTCTCATAGGAGTGATTCTCTACCCAAGTCTGATGGAGAAAATTAGCAGGTGCTCAAATAATACAAAGTGGTATATGCTCATCCTGATAAGTATGTACCTAGTTTCACCTTCATCCTACACCAGGATGAGCTATTACAATGGCACAACATGGAGGGAAACATGGTGTTGCCACTTGATCAATCTATTCCTGTGCTTGTGTAACAAACTCTTATGCAATTGGGCCTTTCTCTAAATTCAGTGAAGAAGGTCAAAACCAAAACCTATAGTGCATGATCCATAATACAGGTTCTGTCAAGAATGGATCCAATGATAAAAGGGGATCCAAGGAGGAGAGTCATGGTAGGAATGTGGACAAGAAACTTGATCATGATCATAGTCATGATCACCGAAGAGGGGGTGGTAAGCATCGTGATGATGCCAGTCCTCTTTCCTCTTCACTTTCATCATCTTCTTCCTTGTTTAGCCTTGAATGCAACCACAAGGGACATGACTATGATGGAGTTGATTGACAAGATCGAGATGATTGAAGGGACCATTAGGCAATTCAAGACCTAGGGCATAGGTGTTCAAGAGAGATCCACCACCATAAACAAAGGGGTAGCAAAGGGCATCATAGGCACTAGAATCATGGCCTCGATGAGCCTTTTCTTGCCACCTGAAGCATGCTAGACTTTGTAGAGGTAGTAAGAATCCCTACAAGGCACATTAAGGATAGTTAGATCAAGAGGCTAGGCATGAACAATTTTCCTATGTTTGAAGTGGGAGATTACTTAGATCCATAGAATCATCTTCAAGCATTCCACAATGCCTATGGCTTGCAAAATATAGAAAATGATTGGAAAAAGCTTAAATTATTTCCTAGGATACTCATTAAAAAAGTAGAAATTTGGTACCAATCCTTAGAATTAGAATCCATTAGATGATGAAGTACAATGTTTGAATTGTTTAGTGACAAATATCAGATGTACTATCAAGTGTCCAACTTGAGGAGGTAGATCCAAGGATGGAAACAAGGACGCATGAATCCTTGGATGCCACCATGGGCCAATATTATTCTCTATTGCATAGATGTCGAAGCCATGATTATTCGTAATAGGAGAAAATTTGCCACATCATAGATGGGCTTTGATTAGAAATGAGAAGAACTCTTGGTGTTTATGTCCAAGGAAAATTATTTGAATTAAGATCCCATCGGATTCAATAGTTGATTGAGTAGGTAGTGAAAGAAGAAGGAGAGTTGAGGAAACATGAAAGTGAAAAAGAATATAACTGTGATCCTTCCATTCATAAGATGGAGGTTTGATTTTGTAATAGTGAGTAGGAATCATCACTTGATGAGATGGTGAACTGGAAAACCTTGCCACTTCAAAAATTTACCTCTAAAATTTTGGCCAAGGTTGATTAGTTATGGGACTCTATGAATAGAAAATTTCAAGCTTTCTTGAAAATTATTGAAGAGTCCAAAGAACAAGATAGTGAGAATGATCATAGAAGGTAAAAGGAAGCTAAACGTTCCAATCAAATGGATAAGGGCAAGATTGCTACACTAGAGGAAGTTGTAGGAACTAAATAAGATGATGATGATGGGTGTGACATCTGCCAATATGAACATCCTAAGGGATATTGCCCCATTGTGTCATGCTTACAAGAGTCTAGGATGTATGCTATGAATCCATGACTAGCAAAAAGGTAAACACCCAGAAGATTATCTTATCTTCAAGACAATCCTATGCAGTTCCACAATAGTATTATCTAAGTGGAACTTCACCATAATGATATAAGCAATATCACAATCATAGCCACCATAGCCATGAGCATTGGCACTACCAAGAAAACATTGCCCTCACAGATAACTTGATCCATATGGGTATTACATTTAGCAACCCCTATCTGCACATGACTCTCCCAGTCATATTTCTACTTTCCAACCTGACTATTACCCTTCCAAATATTATTGAACTCATTCTTCACATTCAAGGAAGGATACCACTTTTCATCCTTATCCTCCTCCTATTTCTACACTTGTTCCTCCATCCTCAACATAGCTACCACATGCTGCATCTATGCAAAGTGATCTTCTAGCCCAACCTCTGTAAGGCAACACCACTAGGGTTGTTAATTTACAATTAGTTCATCAACCAAGTCGTTTGGACATTAGAGAATGATAATGACCTTTTTTCTTATCCAAAAACCCCCTTAACAACTCACATGCACATGTGGGTTGCAACCCTACTGCTCCATCTCTCTCTACATCTAATTCCTTGAGTCCCTTTAAAACTAAATACTACTTTGAACCCATATTTTTATGCTCACTTATGTTGTATATGATTGGATCTAGGTGGGAAACCTTCCCTAAAAATTAGCTAATTTTGGGAATCCTCTTATCTATTTGTAGATTACTAGAACTAAGCCAAGTAAAGCTCTGCTTGATCTAGGTTCTGGTGTGAACTTGATTTCTCATGAGGTGTATACTACTTGGAACCTACTACCTCTCTAGAAGAGTAATATTCAATTAGAATTAGTAGACTAGTCCATTACCATTCCATTAGGATTGATGGAAGACATTACAACCACTATTTATGGGTGGTCTTATCTTGTTTATTTTCTTGTAATCAAGTTAAGAACTATAAAGGGGACCTCTCAATAATCATGGGAAGGGCATGACTAACCACTATTGATGCATGAATGGGCATCAAAGATCTTTCCCTAGAAATATCTAAGGAAAATGCATTTAAAAAGATTGAGAAGAAGTGAGTTCCATGCATTGCGTACATCAATACAAGGTGAAATTGCATGAAGAAACTCTATTGCATGAAATAAACATTAATTTTTCCATGTAGGAAGTGTGCACTTGAAGTAGATATTAAAAGATGTTTGTACACCATAGCCACAAAACAAGAGGGCACCTAGTGACTGACCATTGATCCTGAAAGTAGCATACTTTGTATGGAACCTACTAAGAGCTTGACATGTGCTTATGTTGGAAGCATGGATGAGCTAGACCAAGTTCATCACTAACTCTTTGATAATGCAAATGATGACACCTACTGGGGAGAGTTAGAAATTCTTAAAAATTTTAAGCTAAAGGCTCTTGAGTTAAAAACTCTACTTGGTGACATGAAATAAACATTCTCAAAAAATGGAAAGCTAGTAATAATCAATGCAAATCTTGCTTTAGAATAGTAATAGATGTAGTTAAATGTGGTTTAAAATGGTTAATAAAATTTTCTTGGTCTTATCTTGAACTCATAGGTATTGATCTTAGGATATGCTAGCATCGTATCTACACTGACTTGACCATGAAGCCAAAGAGGCAGCCATAGAGATGATTGAACCACAAATTGAAGCAGATCATTGAGGAGGAGATTAAACAAATCCTTGAGGTAGGGTTTATCTATCTCATTGTAGATAGTAAGTGGATTATTCCACTCATGATTATGCCAAAAAAGGTGAAAAGTGGTGGATTTGCATCGATTTTTAGCTATTGGATATGGCAACATTCAAGGACCATTTTTCATTTTCATTTGTTGAGCAGGTATTAGATACCATATATGGGAATTTCTATTAAAAGTTTCTAGATGGTTATAGTGACTATAACCAAATCTAAATCATGCCAAAGGACCAAGCTAAAATAATGTTCATAAGTTCTTAGGGGACCTTTGCATATTGCAAGATGCCTTTTGGTCTATGTAATGCCCTTGCTACATTCTAGATTTTGGTCTTAAGAACATTTCAGTAGTAAATTAGTAGTGGAGTGGAAATCTTTATGGATGACATCTCCACTTATGGCACCACATTCGAGCAAGCCTTGGACTACTTTGAGCAAGCACTAAAAAAATGTGTGAAAATGAACTTATGGCTTAATTGGCAAAAGAGCCATGTCATGGTCCAAGAAGGCATTGGATTAGGGCATTGAATCTTACAAGCAAGAATTGAGGTCTACCTTGAAAAAATAAGGATCATCCAAGGAATTACCTACCAACTAGAAACTATATAAGATGTCCAGTCATTCCTTGGACACACTAGCTATTACCAGCAATTCATAGAGAATTTTTCTAAAATTGCAAAATCATTGATTGAGCTAACAAAGAAAGATGCTCCATTTCTTTAGATAAAGAAATGTGAAAAATCATTTTAACAAATGAAGGAGAAACTTGTAGAAACTCCAATTCTATAGGCACCTGATTTGTCCAGACCATTTCATGTTATGATGGATGTATCAAATTATGCCTTGGGAGCTGTGCTTATGTAGTTAGATGACAAGAAACATCTGTACTAAATTCACTACATAAGTTGAAACATTATGGGTGTACAACTAAACTACACCACCATAGAAAAAGAATTGATGACAATGATATTTAGTTTAGAGAAGTTCTATCATTAGGTGCTTGGATACAAACTATTTGTGCACACGAATCACAACATCATTTGCTTCCTCATGAAC
This sequence comes from Gnetum montanum, assembly GCA_015680685.1. Classification (NCBI taxonomy): domain Eukaryota; kingdom Viridiplantae; phylum Streptophyta; class Gnetopsida; order Gnetales; family Gnetaceae; genus Gnetum; species Gnetum montanum. Next base: position 10,877 of record MNCI01026730.1, read on the forward strand.
AAGCCAATGGAGAGTCCCCATGTCATACAGTGGCCAGTGATCATATAAGAATTTGATCTTATGATGGTAGATCAAAAGGGAACTAAGCATGTGATCATTGAACACTTGTCTTGATTGTCATGCAATAACAAATAGAAGGAAAGCCCACTATTTGATCTATTTCCTAATGAAATCCTCTTTGCCAAGGCTATAATTGAATAATTGCCCACTAAGCCTAAATGGTATGATGACATTCTTACCTATGTTCTTAATCAAGTGATGCCACAAGGGTTGGATCATTGAATGAACCAATAGTTTCTTCATGAGGTGAAATGCTTCATGGAGATTTATGAACACCTCTACAAGGTGTGTGTTGATGGCCTAGCATGTTAGTGTGTCCCTAATGCTAATCAACTATGCATTCTCCAAGATGCTCATGAGGGTCCTTATGGAGGCCATTATGTTTGGAGATGCATGATCATTAAAATCCTGATGGTAGGGTATCATTGACCAATAATCGTTAGGGATGTCCACAAATTTGTCCACTCTTGTGAACACTGACAATGAGATTGTGGAATGATTGCTCAAATGGAGGAACCTCAACAATGGATCCAAGCCTTGAAATCCTTTGACATCTAGGACATTGATTTAATGGGTTCCATCATGTTCATGTCAAATGGAAAGGCATACATCATAGTCATTGTGGACTATTGTATGAAATGGGTAGAAGTAGCAACTATTACCAATTGTACATCTTCTATTGTTTTTCAATTTGTATAGTAGAATTTTGTAAATAGGTTTAGTGTGCCACATTCATTAATATCTAATAATGAAACCCACTTTATAGGTAATACCTTTCGAAAACTCATGCAATGCTTGGGGGTTGAATATAAACTAAAAACACCATACCACCCCTAAGCCAATGGTCAAGTTGAGGTTACAAATAGGAAAATCACAAAGATTCTAATGAGAACTATTAGCAAATATCAAAAAGACTGGAGCATAAAACTCAATGATGCCCTTTAGTTCTATCACTCAACATGGAAACTTCCTATATGCTATTCTCCTTATGAGTTGGTGTATGAAAAATTAGCAATACTTCCTATTCAATCCAAGCTCCATACATTTTCAATAGCCTATAACCTTGACCTTGACTTAATTCTAGCACAAAAAGAAAGACTTATGAATCTCAACTTGCTAAACAAAAACTAGTTGGTGGCCTTGTAATCTAATGAGTTGCACAAGGCATATAACAAGAAGCACCATGACCTTAGAAATGGGAAAGTCAAATTTCAACTAAGAGATAAGGTTCTCTATTGGAACCCCACACATGTACCTCAACGAACTAAATTCCAAATGCTATAGGAAGGGCTTTATATCATTTACAAAACTTTCCCTTTTGGGGCCATGCTAATCTACAAACCTAAGAGCCTGAATGAGAAATAGTTGGTCAACACACAACAAGTCAAACCTTTTAACAAGCCTAAGCAAGCTAGTGCAACAAACACCTCATCAGATGGACAACCATGCTCAAACTTTTAGATCTCCTCCTTTCAACTTAGTCATGGGAGAGATAGCCATCCATGCTAAGTATATAAGCAACTCCTTAGTTTTTCATCTTTTTTTTTACACCTTGTTACTTTTAACATTTTTTTATCTTACACCTTTTTTATGTTATTAATTTTTCAAAATTTTTGTTTTATGACATCGTTAGTACATTTTATTTTTATTAAATATTTTACAATTTTTTGTATATTTTCCTTTATTTTGATGTGATTTTCTTATCATTTTTTAATAATAACATGCCTTATTGCCCACTGAGTATAGTGTGGGCTAACTAATGTGGCCATGTGTTATTTGGTTATTTGATTGTTGGTGTCTAGATTCTAGCTTTGAATTTTGTTATAGATAACTAGGACATAGTTTCTTTTTCATGAAATAGGTAGTGAGTCCACAACATCCACCAATTCACAAACTCTATGATTTTCCTTGTTCTATAAATGTGTAGTCCCTTTTTCATTAATAAAACTTTAATGAACTTACGACCTTGGTAGTTTCTAAATTTGGAAAGGATTCAAAGGTTTGATTAGGGTGTGACTTCAAGGGGACTTGGTACTCTTTGTACCTTTATGCTTACTTGGATGCATGTGTGTTTTCATGAATTTCTTATCATTTTGTGTTGATCAATAACAAAAATTTAAATAAGTCTTTGCATGGTGTGATTCTCATATAAAAAAAATGATGGGAATTCAAAGCATACTCCTTAGACAAATTAAATAGACTTTAAGCACTAGTTATGGGACTAGAAAGACATGTTATCCATGCCTAAAGGTCTTCTTTAACTAAGGCCCTTTCTCACTTTCTACTTCTCTTTTCTTCTTTAATAAAGAATGGTGGTTGTTTTATGGGAGCACTCTTATGTCTCAAGGGGTGGACTAGTCTTAGAATGGTGATGAAAAGTTACTAAATGTAGTTGATATTGGTTTGGACTAAATATGGAATTTATTAGGTTATTTAACCACAAAATTCACAAGGGACTTCATGTAACCTTAATTGGGAACTTCATTCTAGTCTCTCTCATCCACCTATGCTTTTCATGTCTCACCTCACTATCAATTTTATGTTCTTGTTTGATGTCTTGGTTTGATGTGTTGAAATTCTTAGGTAGTTTCTTCCAAGTTTTTGTAACCATTAATCATCCATGGGACCCATGGACTCCTTGATTTAATGTTATGCAAGGGTAATAAAGGACCTGTGCCTACTTTGGGGAGGACCCACATATATACCTTTTGGTTGGGTTAGTTAATTTATTTATCCTTAAACATTCTCACAATCAAATCCTTTTGTGTATTTCATCAATGACATTCAATTATGTGCATCTTCACAATGTTTTCTTGGTGAAATTCTCTTTTTATTGTTGTAAATCCTTAAACCCTCTTCAAGCATTTCATCACGTTTGACTTTTTAGAATCTAATAATGGACAACTTATCCATTTCACCCTATTCTTCAGTTTTCCTACTAACACAGTCAAAGGAATCAATCTACCATAATCCCAACCTAGCCAAGTGTAACGACTAACGATACAAGGTACTTAAAAGCTATATGTTACACATTGCACACTAATCCATGATTTTGTTATGATTGCACTAGAAAGCTGTTGGCACATTTTGTCCATTTCATGGAACAGGTTTGCATGATAAAATCTACAAGAAAAAAGATCTCTTTTCAAACTTCTTAAGAGAAATAACACAATTGTATCAGAGTGTAGGGTGGTACCATTGGAATATCATAACAAGATGAAGAGTTTTCTAGAAAGTCCAAAAATATTTGATGACATTTATTTCCTTTAACTATGGATAGTTTATGACTTAGATTTTTAGAGCACAATAATGTTATGTGATACTGTGAAAAAGACATTTGAAGAATTTAAATTTCAAAGAGTAAAGGAAGAAAACTGGATTTTCTAAATCCAAAGGAGGCAATCACAACCTTCAAAGGAAAAAGAGATGAAAATTGCATTGAAGATGCAAATGAGAAAATACAAGAAATTGAAGTAAAAATAGAAATTCATGTGATGTAAACTTGTAAACTCAATTACTGCTAAGGTGGCAGAAAATAGTGTTTCAGGCTGCCAATATTTGTTCAAGATATCTGTGTTCTATCTCAAATAATTTGGAAAGTAGACAAGAAAAAGAATTTCAAAAGAAATACAAACTCATCAAATAATGTAAAAGCTTAGGCAATATGCTGGATCAACAAGCTATTAAAGGAAATAGACAGCAAAAAAACCAGAGAGACATTGATGATCCAGCCAAACAAATTAAATTCTTCAATCTCTTTGGACTGTGAGAGGATTTTATCGAAGTTGATGTTTCTGGGCGTGAATTCAGCATTGTTGCTCCTGCTTCTATTTTCGAAGGAAAGGATCTCTTGAGGAAGAACTCGAGATCTGCAACGCAAAACCACTGCCAGACGAAAATGATCGCGTAGAGCAAAGTGAAGCAAAGCAAAGCAAAGCTCAGGAGGAGCAGAGCAAAAACAATGATTTGCTTTGCTCAAAATCAGAAAAAAAATGATGTTTATGTGTTGAATCACTCTATGTTTGATCAAGATTCGTGCTTTGTGCTGTGTTTTCATTTCAATTTTGATGGAAATAGCAACAAAGAAGGGCTTGCTATTGTTGTTATTCCTGGTCTGGTGTTACTGCAGCATTGAGATCTTGCAGGGATTCTATCTTCCAAGTAGCTACATGCATGCCTACACAAAGGGCTAACATCTAACGGCTGGATAATCTTCCCACCATGCACTTCCCCAACCAAGAGGGCATCATGATCAAGTGTTTTTCCCATCATTGGCCTAGTTCTGCAGGAGAAGGATGCTAGATCTAGATCCAGATCCAATTTCCAGGTCGTCGGATTCGAGGTTGTGCACTGTAGCTCTAAGATCAATCTCAAAGCCATCCCAAAATAAAAAATGTACAATCTGATTACTCCTGAATCTGTTATAGGTTCACTGTAGCCGCTCTACTATGGGATGCACCACTACCGCGGCCTCGTTGTCAGCATCCTCGAAAGATCTACGTCAACTGCAACAACGACACCAAAAATTTGCAGTACGTACAACATTTGGTGAAAGATGGTGGCAAGTAAGAGCACTACATAGAATGTTTCAAATATCCCACACGTGACCTCTTATAGCTAGATCAAGCCAGAGTTGAAGCCACTGCCGACGCCTATTGTTTCGATGGTGTCATTAGTGAAAATGGAGATGGAATTTTTCTAGATGTCAGGAATGCTACCTTTTGGAGTCTCGAGGAGTAGAAAGACGTTGTCCCCCAAACAGAATAGGTAGTTGGTGAGCATCATGGTGGTGTCACGTTCGACGTAGTTGCAGTTCACGGTGGTGGTTTCAGTTCCCATGATGAGAGTGTAGGATTCGGGATTTAGTGGCAACAGATCCCTGGCCATGGATATGTCAATTAAGTTGGAGGCACAACCCATGCTAGAAATATTGAAGGACTTAATGTTCTCCTACATTTTATAGTAGTTTATGAGAAACGCTGCTGATGATGGTGCCGGATTGAATGTGCTTATGTTGGTGGTGAGGGTGGCAATTTGCATCAGTTTCACACCGGGTTTGGCCAAGAGATTGTCCAGAACTGCCATGAAGGCTTTCTTGAGTTCTTCGTCCACAATGGTGTTGACATGGCCGTCTTTGGAAAAGATGAATTCGTTGATGTCGATTTCTTTGCCTAGACTAGAGCACAAGACAAGGGGTCACTGGCATTCTAGGCAGTCAACCATGATTGGTTGCGATTTGGCCGTGAAGTAGAGGCTAGCCTCCATGTTAACTTTGAGCTCCTCCAGCCAGCGGTAGCAGCTGTAATTCACAAAGTAATAGAACTTGCTGCGACGGTAATGTCACAAATCACAGCCACAGCCACGTCACAAAAAAAATAAATTTAATTAAAATTAAAATTAATTAATTAAGACATGAATATTGTTAAATATACTTTTACAATATTGCATTGAAAAAGAGAAAAGAAATTTTTGGGATATTTGTGTAACGTCCTATATAAAGGGGACATTTGGTTAGTATCCCTTTTATTCCTATGGAAGTTATAACTTCCATAGATAGTTACAAGTAAAATTCCATGATAATTGTAGCTCATTTTAAATTACCAAAAATACATATGCCAATGTTAGCATGATTTTCTCCTAACTTCATGTATAAGTTATAACTTCCTAACTTGTTGGGCAAGTAGTATCTCCTAACTTGTTGGGTAAGTTATAACTTCCTTACTTGGGAGAAAAGTTACCCAAGATATTTTATAATATCTAACTACCTATGAGACCCTATAAAAAGGCTTCAAGGGTAGGAAGGAAGGAGGTCTCACTCTAGGTTTTGGTGGTTGGGAGGAAGAGCATTTGTAAAGAAGACATTGTGAAAGATTGCTTGTAAGATGACTTGTTAAAGACAAAATTTCAACCTCTTTGTTACAGTCTTGTGAGTTATGTTTATTTTTTTATTTTTTTTTAAATTGTTTAGTTAGTGTTTTAGATAGTATCATGCTTGGCAAGTAATTTTGGGATTTTTAGATTGCTCTTATTGTTCTTGTTGCATGATAGAAAATTTCTATTAAAATTTTTCCATAGAAGAGCTGTGTTTGAAAGCCTTAAGAGCATTTATTAGTGAATTTTATTATTGTGGAATGTGTATGAACCACTATTGAGGTTGTTGTAAGAGAGCCTCTGCATGTAGTAAAGCCTTTGAACGATTCAATAGTCAAGAGGGTTCTTTTGATAGGACCAGAATAGCTTCTTTTATCTTTAAAGTGAATCTCTATGGTATTTCAATCAAAAATTGTCAAGTCTTTTGAAGGTTCTGTCGAATGCAATTGTTGACATCCATTATCTAGCCAAAATAGAGTCTAGTATGTGATAGTTTATGTAGCAATTTTTTGGGTGGAATAGTAGGATTGTTTTGAAGAAATTGCTTATTTGAGCCTTGGAAGTTTGAACAATTCGTAGTTATTGAATTTGGAATAAATTTATTGCGAAGTGTTTACTCGTATCATTTTACCTTGTTTAAACATTTGAAATCTTTACACAAATCTACTTTCTTTTTCTTTTCTTTCTATTTTCATTGAATCTCGCTTTATTTCTAGTTTTCTTGTGGAACTATCTCTTTCTCTGGGGAAAATTAGAAGTAGATTCGTAGAGTTGTGCTCAAATGTTTTTGCAAAAATTTATTTGTTACAAGTAGGTATTATAAGGACTGCATAGACTAGGCAATTGAACAGAATAGGAACTCTCAACAACTCACAGTACTTTGCAAAGTTAGCTGAATCTCTTTAAGATAAGTCATTTATAGTTTTACACACAACCTAATCATTTCATTTTTCATAATAGCACACCACAAAAACACACACACATACTCACATTAACTATTGATTCTATTTGGAGGTATCTGGGCCTTGGTGTTGCGAGAGATCAACAAGCACCTAAATCCTGTTCGAGGATACTCATTGGCAATCGTGTCCCAAACGGTCACCAACAAAAGCATGGACTAGAAGTAGGTCAGTATTCACCATGGAAAATGCAGCAACACATGCAATGAGGACCATTCATGATCATTATATCTTCTTCCTTGCTCTTCAGTTGTTAGTGGAGTTGGGTGTCAATTTTGTCCATAATGTTTAATTCTATTATCATGATCATCCAATTTTGTAAAATATTGTAAATTTGTACACTTGGATACTTAGAGTCTATTTGTTCCATTTAAGTTAATTTGCATGTCAATCAATAATCCCATACCTTCCCAATATTTTGTAAGAAACTTGTTCCTCCTTTTGTTCATTTGAGGATGAGTTTTTACTCAATCATGGAGGTATGATAAATCATATTTTGTAGGGCTTTGATATCAGATATTTGATATTGAAGCTGCAATGTTGGATATATGATATTAGGGCCTAAGATGCAATGTTGGATATTCATTATCGTCGGGTATGTTCTAGCCTATAAATATAACACTTGCATACATGGTTTCCATATAGTTTTTGTCATAGCATAGTAAAGCACTTGCATTTTCATTTCTCTAGAGTTAGAATATTTTCCAAAGTTCCTGCAATAGGAGTCATTGAGTATATAGATCTTTATTCAAGAATTGTTATATCTGAGCATGCTAATGTGTGCGGTATTAAAGATGAGCTTTTTGATCAAACCTTGTAGAACCTTGGCTAGCTTAAATATTTCATTTTTGCATTTAAGGTTTTATCCAATTTCCTTTAAGGCTCCCAAGTAATTAAGCTAAATACGAATTAATTAACCACATAAGTACAATCACTTTAAGCATGTGCATGATGCTTGGTAATCCTAGCAATGCTTAACGTTTGGTAACCCAATAGTGTTATACATGTTCAAGATGTGCATAGAAAGTGGGACCAGATACTTATGTTAGGATAGTTAATTATCAATTAGTAATTAGATTAGTTAAATAAATTAAGTTTCAACCTATTCCTAATCATAGATAAATCAAATACAGAATAATTAAAATCATGTGTCTCAATTACACTTAACCATATAATTTATCTCCAAAATTATAGTTAAGAAGAAAATGATTATCAAGATTAGATTTCACATCCTAGAACTAGTGTACTTAGAAACTTAAGGTTTGAAAAATTTGACAAATCACATGTGAATCCTTCTGATTCATATGGTTGGACATAGGGATACCTCATTGCTCATCAACTAGGATACACACACCTAGGTATGAACTTCTGGATGCTCACCATACATTCAAGGTTGAAGAGAGAAGGGTCTTGACTCCTCTAAATTTACCCCCTCACATCCTAATACTCTTAATCTAATCTAAAATAACTTCCTACCTCCTTGTACTCACATAATTTTTAGAAAGAAAAGAAAGGCATGCATACCTACTCAAACAAATTAAGAAACCAATTTCATTTTTTAGTTTTTACACACCAAAAAATAAGATTTATCAATATTTTTTATTCTATGTTTTTATAGTCTTTTTTATAAATGGAGTTGATTTATATCATTATACAACTTATAAATGTTTAGGCAAAAAAATTTACATTATAATATATTAATGATATATTCAACTCATCATCTAAAATTTCTCAAATCCATTTACAAATCATCTTTGTATTTTTGGTCTTTGTATCCCTTGCATTCTATTTTTTCCCAATGATTTTAGTCATAGATTAGTTGGTTGCAACTTATTTTTTAAAGATTGGAAGGGATAATGTAGCTATCTTCTTCTTTATTCTAAATTTCTTAGGTATTTTTGAATTATTTGAAATAAAGATGTTTCTAATGTTATCTATGCATATAAATTTGAACCATGTGTCTTGAGGCTAAGCTTCAAATTTATAAGATTAAATTAGTGGTTAAATAATTAATACAATTAACATAATGCACAGAAGTTATAGCATACTAGTCAAGACACTCAACTCTTAATTAGGAGGTTGTTGGTTTAATTCCTTTCTCTACTCATGGGTGTGGAAAAAATAGAGTAGCCTTTTGGTAGGACACTCTTGTTTAGAAGGTCACATCTATTAAATATTTGGTATGTTCTAGGAAGCTTAACATGTTAGTTAATGTCTATATTTGGTCACACCATGAGCATGTGTATATACCATTACAGTGTACAACACTATCTATAATGTTGTATTCTATATGACTTAATGTTTAGAGTTAGTTATAGATAATTATAATTCTTAACTAATGTTAACTATTTTTGTACTCGTTCACTCTTTGGACATGATGGTTTTGCTACATCTATATAATTGTTTATTCTGGTTTCCAACACAACAACACAAAATACAGTAATGGAGACACTTGACTTATTAGTATTTTTCTCTATTTCATTCCTTATTTATATGTTAATGGATGTATCATCATGGGTTATACAATATTATTATGTATGTTTATTCTAATTTCAATAGTCATCAAACTATTTTTAATGTCTTGGACCTAGTAATCTAATCATCATAAAACTTAATATGGTATTAGAGTAAGGTTTTTATGAAGTTATTAATTACCACCATGGAACATATATAGTGTGGTAGTAATTAGGTGCATTTAATACAAAGGTAAGTATAAAAATCAACCATTAATTTCATTTTCTCATCTTTAAAAATTTTTTGAAAATCGCAAAGAGAGCTCAACACATCAAGAAATCTTTGTATAATAGCAAATTGAGTTTCTTCTTTCAACACTTATTTTTTAAGTATTCCAATTATGATTTGTAGTTGAAATATCATATTTTTCTACAATTAAAGCAAAAAATCGTATGTTTCATGATTCTAATGTTTAATTATTGAGTTAGTTTAAATGTTAGCTTTTAAAAATTAATTTTAAGGTAGAAAACTATGTACAATATGTTTTATTGAAAGCTCAAGGTAATTTCTGCCATCTAAGTTTTAAAATCAAAGGCCATAGTTTCTTAGTTGTAGAGAAACTATTCATTGAAATGGCTCATGATGTTAGAGGTTGTGCTCAAGCACCCCATCACAGAGGAAGCACAACTAGTGCACTCCATTACTAACTTCATTTAAGCACATGCAAAGTGACATATCATCATAGTCACCACCATGAAAACCATAATCTAGAAGTTATCATGGAAATCCACACAATGAACTTTCTAGTTCAAAGGATATCATCAAGAAGATAAAACTACATTTTGTAACTACCACACATTAAGGGGGAGTGATAAACAAGATAAGAAATTTTGACCTACTTCTATCCGAAGAAGAGTATGTCAAATATATGGCCCTTAGAATTAGTATTCAATACCATTACTATGATCTAACATTGGGCACAGAGTTGTTCAAGCAAGATCATAGTATAGAATTATAAAGATATAGCTTAGCACCGTTTGTTGAGTTCGTAGTACTGAGAAATGATGTGGTGGTTGATAACTTTGTCATAACCTACAATACTAGATGGTTTATTTATCAATCTAGAAGAACATAGAGGTTCTTCAAAATCCAAAAAGGTTTCCTACAATTTTACTTTTATCTGGTGAAGATTGATTATGCTTTGAAAGAGATTGTATTTTCCATGAACTTGCTATTAGAATTCTTCTTCAATGGAGATGAGTCGGGAAAAGTTTGCACCACTTCCACCACAAGGATTTTAATCACATAATTGAAGATATCATACTATGATTTGGTAGATATTATTGCTTATATCATAGTAGTTAAAGATAGGAAAAATGCAATTTCATGACCTCTATTGATTTGACTCTATGAAATAATGAAAGAAGGGAGCTGGATGGCTTGGCTATCAATTTTAAAGATGAAGATGAAGAGGTAGGTGTTATCATACTACATAGTGTCTACTCCTTACTTCTCTTATGACTACCTTCATTCTACTTTTGCAAAGGTATTTAATAATTTAAGTAATATGAATGTCATTATGGTACTAAAGAATAAAAATAAAGAGTTGGGTTCATGGTCATTTCTCAAAGCCTTCTCTAAGCCTATGTAGATAACCATGAAGATTTCAAAAATAAACTAGGTTGTTGATGTCTAGTCTGAAATTTAAAGGAAAATTAAGTATGATTACTTATCTCCATCCATAGTATGTATGGTAATGCAACACCCTAATTTTGAGAATAAGGTTATTCATCTAGAGATGATCATTAATTTCTTTAAGACATTAGTAGAGAAAAGTCCTATGAACACAATTTTCATTAATTTTGAAAATTTTCTATTTTATATGGTTTACTATGCATAGTGTTTGAATTCATTTCCTACACCTATCATTATCTAAAATAGTGCAATATTTATTCAACTTATTCTAAGTTCAAGAAAACTATCGTAACAACAATGATATATGTTATACCTTTTCATTATTTTATGAATATCTTATTCACTCATTACTTTGCTGTTGTTAGTTCACATATGGTAGATAATAACTTCAATATTATCTTTTATTTTCTAATCATTTATATGATGTAGTATATAACTTATAACATTTTGTTCATATTTTTAATAGGCTACTTCTGCATAATTTTTGTAGACAAGAATATTTTTAAGATAGTTACTGATAAGTTCTTTATAATATGATATATACAATGAAGACATGGTCATAATATAATATTTTTATATAATATCATGAACATACATTTCACCTAATCATCTGGTCTAATGTAAATTAATACAAGTTAACAAATATTATGTATCAATGAAAACATAAGATGGTGATCATTAGCTAGATTTAAATCCTATGAAATTTCTTGTAGAAAGTTAGACATGTTCTCTTGCATTATTTTTTCTATACTATCATCAATTATAATGATATTTAGATTTTTAGATTGATCTTCATATATTTAAAGCACTTTTGCTAATGGTTTCTAGAATTAAGGCTTTGAATGTTTGGTAATGATAGCTCTTGGGTAATCTTATTTTTGTTTAATTAGTAAATAGTCTTATTATGTAAAAATAAAATTTTGCTAATAAATTATACTTTGAAAATATCACTACTTATAGAAGTTACATTTTTATGATTTTTAGAAGAATAAACTCCAATTACTATTTCTTCACTTTGTAAGGAGTCCAAGAAATTAGTAAATTAGACCAAGATGATCAAAGGGACCATTAGGCAAGTCAAGACCTGGGGCATAGGCATTCAAGAGAGATCCACCACCATGAATGAAGGAGTACTAGAGGGTATCATAGGCACTAGAATCATGGCCTCGATGATCCTTTGCTTAATATTTGAAGCATGCTAAACTTTGCAGAGGTAGTAAGAATCTGTACAAGGCACATTAAGGATAGTTAGATCAAGAGGCTAGACATGAATAATATTCCTATGTTCGAAGGGTGATATAACTTAGATCCATAGAATCATCTTCAAGCTTTCCATAATGTCTATGCCTTGCAAAATATAGAAAATGATTGGCAAAAGCTTAAATTATTCCATAGGATACTCATTAAAGAAGTAGAAAGCTGGTACCAATCCTCAGAACTAGAATCCATTAGATGGTGGAGTATAATGCTTGAACTATTCAATGAAAAATATTAGATGTACTCTCGAGTGTCCAACTTGAGGAGGTAGATCCAAGGATGGAAACAAAGACACATGAATCCTTGGATTCCACCATGGGTCAATATTATTCTCTATTACATAGATATCCTAGCCATGGTTCTTCTCAATTAGAGTAACTTTTCCACATCATAGATGGGCTTTGATTAGAAATGAGAAGAACTCTTGGTGTTTATGTCCAAGGGAAATTATTTGAATTAAGAGCCCATCATATTCAATAGTTGATTGAGTAGGTAGTGAAAGAAAAAGGAGAGTTGAGGAAATGCAAAAGTCCAAAAGAATATAACTGTGATCCTTCCATTCATAAGAGGGAAGTTCAATTTTATAATAGTGAGAAGGAATCATCACTTGATGAGGCAGTGAACTTGAAAATCTTGCCACTTCAAAAATTTACCTTTGAAATTTTGGCCAAGGTTGATTAGTTATGGGACTCTATGAATAGAAAATTTCAAGATTTCTTGAAAATTACTGAAGAGTCCAAAGAACAAGGTAGTGATCATGATCACAGAAGACGAATGGAAGCTGAATGTACTAATCAAATGGGTAAGGGCAAGATTCCTACAGTAGAGGAAGTTGCAAGAACTAAATCAGATGATGATGGTGGATGTGACATCTGACAATATGAACATCCTAAGAGATATTGCCCCATTATGTCATGCTTATACAATTCTAGGGTCTATGCTCTGAATCCATGACTAGCAAAAAGGTAAACACCTAGAAGATTATCTTATCCTGAAGACGATCCTAGGTACTTCCACCAGCAACAACAGTATTATCCAAGTGAAACTTCATCATAACCATACGAGCAATATCACAGTGGTAGTAACCATAGCCATGGGCATTGTCACTACTAAGGCAAAATTGCCCTTACAGACAGCTTGATCCATATGGGTATTATGTTTAGCAACCCCTATCTCCACGTGACTCTTCCAGTCACATTTTTGCTTTCCAACATCACTATTACTCTCCCAACTATTATCAAACTCAGTCTTCATATTTAAGGAGGGATACCACTTTTCATCTTTATCCTCCTCCTATTCCTACACCTATTCCTCCATCCTAAACATAGCTACCACATGCCCCATCTATGCAGAGTGAACTTCTAGCCCAACCTTAGTAACGCAACACCACCAGGGTTGTTAATCTACAATCGGTTCATCAACCAAGTGGTTTGGAAATTAGAGCAGGAAAATGACCTTTTTTCTGATCCAACAACCCCCTTAAGCCCTCACTAGCACATGTGGGTTGCAACCCTACTTCTCCATCTCTCTCTACATCTAATTCCTTTGAGTCCCCTTCAAGCCAAATACTACCTTGAATCCATATTATTATGCTCACTCATGTTGTATCTCATTGGATGTAGGTTGAAAACCTTCCCCCAAAATTAGTTGATCCTGGGAGTCCTCTTATCTATTTTTTGATTACTAGAAATGAGTTAAGTAATGCTCTTGTTGATCCAGGTTCTAGTGTGAATTTTATTTCTCATGAGATGTATACTACCTAGAACCTGCTACCTCTCTGGAAGAGCAATATCCAATTAGAACTGGTAGACTAGTCCATTATTGTTCCATTAGGATTAGTAAAAGACATTACAACCACTATCTATGGGTGGTCTTATCTTGTTGATTTCCTTGTAATCAAGTTGAAAAATATAAAGGAGACCACTCAATAATCATGGAAAGGGCATGGCTAAGCACTATTTATGCATGAATGGGCATCAAAGATCTTTCCCTGGAAATATCTAACGAAAATGCATTTGGAAAGATTGATAAGAAGTAAGTTCCATGCATCACATACATTGATACAAGGTGAAATTTCATGTAGAAACTCTGGTCCATGAAATAAACATTCATTTTCATATGTAGGTAGTGTGCACCTCAAGCAAATATTTAATGGTGTTTGTACACCATAGCCACAAAACAAGAGGACACCTAGTGACTGACCACACTTTGTATGGAACCTACTAGGAGCTTGACATGTGCTTATGTTGCAAGCATGAATGAACTAGAGCAAGTTCATCACCAACTCTCTGATAATTAAAATGATGACATCTATTGTGGAGAGTTAGAAATTCCTGAAAATTTCAAGTTAGAGATCCTTGAGTTAAAAAATCTACCTGGTGACATGGAATACACATTCTTAAAAATGGAAAGCTGGTAATAAAAAATGCAAATATTGCTTTAGAATAGAAATAGATGTAGTTAAATGTGGTTAAAAATGATTAACAACTTTTTCTTATGAAACACCACTAATTTTTGGCTCTCGTGACTTAGCATCAGAGTGTTGAAACTTGGGCAAAATTTCTCTAAGCCTGATGTCAAGTTGTGTCATGTAGATAGTGTGGCATCGTAGAAGTTCTAACATCTACAAAGTTTTTTCTAAGTCTGTTTGCTACACTCTTTAGCACAGCCAGTGTAGCATCCATTTCCAAGGCTAGTTTTCACAAAAAGAACACTGATGATGGACTGAACAGTTTGGCAAATTTTCTATCTTTTGGGCCATCAAGCTTGCTACACTCTCTAGCTTGCCTAGCTTGACACATGTCCTGGTTTCCAATCCACCCAAGTGCTAGGCTAGGAGGTGTCAAAAATTCTCAAGATGGACTAAACAGTTTACCAAATTTTCTATCTTTGGACTTGCTCCGCTCTACTACACTACATAGCGTAGACAACATAGGAGGCCATGCGGGACTAAAAATTTTCCTAAGTGCTAGACCAAACATGGAAGGTACATTTGGCAATTCTTCGACCTCCAAGGCTACTTGTCCTACTTCATCCTCAAAGTGTGATTAGCGTTCCATAGAAAAACATTGCAAGTTTTATCAAAATTAATCTAAAATTGGGTGTTATGTTGTGCTACACTGCATAGCATAGACAACGTAGCAGGGGTTTCAAGACCAAAATTTTCCAAGTGTGAAACAAGGAGGTATCAGGCTCTTTTAATATGGAAGATGCATGTGCTAGCCTCTAGAAATTGTATGCCTTGCTAAATTACAGAATGATGTTTTCAATATTGGAAAAAATTCTTTCAAAATGGGTGCTACGCTCTGTTACCCTATGTAGCGTAGATAGTGTAACACATGGTAAAAGCCTTTGAATGCTTTCAAAAGCCCCCAAAACTTATCATCAACCCTTATTTCAGCTCTAGCATCTCTTTGGTGGTCAAGATCAGTGGTTTGCTTTATTGTTATACCCACTATTGATTCCCAAAGTTGTTCCTATGCTTGACCCTACTCAGAAGAGGAGGGAAGACGTAGTCCTAGAGCATAAGCTCCAATTTGCATTTGTTCTAGGAATTTTTGTAAGTACATGGTAGTTCTTCAAACTTTGGCACATGTGGTTTGGGTAATATAGTCACATTTGGTAGATTTTTATTCCCTATTCTTGTCTTGTAGAGCATAGCACCATTGGGTGTAACACTTCGAGCATAGCACATCAGTGTGACATATCCATGATTGTGCTACATGGGACCTAGGACATGTGGTGTCCAAACCACATCTCCCCTCAACCTTGGCTCTATAAATACCCCAGTAATTGACATTCTAAGGGTTGGCTTCTGTAGTTGGCTTTAGTAGGCGATTGGAAAGTAGAAGGTTGATGAGCAACAAATCTACGTATTAAGAGCATTCCTAATGTTTGCCTCACTCCTACACTCAAACATGACACATGCACCTCATTGTCATATAGCATAGCAACTGCGAGCCTAGAAAACTTTAGCTCTTTTCTATCAGCACCGCATCTGCAATGACCCAAGAACTATGACCATGTTACCTTGTTACCCAGTTGTGCTTGTTTAACACTAGGTACTAGTTGTAGACATAATTTGATCAAAAGTCACATCTCCCAATCTTGGGGTAGTGCATTTCCTCACTTGTACTCATTTATTTTTCTAGAACACATATTTTAAACTATTAGCATACCTATTTATTTCTATTGTCATGATCCATGCACGTTGATATTCTCTCATTGTTATGCATGTTGTGTTCTTACTTATGTAGCAAATCTAAGTATTAAGAGAATTCCTAATGTTTGCCTTACTTCTGCACTCAAACATGACACATGCACCTCGCCATTGCATAGCATAGAAACTACAAGCCCAACAAACTTTAGCTCTTTTCTATTAGCACCGCATCTGCAACGACCCAAGAACTATGACCATGTTACCTTGTTACCCAGTTGTGCTTGTCTAACACTACCTACTAGTTGTAGACATCTTTTGATCAAAAGTCATGTCTCCCAATCCTGGGGTAGTGCATTTCCTCACTTGTAATCATTTATTTTTCTATAGCACATATTTTAAACTGTTAGCATACCTATTTATTTCTATTGTCATCATCCATGCACATTGATATTCTCTCACTGTTATGCATGTTGTGTTTCCACTTATGCAGCAAATCTAAGTATTAAGAGCATTCCTAATGTTTGCCTCACTCCTGCACTCAAACATGACACATGCACCTCGCCATTGCATAGCATAGCAACTACGAGCCTAGCAAAATTTAGCTCTTTTCTGTCAGCACCGCATCTGCAATGACCCAAGAACTATGACCATGTTACCTTGTTACCCAGTTGTGCTTGTCTAACACTACCTACTAGTTGTAGACATCATTTGATCAAAAGTCACGTCTCCAAATCTTGGGGTAGTGCATTTCCTCACTTGTACTCATTTATTTTTGTACAACACATATTTTAAACTATTAGCATACCTATTTATTTCTATTGTCATGATTCATGCACGTTCATATTCTCTCACTGGTATGCATGTTGTGTTCCTACTTATGCAGCAAATTTAAGTATTAAGAGCATTCCTAATGTTTTCCTCACTCCTGCACTAAAACATGACACATGCACGTCACCTTCGCATAGCCTAGCAACTACGAGCCCAACAAACTTTAGCTCTTTTTTGTCAGCACTGCATTTGCAACGACACAAGAACTATGACCATGTTACCTTGTTACCCAGTTGTGCTTGTCTAACACTACCTACTAGTTGTAGACATCATGTGATCAAAAGTCATGTCTCCCAATCTTGGGGTGGTGCATTTCCTCACTTGTACTCATTTATTTTTGTACAACACATATTTTAAACTATTAGCATACCTATTTATTTCTATTGTCATGATCCATGCACGTTCATATTCTCTCACTATTATGCATGTTGTGTTCCTACTTATTCTAACTCATACATGTGATGCTCTATAATCATTATTTGCAAATGGTTATTGGACACCACGTAAGTCCCTGATTGATTGACCAGACCATTTAGGGTGCCCCATTTCTATTTTTCCCAACATGGCTCTCCCATGAATTCAAGGTTAGACTATGCACCTAACAACCTCTCAGTGTTCCAGCCATTAACATTTTCAGATGTTATAGTTTTTGGTACTAGAAGAAGGGCATAAACCTCCGTATCCCTTCTATGCACCATGGGTAGTACTACGTGCTTTCTGTACCTCTGTCACTAGCAATGGGCTAGCGTAAGTGTAATACCCCTATGTACCTACTACAGTAGTTGCTAGATCATAGGCCAGTGCAGGGGTTGTTTACATTTCGGTTGGTACAGTTGGGTCCTAGTTGATGGTTCCCCTTAAACCCTGTAGGAAAAAAGCCCAAAATTGTGTACTATGTTAAGTTCTCTGTGTTTTTTGTAGCATGACATGTATAGCATAACACATGTAGCGTAAAGTCCCACCTAGTGTAGCGAGTGCAATAGCACAAGTTACTATCTTTTCAACATTTTCAAACTTTGTCATTTTTGGCCTATTTTTGATGCAGCTCACCTATTTAAGCATTTTAACTTAAAATTTACTATATCCTTCCATTTCTCATAAGTTTCTTTATTTCTTACATTCTTTTTGACATAGTAAAGATGAACCCACCAAGCACCTCAGCTCCCACCTTGAGCTTGGAGATAACTCATCCCTTGCAACATGTGATGGCTCTTGAGCGACCACTTAGACCAGTGTGTCCACAATGATAGTTTCTTCAACTGCAACATCAATTACTCGAATGCATGGCACATGATGAGGAGGGATATAAATTCTTATGTGCAAAGATCCAAGCTAGCCTATCGCTAGATTGCTAGGAATTTGAAGAAAAGTGCAACTTTGAAATTATTCACTAGAATGGAAGGGAGTTCCTTCTTACTCCTGATGCCATAATACCACTTACTGAAACATTTAAGTGGATATTGAATCAACATATTCGATTGAATGAGTCAAAAGAGTGAGACATGGAATCTCATTATGAGGAACCCCTTCATGATGGGCAAGAGGATTTTGAATCCCATTTTGAAGGTGGTGGCTCACTCTACGCTACAACCTCATAGTCCACCTCTATATTTATTTCATACTAGTCACAATCCTCTACCTCTTTTGTGATAGATATAATGCTTCCATAGATTAAACCCTCCTTGGTGGTAGGAAGCCATCAAATTTTATCAACACAATAGCATGTAGGGCCTTTGGCCTCCTTTCCGTTTAGTATTCCTTCATAGTCCATCAAGTTTTTGCAACCAATGTCTGGGATGCCTACATTACCATATGTACATACTATGTCTACATCACAACCACAAATGGGCCCTATTTCCATTACCTCCTCTACACCAATTCCACCAGCAGTAGCTCCAACCTCAACTACATGGTGGGTAGCAACGTCCTTTCCTACTATCCAGTCATCTTAGATATCACACTATATCCAACCCTAAATGTATCAAGATTCACATATGGTGTAGCCAACTATGGGGCTGTGGGCTGTGGGCTACTCTAGCAATGGGGCAAGTACCCATTCCCACAAAACCACCAATGGTAGTTGCTCTAGTGACACCACTGATAGGATTGTGGGCCACTCAGATGGTGCCATCGATGGAAGCTACTCTAACAACATCCCCAGTGGGAATGACAGCTACACCAATAGCACCATCAATGATGGCTACTCTAACAGTGTCGTTAGTAGTCCAATTAATGCAACCTTCCATAACACCTCTAGGTCTAGATCAAGCCTTGCAACTTATTCAAACGCTCACCAATGAAGTTAAGTGGCTTAAAGCTGCCAGCTCTGAAACAGTCCATGTAATGGACTTCTATTAGGACAACCCTATTAGCCCCATCATGCCTTTGCTCATGTTGCCTCCTGGGGTACAACTTTCCCAACTCACAAAATACAATTGAAAGGATGATCCCAACATTCACTTAGTTACATTTAGATCTTACTTCCTATTACTGTAGTTGTGGCTGCATGCGATTATTCATGTTTCTGCCATGTCATTAATTGGTAAATCTTTGGATTGGTATCGCACACTTCCTCATGCATCTATTTCAATACTAGAAGAATTGCTAAATCATTTTGTCACTCACTTCAAGTATAAATTGAAGCTAGAAGTCACCTTAGACCAACTTATGAATGTCAAAAATGAACCATTAGAACCCATCCAAAAATTCTTATAATGTTGGAGTGCTACCTTAAATGAAATTCGTGAGCCGATTGTTGAAGCCCATCTACTGACCATTTTCAAGGGTGTTATGAATGATTTTATCAAATCTAAGCTATACTATTTAGCACCACGTACCCTTAGCCAAGCTTTGACATAGAAAAAGAGTATACAAGATGTAGCGGAGGCTAGTAGAAACCCAGGTTATATAGCTTACAAAAATACACATGCAAAGAAAGAGAAGGAAAAGGGAAAGGCTGCAACAACCACTGTGGCTGCTGTAGCTAATGAAACCAGCCCCAATAACAACAAGAAAGCTACCAAAACACCTAAGGACATGACCACTACCACTCAAACATCAAGCTCTAGCAGTGCAGGATCTAGCCAACCTCCAGCATCAACAGCCACAGTAGAAACTTCGACAAGGTTAAATCTTGAGTGTAAGGATTGCTTGAAATACACCCCATTGCCAATTAAGCTATCAAAGCTGGTAGGTCAACTATTGAGTGCTAGGCACATTCAATATAAGCAAATGTTGAAGGAGGCCTGCAAAGGGCATGAGAGGTATTGTGAGATCCTTCGAGACCCCTCTATAGCTATGCCTAATGAACCTCCAGTGTCTATAAATTTTTGGCTAGAATGCTTTTGCAATTATCACCAATTGTGTGGGCATGACATAGACTACTACTTGGCATTGAAAGATGAAATTCAATGTATGATTGAACAAGGTAAGTTGATCCTTGATGAAAATAGTCTTGTCCAGCTGAAAAACCAATATATGTATGTCTATAAGCACCTGTTGAATGCTAACAATATAGGTTATACCATTAACGCTATTAGTGTTGATGATAATGTAAAAGCAACACATAAGCAATTTGTGGATCATGCACCTTCTCAGGGTGCTAAAGCTTCAATGTCATCTAGGTCACAGTCCCCTTTTGTCGTTAAAATATCACCCAAGGGTCCCGCCACATCTTTTGTAGTTAAGGCCCCTTAGCACACTACTGAAATAACTCAGGCACCTTTTGTTATAAGAGTGCCAAAGCATATGAACTCACCGCCTACCCAGAGTTTAGTGGTTGGAATTGCATCACAACCTTCTCACCTGAGGAAATGCAACAAGCATCCAGTTGACAAAATGACTAGGGAACATACTATGATAGGCCTCCCTAAGCCAACCCCCTTATCAGTGGTTCCCATGGCCCTGCTACCTGAAGATAAGATGGAAATGCATTCATGACAAGCAAATACCAAAGCCCAGAAGCCCATCACCCAAAAAAAAATCCAAGTCTTCTCCTCCTCAGGAAATCCATCTTTTAGGATGAATAGAGGAAACAAAAACCACCAAACACCTGGATGGTGGACAAGATTTCTTAGTTACACTAACATAGGTTAGAAAAGCTTTAAAGGAAAAAAAATACAACTTTAAGCTTATACAATTTAATAATGACTTTTTCTACACATTTTGAGGCTATGATCCATATGATGGCATCTATTCCTATTATGGAAGATATGCCAATAGATGAAAAAGCCATTCATGCCATTATGCTTCCATCTACGGTTGAAGAATCATGGGAAACTTACTTGAATTTTCATGACAAAGCCATTAAAGTTGATCCTAAAAGAGGTTAAGTAACCACTACCCATATGTTTATAACAATTCGTGTAGGCCAATATAGGATTTTCAGGATGCATGTTGATGATGGGGTAGCAACCAATGTAATTCCATTTCCTATTGTTGACAAGTTTGGACTGGTGGATTAATCAAGCTCACAGAACTTCTTTTTTGAAGTCATTCAACCAGGGCATGCGTTGTGGTAAAGGGAACTGTCACTATCAACTTTGTAGTAGGGGATTAGTTCCTCACTAGTAAAAAATTCATTTTGCTAGAAGAAATTCCTGGTTTCAATTTGATTTTGGGAAGATCTTGGTTAGCCCAACTAAGGGTTGCCTCTTCATCGATACACTAGGAGATCCACCTACCCTATGCCAGTGGAGAGGTGATGATCCTTGGTGATGAGGTAGCCCCTTGAGCTATCAACAATATAAACATGGAACGAGGGTTAGAAATAGAAGTCTCTAAAGACATGTCACCTGTCCACATTGAAACCCAATGTTGTTCCGCAAATAAGTAAGACAAAACTAATGACATGCATGAAGAAACTATATGGGCAAAGTTTCCTTTTTCAATAGTAGATGATAACTTAGAGGAGTATCACCTTAAATCCTCCAGGCCATACACCCTGCCTAACCCACATCAGGTTAGGAAACAGTTACGTGATTACGACATAGCCTTGCTTTACTTTAATTCTTCTCTCTTTAACACTTTTTTTCATACAGTTTCACTTTTGTGTTGTATTTACCTTTTGCATTAGTTATATCAAACAGCCTGGAATGACCTTAAACTATCACATAGCTTGCCAAGGCATAAAATTGGCATTCGACTCCTTGTATTAATTACCGACAGCTCAAAATGGCCTTAAACTAGTTGCAACCTAAAATGGCCTTAAACTAGCTATGGCTCGAAATGGCCTTAAACTAGTTGTGGCCTGAAATGGCCTTAAACTAGCTACGGACCGAAATGGCCTTAAACTAGCTATGGCCTAAAATGGCCTTAAACTAGAGCATGGGGCCCACAAGAGGCCTAACTACATCAACAAAAATGCTAGGCAAAAGAAATAAAATATATTTCTTACTTTTCATTAAACTGCAAATGAAATACATAGTCTAAAATTATGTTTACATTTAGAGTTGCAACATTGCCCAACAATGGGGGTTACATTTCAAAATTTTAAAACATCAATGAGTAGGCTATGGGTTCTCTCTTGTGTCTTTATTTGCCACCCTACTAGGTCCTACATCCTTGTCTAGATCCTACATAAATCAAGAACAAAACAATAAACCAATGAGTGAGCAAGCCAATGCATAAGGCTATCATGACATAAATTGCAATAAAATAGACCTAACTAACTTGAGATGAGCCTACATCCATGTTTTATGGTATTCTATCAAGGCCAAACACCAAGCATCGAAGGATTTCCTCAGTCAAATTTGCCCAGTCTTCCTCCCCTAAATCAACACCTCTTAAGATTTTCCCTTTTTCCACAGCTATTCATGCGGGTGGCCCTGGAGAAAACATGGTGGATATGGCCTCTCTAGAAGGTAGAGTCAATTCCCTCTCGGGAGATTCACTAACCACTAAGTTCTTTGAAAATTTATCATAGGCTCGAGTAGCACCAATCACATCAAGGAATAGATCATGACCTCACCATTCTCTAGATGCATCTCTGTACTTTTGGCAGTAAGTAGCACATTTCATTTTATACATATGTTTATGATTATTTTGTGCTTGCACCCATTCATACACCTTAGCACTATAATCTTTCCAATCTTGATTCTTCCAGGCCAAGAGATCCATTTACAAATGTTATTCGATTACTTCACATGTGGCCTTGTTTTTGCCCCTTACAGTTGACCAATATCTAGCATAATCAATTACGGTCGTACACCAACTACCATATGAATTATCATAGGCCATTAGGAATTCATTCCGTGACCATAGGTCTTCTAGCTCAGCTACCTAACTCACCTTTTCTTTTCCAAGTTTCTAAACTCATTTTTAGAGATCTTCATTGATGCGCCTACACTCCCACAATGATCATGTTGAGTGTAGCGTACATTTGCTTACTTCATCATATACATGATGAGACACCTTAGTTACCTTTGGAGGGAGTTCAAGCACAGCTTCCACTTCAACTACCTATTTTAGATCCCATTTAACTTGTGAAGCTGTTATACCAAAAATAAGGAAATGTTAGTCATAAGACACTAGAAAAAAATAAAAATAAAAAGAAAATGCAATAGCCTAGATGCATCTATATTAGGATCAATTTTCTTTAAGTGATCAATCATATCATCCACTACACCTTGCATAAAAGAAAATTTATTTGGGGTTCTCACCCATGGCCATTGGTGGAAAGTGGATGAAGATTGAGGGCCCTTAGTAGAAGTAGTACCCACTGCATAATAGAGCACGTTAACAATATAAAGAAAAGAAGAAAAAGCAAAGGAAAATAAGAAAACAAAAAAATAGAAGAGGATGAGAGAAAAGAGGGAAAGTGAGAGGATAATATAAATGGTAGTGCAAAGCTCCTACCCAGAAAACCCTCAAGGGTGAGAAGGGGAAGGGGGGATCACCCATCTATACACTATCAAACAAACCAGCAAACTCACCATCCTTGAAATGCAGCCCTTCTTCTTCAAGCTGACTTAAGAGTGCTTTGGAATCCTCAATTGTCATATGTTCCTCAAGCTATGGGACACTATTTGCAAAAGGCTCATTTGTAGCAAGCGCCTCCTCTTCTGTAGTGGGGGTCTCCTCTTCTATGATAGGATCCTCCTCTTCTGTAGCAGGGGCCTCTTCTTCAACAGCAAAGACCTCTTCCTCATCTACTATGCACAAGCTAAGGGTAGGGTGCCAATCCAACATATATGCATGAAAAAGAAAGAGAAAAAAAAGAAAAAAAATAGGCTAGTTAAAGCATACTCACCAACAAGCTTAGACTACACATTGTAGAATCTGATGAGTGGCCTTTTTCCCCTTCCTTCGATCGCATGTGAGGGTTCCTCTACAAGACGAGGCTTTTTAATTTGTAACTTTGACTTTACTATCTCCACAATGAGATGTGCCCCACTCACTACATTACCCATGTTGGTGGGGGGAGCCCCCCAGGGCTATCATGTGCATGGATGGATGTTCCTACTCAATCTTTGGTGGTCATGGAAAAGGACTCCCCAATAGCCTCTGAAGGGTCTTGAGATCGGGTGGTGCATAATATGTGGTGGATCCATGGTTTGGATACCTAGGTACGGTCTTGCATCACCCAGATCCCATTCTCCTAGACCACCAAAAGTTCTACAAACATACGTAGAAATGCTATGAAAAATGCAAAGTTCACATGGAAACATGCACCAAGTTTACCATGTAGCTTGATCATTTCAGTCCATAAGCCTTCTGTAGGATACGTAGCTTAGTTGTATTGCATCCCCTCTTCCATTACATCCCTCATAATCCAAGATTGCTCTATCCTAAGAATTTTTCCTTGGGAAATAAACTTAGGAAAATCACAAGCTTGAAATATGGGGTAAATATGTTGGGCTACCTAAAATTTAACATTTTTCATATAAATACCCTTGTGATCCTTGTCAGTGCCTAGCCATTCTTTGATGTCTCCCTAATGGCTTAGATCCATTCTAGTCTTTTCACCCATAGGTAAACCATTAGAAGGAACACTGAAGAGATCTAAAAAGAGTTCATCAGTGATCTCAAAGACCACTCACACATTGTGAACTTGTGTGCAAAATTGGTTAGCACTTTCTGTGAAGAAATCGACAAGGGCAACCATTTCTGCTACTAGGATGCTTGGTTTCATAGGCAGAAATAGATCCATGAGCCCAACCTACTGAACATTCTGGACAATTGTTGCTGGGGCCCCATTGTATAACCAATGTTATGACTTATCAACCTTTCCATATTTAAAAAGAAGGTTAGCCTCATTACGCCCTAAGAAAATTACTATAACCTCCTTGAATTTGGCTATTGCTACAGTAACAAAAAAAATATAGAATTAGCCATGTAAAAAAAATTAAAAAGAAAATTGAGAATGCATGAAAAAAATGCATAATATAACTTGCCTGATAAAAATGGCATAGGGAATGATGGTACTTGCACTACTACTTCTTCTATAGTGGGTATCCGACAAGACGTCCATTCACCATCCAACCACCCAAGGTCCTCACACTTCATATAGAATTTAGAGTACTTGGTCGAATAAGTTCTAAAATTTGCCCAAAGTTACTCTATAATACTAGCACACATGCTCTCAGTGGAGGAGAACTCTTGTAAGTTTGTTTGAGCCAGGGCTAACATCCCCTCTCTCATCAAGATCGTCCTTATCGATCAATAATCTAGCAACTGATAAAACATAATAAGAATTACAAACCATACAAGAAAAACAAAACAAAATGTCTAACAATCTTAATAGGACTCACCCACTAGCACAGTAGATGGTTCTAGGTGGATTTTGGAAGACTGTGCTCATATGACAAGCAACAAACAAAGTGTTATATTTATGATAGCATTTGAACTCTACACTACCCAAATCCAAGATAAGAGTCTTAAGCCTTTTAGGCATTTACTTGAGCCCCCTACCCATTCCCCCTCAATAGATCTATATGTCATGAATTTTAAGATGCCTCAATTCACTCCAGGCAGTAATGTTTCAACTAGGACACCTACTATTTCAGTAGATAGATGCGACCATATCATTATGCTGAAGTAACGAAGTAGGAATTCTAAGAATTCTTGGGAATCCTTCCAAAACCAAACTACTTGGTTCCCTACTCATGCATGGGGTGTAGGCACATTAGGCATAGGGATGCTTATACAGCACAGAATCCCTACCATCTCAACTATGATCAAGATTGGCTTCAACATAACCGTGCATTTCACAGTGAAAACGTTAGTGCATAATAAGGTCAATTTTTGAAAAAAAAAAGAGAAGAAGAAATTTTGAAATTTATTTTCTAATTTTTGGTTATACTTTTATAGAATGTAAAAATTTCCCATGTAAAATTTCTCTAAGTGTTAATTACATTTCTATAAAGCATAGCAATTTTCTATAGAAATTTTTCTAAGTAGGGATGAACACTTAGAAAAAATTTCAGTTTGATTACTTGTTTTATGGTTGTCATGCTTTCTACTTAGAAAATTTCTATGCTTTACAAGATGTCATCCTATGTAGCGTAGCAGCTACACCTTATGCAATGTAGTGGTTACACCACATGTAGCATAACAGCGACTTCCTGCGTAGTGTAGCAACTACACCCTATGTAGTGTAGCAGCTACATCCTATGTAGCGTAGCAAGTGTCACACTCCCAAAGAGCGTAGAAGAACAAATAGGCAAACATTTTTCAACTAGTTAGCTACATTGTTAGGGATGCTGTAGAACTTAAGACCTAACGTGGGACACCTATGAAACCCTTGCCCTGTTCCACCATGTGGAACACACAAAAAACCCATCACGCAACATGAAACACGTAGTCACAAAACCCTCCCCCACATGTTATGCTACATTAGATGTGTAAAACCCTTATCCTGTAACATCACATGGGATGCAACAAAGCCCTTATCTCAACCTACCCCACTCAGCACCCAGAGGTTGGTGATGAAACCCTTGCCATTACCATGGTGTAGAATGAGAGAAAAGGGAAAAATTTTGCATGCACTACTCCTGGCCATAGCGACAGCCATAGAATAACTACCAAGACAGTGGTGGTGGTAGCCATGGTGCAGTGGCTATAGCGGCCATAGCAACCAAGGCTCATTGGCGACAGTAAAGGTAGCGACAACAATGGTCCCTTCTTAGAGCAAAAGACCCTCCAAAAAAAACACACATACACATAACACATGGAGGGGCAACGTGACAACGTACCTCATAGATAGTGCCTCCTGATGTTCTTTGACACGTGCTCTAGGAAGATGTCATAGGGTGCATTCCCCTTCATCCACATTTTCAAGACCTAGGTGTCTATGCTCACTTTGATGTGCCATTATCTTCTTGTCAAGCTCTAGCCTATTGGTGTTTACACTTTGTAAGTTCTATGCTCTCTTCTTTGGACTACGCTATGCTTTGGACTGTTAGCTTTGATGGTGAAAATGATAGGTTTACCATGGGTAGACCCCTATTGATACCCTTCAAGGTTACATAACATGTCACTTTGCTAGCTGTACCATGTTCCATGCATGACACAAGATGTCCTATTTCCTACGCATAACAAAGGATGTCTCGTGTCCTGTGCATAATGCAAAACACTCAGTGCCTCGCACGTAACACGGAACATCCCATGTCCGATGTAGTGTAGCACAAAAACCCCCTATAAAAACAAAAATAGAAATTTTTGTTATAGTTTTTAAGACTCTATATATATATTTTTCCTATCTGTTCAACATAATTATGGTTTACTAAGACCTTAAACTAGCAATTTTGAAATGTAGCATTACACCCTACGCATAGTAATGGTTCGCTAAGACCTTAAATAGGCAATTTTGAAATACTACATAGTTACTTTGCATGCATTTTTCTTTGTGTTGCTTTGTTAGGCAAGTACCACTTGATGTCTTTTGTTTTTTGGCTATTTTGCAATACTGCTTGGGAAAATGACCACTCATGATGATCTTCATTTATCTTTAATCTTGAGTAGACCCCATGGTCGATTCATGAGACACATGCACATATAGATAGTGGACTTTGAATTGACTCCTTGTGACACCAATGTAGCATCCTTAGAAACATCACTAGACTGGCCAAAACACCTAATCCAAGCTTTAGATTTAGAAGCTAGTGACGTAACTAAGGATCCACTCATAGAAATCCCTATGATGACATGCATAGGTGAGGTAAGAAGACTAAAGCTTAGCTCTTTATTAGAGATAGAAATCCAACAAAATATCTCTAGAGTCCTCAATGACAATGTCAAAGTGTTTGTATGGTCTTATGAAGACCCATGCATAATACAACAAAACATTATTTTAGATCCATGTGCCAAGGAAGTTAAGAAAAATGCTTGCAAAATTAAGCCAAAAATTTCATTAGCCATACGCAATGAAATTACTAAACTTTACCAAGCTGGGTTCATCCACGCAATTGATTATGCAGATTGGATATCAAATATCATTGTTGTCCCTAAGAAAACTGAGGGTATACACATTTGTATAGACTTCTAAGATTTAAACAAGGTAGCCATCAAGGACAATTTCCCATTGCCTAGGATCGACCAAATTGTCGATACTATAGCTGGCCATGCCTTATTATCCTTCATGGATGGATTCTCAAGATACAACCAAATCTGTATACACCTAGAACATCAACTTGCTACTACTTTCATGACTCCTTGGGGAATGTTTTGTTATACGATGATGCTTTTCAGACTAAAAAATTCTAGAGCAACATACTAGCATGCAATGAATTATATTTTTAGTGACTATCTCCTAGAAGCGCTAAATGACTATGTAGATAATATAGCAGTTAAATATAAGAAAGCTCTTGATCATGCAAATGACTTGACCCTGGTCCTCCAACGTTGCCATAGGCATGACCTTCATCTCAATCCAACAAAGTGTCTTTGGCATCAGAATCAGATGCATGCTAGGCTTTAGAGTGTCAGAAATAGGAATACGTGTAGACCTAGACAAAGTCAAAGTCATTATCAACTTAGCACCACGCACAAATCTTAAAGAGTTGTGCGAATTACAAGGCAAGGTATAGTTCATACAAAGGTTTATCACAAGGTTAACAGATAAATTGCATCCAATGCAACACCTACTCCAAAAAGGAGCTAACTTTGAGTGGATGAACCAATGCTAAGAAGCATTTGATACTTTGAAAAAGGAGCTTGTTCATCTTCCTACTGTTTACCCTCCACAAAGAGATAAGCCTTTCTACATTTGCCTTGCAACTTCAGACATGTCCATCATTGCCTTGCTCTATCAAAAGAGAGATTATGGCTCTAAAATTTCTATTTACTACCTAAGTCATGCATTGATAGCTTACAAGGAAAAATAGAATGATGTAGAGAAAAATTTCCTTGCTTTAGTATTTGCAATAAAAAAATGGAGACACTATTTGTTTCACAGCCGAGTCAACATCATTCGCCAAAATAATATACTTAGGGCAATAATTGCAAAGTTCGACCTACATTACATAGCACAATCATCCATAAAGGATCAAGCAATAGCTATGCAACTTACAGTTTCACCTACAAATGACCAAGCAACAATAGATCCCGAATTCCTAGACAAGCATGTTAGTAGTATAAGCCCAGTACCTACAAAATTTGAAGCCATTTTACACTTTGATGATGCCTTAACCACACAAGGTGGCAATGCTACTACTGTTCTCACATTTCCCTATAGAGAGATTCAACCTTTTGCATACCAATTCATGTTTATTTGCACAAATAATGTAGTAGAATACGAGGGTATCCTTAGAGGAATTCTAGTAGCTCAAGAGTTAGATTTTCAAAATTTAGTAATTTGAAAAAATTCACAATTGTTCATTAACCAAGTTAGAGGGTCTATGCCTGTAAAGCACAAGACTTACAACCTTACTGTGATTTTGCAAAATACTTACTAAAACGATTCACAATTTTAGATGTTCAATACATCCCTTGCAGTGAAAACACTATAGTTGACACATTAGCCACATTAGCTTTAAGCACGTGACCACACATGTTTGCTCTCTTACCTGCTTCAATAGTAAAATGCACTCATCCTATCATTCACACAATGAGTATCACGTCTATAAGTGTGGCCCACACTCAAGAATGGTATGATAACATCAAAACATACCTTCAACATGGAAAACCTCCACAGAACCTAACATCCACCCAAAAATACATAGGAGGAAAATGAGCATGATAGTACATACTCATAGGTGAAAATTCTCTATGTCATAGATCTTATGATGGGATACTGCTAACTTGCATAAGTGGCAATGAAGCCCAAAGAATCATTGATCAAGTCCATGAGGGACTATGTGGAGGGCATATAGCTCCCTAGGCAATGGCAGTGAAAATTAGATGCTTAGGCTACTACTAGCCTTATATGGAGTGTGATTATGTTTCCCAAGGTCAGAACATGTGATATATGCCAATGGCATGGGAATATAATACATGTATCACCAACTACGTTTCACACTACACAAATCATGTGGCCCTTTCAAAGTTGGGTATTAGATATCATAGGGCCTGTAACGCCTAAGTCTTTCATAGTACATATCCTCATTATTATCACAAATGAGCATTTTACAAAGTGGGTAGAAGCTATTCCCCTTAGAAAAACTACACCTCAACAGGTTTGCAAATTCATCCTGGACAATATAGTCACTTGGTTCAGCCTCCCTATGACTATTGTTACAGACAATGGGTCACAATTTAGTAGTGTAGAAAGTAAAGCATTTTGTAAAAAGCTTGGCATTAAACACTCCTTCTCATCACCATAATATCCTCAAGAAAATGACCAAGTGGAAGCCACCAATAAGGCCATTGTCAACCTTCTAAAGAAGATGCTTAGTAGTAGCAAGTGATGATGGCATGAGTAACTCGTCTACGTACTTTGGGCCTATCGTACAACATGCAGAACTGCAATAGGTAAGACACCATATAGTATTTTATACAGATTTGAAATAGTGTTACCTCTTGAATTATAGGTCCCATCACTCCGAATGATCCTCTCAAAATTTATGGATGGGGCTCAGAACAACGCTTAACTGCATTGAGTGGTATCAAGACAAACAATGACAAAGGCATCACTACAATCTGCACCAATGCCTAATCAAGAATGTGGATTTAGTCCTCAAGATTGTTCATGAGCCCATGAAAAAATTCTCATCTAACTAAGAAGGACCTTTCTTGGTCATGAAAGTTTTGAAAATGGGGCATTCAAGTTTGCTGACTTAGATGGCAATGAATTCGCTAATCCTGTCAATCGTCTGTACTTGAAACTGTATTATGCCTAACATGTAGTATCATGCCAACAATAAAGAAAGGTAAAAAAATCATCCACTATGATGTTAAACTAGCATAGAGTGTCTGCTATGATGTTAAATTGACATAGATCCTCTGCTATGATGTTAAACTAGCACAAATCATCTGCCATGATGTTAAACTAGCATAGAGTCTCCTTGGGCTATGAGATTAAACTGCCACCCATAGCATGGTCTGCTATGATCTTAAATTGGCCATCCATCATCTGCTACGATGTTAAACTAGCATAGCAGTTTGCTAGGACCTGAAACTAGGACAACATGGTCTTCTCAGACCTTAAACTAGGACCACAGTCTGCTAGGACCTTAAATTAGCATAGTCGATGGTCTACCAAGACCTAAAACTAGGTTCACAAGTCAACATCTATGATTCAACATATATGATCTTGTGAACAAGTGAGTGGGCATACTTTCAATCTTCTATCGCCTATCTACGCCTCTTAGGAAAGATGTAGTGGGTTTTTGCAATTCCAAAATGAAGTTCGTGTTACCAAGGAAAAACTCTCTAGGAAATTTGCAACGTCACCATCCTTGGCATCTTACTGATCTTCTAGAGATGTCATTTGACATCTTGCTAACATTCCAAAGCTATTTCCACCATCACCAATCATCTTGGTCATAACTCCTACCATCAGCATCTCCTACTAAAGTTCCAAAAGTACTGTGGCCCAGCCACAATGTTGCTATCCTCCAACCCTCACTATTTTCAGACTTTAGAAGAGCATTCAACAATTGGGCTTCCCACTCTGTGGCTGCATTTCCTAGCTCTTTCCTTTGGTGAGGATTCCTAATAACTTGCATCACCATTGCTCCTAGCCTCTTGAGTGCTCACTTCCGGTATGGTCATTAGAGCTTTCCAGCCTGCCATTGCTGACACCTAAAATGGCCTTCCTGCTTTGGACATTGCATGCACCCAACATAGCACTTTCAGCCCTTGCAATGTCCCAAGGAGATAGGACTTCACCCTCATTTCACATGGTGATTATTTCTTCTAGTTTTCTCTTTGTTGCATTTGCAAGATAAAGCTAGGATGACATTGTTCAGGAAAGTGTTTCACCACAAGAGCATGCATTGCTCCAAAGTACCTACTTTGATTAGCCTAGCTGGTTGAGAGTGCATACCCTAATATCCCCTTAACTAACCTAACTACTACTTTTCACTCTTACAATTCCCCACATCCCCTCGCAAGTTTTTCCAATGGAGATAAAACCCTTTCCCATGCTTAACCACTAAACCCATGATGGACATAATGCAATTTGTCCCATGGACACCATTTTAGATTATTCAAAGCCCCACATGGATGTAACACAACTCATCCCAGGGAGGAAACACCTATCCTACAGTGGTGATACAGTTGCCTTCAAGTGGATATGGGTGTGCAATGCATTTCCTCAAAAAAAAATCCAAAAAGAACAAGAAAAAAGAAGAAAGGGAAGAAGAGAAGAAAAAGAAAAATGAGAGAAGACAAGTGCCCAAGTTAAATGACACAATTTCCTATTTGCAACCATCTCAGCCTTGGATCGACCATCTCTAAGCATTCTGATAAGTGGTTGAAATCCAAATAGGAAAGAAATCTATGCATGCTAACTCCCTCACAAGCACTCCGACAAGGGATCACACTCTGGAAATAGGTTTTGATGGCATCACATCCTACATTTTTCCTTATCCATCCATTGCATCATGATCAATCCCCTTGAAGATATTTCCTAGTGCCTTCCATACTACCATACTTCATTTCCCTAGCACGCTCAAGCATAGCAAAGAACCGTTTAAGAGGGTACCAATGAATGGTGTTGGTGTCGTGTTCATCATGGTTTTTTGTATTCTTTGTTAATGTCTCTTGGGAAAATCCTCCATATGTTGACAAAGAGGGTCCAATGAAACACCACTAATTTTGGGCTCTCATGATTTACCATCAAAGTGTTGAAACTTGGACAAAATTTCTCTAAGCCTGACGCCATGCTATCCTGTGTAGATAGCGTGGAACCTTGGAATTTCTAGCATATGCAAAGTTTTTTCTAATTTTTTCTACTATGCTCTTCAGCATAGCTAGTGTAGCACCCATTTCCAAGGCTATTTTGCACAAAAAGAGCACTGAGAATGGATTGAATAGTTTTGTAAATTTTCTATCTTCCAGGCCATCAAGCTTGCTACACTCTCTAGCTTGGCCAGCTTGACACATGTCCCGGTTGCTAGTCCACCCAAGTGCTAGGCTAGGAGGTGTCAAAAATGCTTAGGATGGACTAAATAGTTTGGTAAAGTTTCTATCTTCAGACTTGCTATGCTTTGCTACACTACACAGCATAGACAACGTAGTAGGCCATGCAGGACTAAAAATTTTTCTAACTACTGGACCGAACATGGAAGGTACATTTGGCAATTCTTCAACCTCCAAGGTACTTGTCTTTCTTCATCCTTTGAGTGTGATCAGAATCCCATAGAAAAACACTACAAGTTTTATCAAAATTAATACAAAATTTGGTGTTATGCTATGCTATGCTGCATACAATAGACAACATAGCAGGGGTTTCAGGACCAAAAATGTTTCAAGTGTGAAACAAGGAGGTATCATGCTCTTTTAACATGGAAGATGCATGTGTAGCCTCTAGAAAATGTGTGCCTTGCTAAATTCTAGAATGGTATTTTCAATTTTGAATAAATTTCTTTCAAAATATGTGATACACTCTATTATGCTATGTAGCGTAGACAGCATAGCATGACAAGATTGCATAATTTTTCTAAGTGTTGTTGCTATGCTTCATTACGTTGGGTAGTGTAGATAGTGTAACACTTGGAAATAGCCTTAAAATGCTTTCAAAAGCCCCCAGAACGTAGCATCAACCCTCATTTCATCTCTGGCATCTCTTTGGTGGTTAAGAACAATGTTTTACTTTATTGTTATACCCCTTGTTGATCCCCAAAGTTGTTCTTATGCTTGACCCTACTTGAAATAGGAGGGAAGACATAGTCCCAGAGCATAAGCTCCAATTTGCACTTTTTCTAGGAATTTTTGTAAGTACATGGAAATTCTTCAGACTTTGGCACATGCGATTTGGAAAATTTTGGCAAATTTTCAATCCCTGTTCTTGTATTGTAGAGCGTAGCACCATTGGGCATAACACTTTGAGTGTAGCACATCAACATGAAACATTCAAAATTATTCTACATGGGACCTAGGACACGTGGTGTCCAAACCACATCTTCGCTCAAACCCTAGCTCTATAAATACCCCAATAATTGACATTCTAAGGGTTGGCTTATGCATTTGGTTTTGGCAGGTGATTGGCAAGTAGAAGGTTGATGAGTAGAAAATCTAAGTATTAAGAGCATTCTTAATGTTTTCCTCACTTCTACACTCGAATGTGACACCTACACCTCACCCCCGCACAGCATAGCAGTTACTAGCCCAGCAAGCTTCATCTCTTTTCTGTCAGCATCACATCTACAATGATCTAGGAATTTTGACCATGTTACCATGTTGCCTAGTTGTGCCTGTTTGACACTACCTACCAGTTGTACACATCATTTTATCAAAAGTCACATCCCCCAATCTTGGGATGTTGCATTTCCTCACTTGTACTCTCATTTTATTTTTCTATAGCACATATTTTAAATTATTAGCATACCTATTTATTTCTATTTTCATGATACATGCACATTGATATTCTCTCACTATTATGCATGTTTTGTTCCTACTTGTTCCAACTCATACATGTGATACTCTAAAATCATTATTTGCACATAATTATTGGACACCATGTAAGTCCCTAACTGATTGACCAGACCATTTAAGGTGCCCTATTTTCATTTTCCCAGCACATCCCTTCCATGGATTTAGGATTAGACTATGCGCTTGTCAACATCTCGGTGTTCTAGCCATTGATATTTTTAGATGCTACAACTTAGTCTTATCTTGAACTCATAGGGATTGATTCTAGGATATGCTAGCATCATATCTACATTGATTTGACCATGAAGCCAAAGAGGTAGCCATAGAGATGATTGAACCCCAAATTGAAGTAGATCATCAAGGAGGAAATTAAACAACTCGTCAAGGTAGGCTTTATCTATCTCATTGTGGATAGTGAGTGGAGTAGTCCACTCATGATTGTGCCAAAGAAAGGTGGTGAAACACCCTAAATTTTCAAGGAATTATTTCTTCACCAGGTCTGCGTAGTTCAGGCAGTGTCATGTCACAATGAATGCTTTGAGTTTAGGCTATCTAGTTTGTCAAGTTGTCTAGCTGGGTAATTCATCTAGCCAATAGCCTACTTAGAAATGATGTGGAGAGTTGTCAACGGTGCTCAAGATGCATGTAATAGTTTGGCAAGTTTTCTAGTTAAGGAGTTTGCTATGCTATGCTATGCTATGTAGCGTAGTAGGCTTCAGGAGATAGTTGTTTGGGAAATTAATTGGAAATTTGTTGCAAGACAAGTTGCTATGCTATGCTATGCTACAAAGTGTAGCACAACGTAGTGAGATCAAGATAGGAAGGCTCAGCTTACTCAGTAATTTCAATAACACTCAGTTAACGTCTCTGGCCTTCAAAACTAGTTTCTTTGCTTAGGTTCACGTCCTTCAACGAAGTTCCTCTCACTAGAAAAGTAGCAGATCAAGCCAAAAGCAAGCTATGTTGGCTGCTACACTACATAGCGTAGCAGCTTTGCAGGAGTGACAAAAGGCATCTCAAATTGTACGATCAACAAGTTCGCAAGTTTCGCATTGCAAGAAAAAGAAAAGGATGCAGATTGTTGGAATTTTCATGATTAAGGCCAACTACTACACTATGCTACGCTACGTAGCATAGCACAGCATAGAAAAATATGAAAAATCAATTAGAGCACTTAAAAGACTTCCAACACATGCAACAGGTTTCGACACAAGTTTCTGCCTCAAATTGGCAGCTATGCTATGCTACGCTGCATAGTGTAGCACAACGTAGCAAGATGCTACACTACGCCAACATGCTATGCTCTAAAGCAGAGCATGACATAACAAGATGCTACGCTATGCCCACATGCTACGCTATAAAACATGGCACAACATAGCGGGTAGCTACGCTACATCAATGCATTTCACCTATTTGCATCGTTGGCACACATCTCGGGGTTCTGACAACGTAATTACAGCATGGCAGGCTCGTCAATCAGCTTTGCAGTTCCATGCAGCATGGAGACGTCAACACGGGTCCAAGACACATGGTGTCCAAACCACATCTTCTACATGCTCCTAGCCCTATAAATACCCTGACAAGTAATGCTTAAGAGGTTGGCAAGCAATATGGTTGGTTAAGAAACAAACTGGTTGGCAAGTTAGCAAAAATTTGAGCAAGCAAGTTAGCACTTTTGTAAAATAGCAAACTAACAATCTTGAGCATTGTAAACACTCTTCTCATTTTGATATTTTGTTTTCGCTTTCCCATCACCTTTGTAGCATTTCGCACTATCAACCCCTGAGTCTGCATTCAAGCACATAGTTAGCTTTCTTTGAACGTTTTGGTTACTTTTGGGATCTCTGTGCTTCCCAGTGTCGTGCAACCAATTGCATCCACTTTCATAAAGTAAATATGTAGCTTTGAAGTGGTGCATTCTCTTAACTGCAATTTACTTTGCTTTTCTACTTGTCATTGCATTTTACATCATTTTCCACTTTCTCGCATTTAAAAATTATCACTTTATGTTATAAGTATCGCTTTCAAAAGTCCCCAATTTTCAAAATGTTATAGTAACACCGATTAATTCCCTGTCTAATCGACCAGACTGTTCAGGGCACCCCATTTCCATTTTCTCTAGTACAGCCCTCACGCGGATCTAAGGTTAAGTCTATCACGATCGACGACCTCTCGTTGTTTTCCAGTAGCTGATGTTTTGGTTGCTATAGTTTTACGGCGCTAGAAGGAGGGCCTTTTGGTGCCCTTTCCATGTTTTACGGTAGTCTTGTAAGAATTCTGTAGCCTGATACGTGTTAGTGTAAGCCTGACACCCAGTTGTGATTGTTTACGCATCGTGCGGTGTAGATCGGTCACTCCGACAATTCTTCCAGAACCCTGTAGGACATAAAGCCTCTGATCAACATTTGACTCATTCGTCTTAAGGTAGTCTTGCACGCGCTCTATACCCTATCATGCACTAGCATAAAACGTGACACCATTTTTTACGATTGTTTACGCATCGTGTGGTACAGATCGGTTGCTCCAATGATTCCTTTGGAATTCGGAAAGACATAAAGCCTTTTGATTATTTTCCAATTTCTTTATTTTTCTCATTTGCAAAACCGTTTAGCTTCATGACAATGAATTCTCCAAGAACTGCTACTGACACCTCTAACCTTGAGGTTCCCTTCACAATTCAAGGCATTATGGTGTTGAGCAACCACTCAGCCTAGGGCTGGGGCCATGTCGATCCCTTAGGATCCAAAATCAGGGACCTAAGGGTTTGTCCCAAGAACATGAGTGCTATAACTTTCTCTGTGCAAAGGTGCAGGAATACCTGCCCTTGGATGTGGAATAACTCGAAGACAAACATAGCTTTGAGTTCATTTACTGCAATGGGAAGGAATTTGTTCCCACTCTCGGTGCTTCCATTCCTTTGACCCAAATGAATCAATGGCTTCTAGACCAATTGATCTAGCTGGGTAGGCTTAGGGAGCAGCAGGACACAATGTCCAACCACAACACAACCTTCCAAGATGGACAGGAGTAGCTCAATTCTCAATCTGATGGGAGAGGTCAAACCAACCCCATTACCATCCCTCCTAGCTAGTCTTTCTGGACCAACCTATTGTCTATCACCACTCCCTTCATGATCGCACCTACACTTTCGCAACTCGCACTTACATCCGCAATGGGTAGCCATGTCATCTCCCTAGCTTATCAATGCCCCTATTTCCCTGTTTCATTTTCAGCCACTATTTCTCCATAAAATTTTCATCAATCCATTCCTATAGTGCATCATGTGCCAATCATGGCTACCCTACCACATGTTCACACCGTACCTACTTCTCAGTCGTACCCATCTTCCACCTCCATTCCTACATTCATAGCTCCCCCTGCTACGCTACCATTGCAGATGTCTCACCATGTTCGCCAGCAAACCTACCAAATCCTGCAAATGCTACAATCTAGCGCAGGACCATGGTCCCCTCCGCTAGCGACAAAACACGCTTATCCCGCAGCCCAACCCATGATTGTTGCTCCAACTACACCACCTATTGGGTGGTGGATAGCACAAGCAACACTATTTGTGGGGGCCACCCCAATGATACTGTTGATGGGTAACATTGCTGCCCCCGTCACTCCACAGATGGGAGCTGCCTTGGTAGTTCCCCAACCATTCACATCGTTGCAGGTTCTGGATCAAGCGTTCCAGCTTATCTAGACCCTTACTAAGAAGATAAAATGCCTCAAGGCTGTCAGGTCTGACATGATACAAGTCATGGACTTTTACCAGGATGACCCTATCAACCCTACAATTCCTGCACTAACACTACCCCTAGGGATGTCCCTCCCCCACTTCATGAAATACAATGGGAAGGGGGATCCCAATGCACATCTTATTACCTTTAGCTCTGAGTCTCTTTTGCTACAACAATGGCTGCACATGATTATCCACATCTTTGCCATGTCCTTGAGCAGAAAGGCCCTGGATTGGTACTGTGTCGTACCATGCTCCTCCATATCAACCCTAGAGGAGCTTCTGACCCAGTTCATGATGTGCTTCAAGTATAACTTGAAGCTGAAAATCATGTTAGATTAGCTAATGAGTGTAAAGCAGGATCCTCTAGAACCAGTCCAGAAGTTCATCCAGCATTGGAGTAAAACCCTTAATGAAATCCGTGAGCCCATCACGGAGGGTCACTTACTGGTCATCTTTAAGGGTGTAGTGAATGACTTCATCAAGTCTAAGCTGTACTACCTCGCTCCTCGTACTCTTAGTTAAGCCTTCGCTCAGACTAAGAGCATACAAGATGTGACTGAGGGAAGCAAAGACCTGGTCTATGTTGCTTACAAGAACACCTTCACAAAGAAGGACAAGGGTAAGGCTACAATAGTCACGGTGGCCACTGTGGAAAACGAAGCCAAACGCAAGCCTAATAACAATAGTAACAAGAACAACAAAAAACTAGCCGCACCTGCAGGTAACCCTATGCCTAAGCATGGCAACACACCACTACATTCCACACCTATGCCCGAGACATCTACTTCACCAAAATCAAACTTTAAGCATAAAGACTACTCAAAGTATACCCCGCTAAATATCAAGCCTTCAGATCTTTTGAAGAAGCTACTGGCAGCATGGTACATCCAAGACAAGCAGATGTCAAAAGAGGGATCTAGGAAACATCAATGCTATTGCGAGCTCCTTAGGAACACCTCTTTGGCCTTGCCCAATGAGCCCCCAGTTCGTAAGGGTTTCAGGTTGGACTGGTTTTGTGACTACTACCAACAGTGTGGTCACAACACAAATTACTGTTTGGCATTGAAGGATGACATCCAAAGGATGATTGATCAAGGAAGACTGGTGTTAGACAAAAGTAACCCAGTACGTCCTGAGAATCAATCTCTACATGTCTACACTGACCCCCTCAATGCCAAAAATGTTGATTATGTCATCAATGCCATTGGCATTGACAGTAACCTTAGAATGCCCCAGTAGCCATTTGTGGTCTGCATGCCTTAGCATAGCGCATCAACACCACTAGCGGCTAATCAAAGCCCATAGCAACCGTTTGTCCTTAGAGCCCCTCCCCAGGTGTCTACTGCCATGTCATCTATTAGCGAGACCACACCACCCCACCTGTTAACACCATTAGCTCCATTTATCATTAGGGGGCCAACTCCTTCAATAGCCCTCACCCCGCATAAGACAGCTGCACAACCTTCTCATCCTAAAAAATGAGAAGTGCATTTCACAGGTGATACATTGAGGGAAAATACCATCCCAAGTACGTCTAAGCCTACATCTTCACCCCCTGCATTTACGCCCTCCTCACCAAAGAGGAATGCTGCTACGACCACATAGTCTGTGCCGCCTCACCAAAAAGGGTCTAAACCTAGACCCAAAACTACCTCTCCTCGGGAAATCTGTCTTCTGGGACGAATGGAAGAGGAGAAGGGTAGTAAAAACAAGGGTGGCTAGGACCTCTTGGATGCTCTCACATAGGACAAAAAAGCTCTAAAACAAAAGAATACTACCCTAAGCTTGTATGACCTAATCATGACATCTACTGTACATCGTGAAGCTTTGGTGCACATGTTGATGGTGATTTTGGTCAACAGGGACATGCTAGTGGAAGAGGAAGAAATCTACTTGGTCATGCTTCCCTCTGCACCTAAAAAACTAAAGCCATCCCAATTGACTTTCTAGGATAATTCCATTAGGGAAGACCTCGAAAGGGGTCAGGTGACTACAACACCCCTATTCATCATAATTCAGGTCAACCAACATAGGATCTGAAGGGTAAACATTGATGATGGAGCCACCATGAATGTCATCCCCTTCCCTATTGTGGAAAAGCTGGGCTTGGTTGACCAGATCAGACCCACAACAACGTTGTGCCTAAAGTCGTTCAATGGGGCACGGGTCGTGGTAAAGGGCACGGTTCATATAGACTTCATGGAAGGGGACCAGTTCCCCACGAGTGCAACGTTCATTATGGTCGAAGAGATGCATGGGTTTAACCTGATCTTGTGGAGGTCATGGTTTGCACAACTTAGAGCTATCTCTTCACCCATTCATTAGGAGATCCACCTACCATACGTAGGCAGGGAGATGGTAAACCATGGCAACGAGGCAATGACATAAGCTATCAATAATGTAGACATGGAATAGGGATTAGAGGTCATAACCTCTAAGAATGAAGCATCTATTGTAGTACATACTAACCATCCAGCAAAAGAATCAGCTTAGTGAGCTGGTTCCTAAAACGAAAATGCATGGGCTGAGTTGCCCTTCCAAGTGGAGGACAATGATGTAGACAGAGGCCCTAGAAAAATACCTCAGCCTTATGTTTTTCCCAATCCAAGATGGATCAAGAAGTAGCTACGCATAGCGTAGCAACCCCACTGCTTCTCGCCCATTCACCATCCTTTTTACATTTACCACCTTTTTGTTTTGCATCTATCCATCTATGTTAGTTACTAGTTAGTCGTTCTCTAAATCATTAGCATATCATCCCTTTAACATGCAATGGCCTGAAATGGCCTAAAACTATGCTCGCCCATGGCCCGAAAATGCCTAAAACTATGTTGCGCTACCCATGGCCCGGAATGGCCTAAAACTATGCTATGCTATGGCCCGAAATGGCCTAAAACTAGTCATGGCCTGAAATGGCCTAAAACTAGTCTAGGGGCCTAAAATGGCCTAAAACTAGCAGGGGCCCGAAATGGCCTAGAATTAAAACATTAAAAATGAAAATTTTACATGCAATTCATCACGCACATAATGCATAAGTTAGCTTAGAACCGATTTTTTTTTTTGAATTTCATTTCTTTATTCAAAGCT
Organism: Gnetum montanum; assembly: GCA_015680685.1. NCBI lineage: Eukaryota > Viridiplantae > Streptophyta > Gnetopsida > Gnetales > Gnetaceae > Gnetum > Gnetum montanum. The sequence goes on from MNCI01026730.1 coordinate 52,965, forward strand.
TTTGTCTTTTAAACAATGTTTGCAAAAATTCTACGAGAATCCAAAACTTCAAAAAAAATCCCATGATATCATGGGTTTCCTGTACTTGCATCATCTTCTTCACTATCATTTGCTTCTGCATCGTCCCCTTTCGCATCACCTTTCTCTGCATTGTCCTATGCCACCTCTTCATTCCCGTCCTCTGCAGGCCCTACGCCCTCATTTGGAACCTGCATTGTAGAAATGAAGTAGTCAGCTATGGCAACATACGTGAGCTATAACTTAGTACAAGCATTAACACAGCAGAAATTGATTGACCTGAGATGGCCCTGCATTTATCTCGAAAGTTATACTATCTAAATCAAGCCTGAGGTGGAGCCAGAGCTCCTCTTCTGTGATATTTGTCCAACACCTAATGCTAGGTTCAATGTCTGTTGCAGCTTTCTCCTTCTTGATGGCTATCCATCTTGGCAGTCCCGGAGAAAAGGAGGCAGTGGCGATTTCACCTGTGGGAAGGTCCACTTCCTGTCCAAGAGATTTCATGACCTTTACCTACTCCTTGAACTTGTTATAGGCCTCAGAAATGCCAATGGCATCTACAAATGCCTTATAGGTAAATGCTTCCATAGAAGCATCCTTGTATAGTTTACGATAGGTGGCACGTTCTAGTTTATACATGTGTTTATGGTTTTTCTGGGACTTCCCCCATTCGTAAACCCTTGCATTTTAATCTTTCCAATCCTAACTCTTCTGGGCCAATAAGTCCATTTACATTTGTTGTTCTATGATTTCTCGGGTGGCTTCATTGTTCAATCACACAACTGTTCAATATCTAGCATAATCTATCATAGCTGTGTGCTCATTCTCGTCATTAGTATCATGGGCTATGAGGAATTCGTTCCTTGATTTGAGATCCCCTGCCTCAGCGTTCAGGTTGACCTTCTCTTTCTAAACCTTTTGGACCCATTTCCACAAATCTTTATTGAGATGCCTACACTTCCACAAGGAGCATGTCGAGTGCTAAGCGCATTTCCTAACTTCATTGTATACACGACGAGGCACCTTGGCCACTTCGAGTAGGAATGTAGGCACGAGATCGACTTTCAAAGCATGTGACAGGTTCCATTTGAGTCGAGAGGCTATCACAACACAAGGAACACATCAGTCACATTAACATAGCAAGGTTAGTAAACTTAAAGCATTTAGCGTAGCAACACGAAAGCGTCTAGCATAGCTACTTACCCACTTTAGGATCGATCTACTAGAGACGGCTGATCATGTCTTTGATGACCCCTTGCATGAATGTAAACTTGTCAGGGGTCTTGGCCCATGGTTCCAGACGAGTCAGAGGGGGTCCTGCAGCATCAACATTGATGTATGTCATGCAATTTAACATGCCAACAATGATCAAGGTGAACTGTGATGTGACTGTGGGTAAACCAACTCACCAATGTCTAATTGCAGTTCCCCTCCTTTCTAACTTGAAACAATGGTAGCACCCTTACCATTTCTCCACTCGCTCAATGCTAAATTGACTTTATCAAGAGGATATCTAGCAGAAGTCCCTTCCAAGTTGATGTAGTTTTCTTCCTTATTTGCTAGTGCCTTTCCTTTTGAGGCACCAGCATTCTCTTCATTAACGGGAGACTCTTCTTCGTCTCCAAAAATCTCCTCCTTGCTGATAGGATGATTTTTCTTAATAATAAGAGCCCCTTCCTTAGTGGTAGGAGCTCTTTCCCTCTTGAATGGGGCCCTTTCCTCTGAGATTAGGGCCTCCGCATCTTTATTTGTCGGCCCCATCTTGGCGGCTGACACCTCTTCGTCACCTTCTTCCTCTTCCTCTTCTTCCTCTGGTAGCCAAAAACATGTTTGCATTAGCTCAAAATAGGTTAGCTTAAGGTAGGTGCTACGCTACACTACGATGTCTAGCATATCAGGCACTAACAAAATAGGCAAAGAAATAAGCATAAAAAAAGTGTTTACCAATGGGGGGTTTCGTCCTCTGTAGTTTAAACCATAGTGTCTGCCTCTCCTCTTCTTTCATGCGGAGGGTTTCCTCAGCTGAAGGAGGCCTCTTTCACTACGACTTAGTGACCACCATTTTGGCAATGAGACGCTTCCCCTATGATACACTACCAGAGGCAGTAGGGGGCATCTCTCCTACATTGTCTTGGACATGAAAGTTATGGGCCACCCGATCCTTAGTCATCATGAAGAACGACTCCCCACTCGCTTCTGGGGGATCTTGGGCTGGGGTGGTCTAGAGGATCTGGTAGATCCACAGTTTGGAAATCTAGTTGCAAGTCCACATTGCCTAGGTCCCATTCTCATGGACTACCAAAAACTCTATGAAATGCTGTAAATAGGCTATGTAAAAGGCGTAATGCACATTGAAATGGGACTCCTACTTCTTATGGAGCCCCACGATTTCAGCCTGCAAGCCGTTACACAAAAACCTGGCCTAGTTGTAGTGAGCCCCCTCTTCCATGACCTTACGCATTACCTAGGCTTGCTCAATACCAAGGATCTTCCCTTGGGAAAGTAGCTGGGGGAAAGTGCAAGCACGAAAGACAAGATAAACTTCTTTGGCAAGTCCCTCCTTGACCTTCTCCATGGGGATCCCCTTTCACTCTTTGGCAACTCCTATCCACTCCTAGATATCTTCCTTCTGAAGGTTTAGCTCTTTATTGGTCTTTGACCCTATGAGGATGCCATCAATAGGGACACCGAAAAGGTCTGTCAATAGCTGGTCATTGACTTCAATGACCACCTGCACACCATGTACGTGTGTGTGGAAGTGGCCTGCCTTGTCAGAGAAGGAGTTTGCTAGGCCAAGCATCTTAGTGATAGAGATGCTTGGATTTAGGGCTAGGAATAAATTCATCAGCCTAGCACCTTGTAGATTTTTGACCAGGGATTCCAAGGCCTTGCTGCATATCCAATGCTGGCTCACATCTACTTCTCCGTACTTGAAGTAGATGTTTGCCTCTTGGTTCCCGATAGTTATGACCATCACCTCCTGAGATTTCTTCATCCCTATAGTAGTTTGCATGGAAGCAGTTAGCATAAAAACACAAAAAATACAAAAAATGACAAACACACTCAAGCATGCAGTAACTACTATTTAACTTACCAGGCTTATACAGCAATAGGAATGGCAGAAGAGTGACCAAGACATCTTTAACGGTGATCGATTTGAGGGTGCCCATCCCTCATCCAACCAATTGAACTCCTTGCATCTATTGTAGAGGTTTGGATATCAGTCTGGGTAGGTGTGGTACTCACCCTTGCATTGACCTATCACATTTGTATGAATATTCTCAGTAGAAGAGAATTCCCACAGGGCCATTTGTGCTATGGTCAATGCATCCCCATCACCGTGAAGCCCTTCTTCATTGAGATAAAACTTGGTAACAAAAACATGTCATTAACACTTAGCCAACATAGCAAATGTTGCATAGCATAGTAGAACGTGGCTACAAAACTCACCCGCCAGCATAGTAAATGGTTCCTAGTGGGTTTTGGAAGCACGTTCCCATATGACGTGCAACAAACAATGTGTTGTAATGTTGGTAGCACTTGTACTCAAGCATGTCCCAAATCCAAGTCAAGCACCCAAAATTTTTGGGGTGCTGAATGGATCCTTCTCCTTGCCTGCTACTGATTACCCCATCCATCAGATACCTTAGAACACCATGGTTTTCCTTAGGCAATAGGATTTCTATTATGACGACTGCTACCTCCTCCGCCATGTGTGACCAAATGATCACACTGAAGTGTTGGAGGAGGAATTGTAGGAACTCTTGTGCTTCATCCCTAAAATAGACCCCGTGATCCCCCACATGTGCATGGGAAGGAGGAACATGGACCACTAGTTTGTTCACACAGTACAACACCCCTACAATTTCTAGGACAATTAGTATTGGCCTTAGCGCTACCCTGCACAACACAACAGCAAATGTTAGCATCATGTCTGAATGTGATACACACATAGCGTAGCAAGAATTAACATTTTAACAAATAGCATAGGAACAATCCTCTTCTTGCATATAGCGTAGTGAAAACAAGAAAGCAATAGTGTAGTGAAAATAGCCTAGCGTAGCAACAGAATGATTAACCCTAACAAAGCGATTGGCACTACACCCTAACAAAACACGTGTCACACTGTCACATCATGCACGGCCAAATCCTCCTGCGGGTCGTATGCTATGCCATTTGAAATTCAAGTAGCTTAAACTATCCAAGCCTCTGTGATAATGATAGCTGCAGCAACCGTGGTTTAAGTGACCTTACATGCAACTTTGGCGTAGCGTTTGTGCATTCGCTGCGGCCAACATGGAAACAATGACGGTGTAAGGGCCAAGACAACGATAACGCGATGATAGAAAACATGGATAGCTAAAACTAAATTGCAGAAAATGAAAGCAAGAAAACAAAAATAAAATTAGAAGCATGAGAAAATAGAAGAAGCATAACAACCTACCAGGTCAACAGTGTCTCTTCCTGCACCATGATGCATGCTTGTGTCATGCACCCTAGGGTTTCCTTCACCTCATCGACCTTAGTGAGTGCCAAGTATGTGTGTTCTTTCTTAGGAGCCATCATCTTGCTTGTTGACTCTTTCTCATTGCTATGTTGAAACCCCCTTGGTCTCTGCTGACACAATTGCTCTGCGCTCCAAAATCTCTCTATGCTCCAAATATGAGCTCTGCACTATTACGATGAAAATAACAAGCTTACCAGAGGTTAATCCCTATTTATAGTTGTAATGGTAAAAAGGGAAAAATTTCCATTCTCTCTCTTTGTTTAATGTGGGGTATGTCGTGTAGTGTAGCATGCTCACCACGACATGGTAGCACTATTGACATTAAAATGGGCAGGTCTGGGCAAAAGATCTTGGCACACTTCAAGCTAACCATTTTCTTTCCTAAATATATATATATATATATATATATATACATATATTCAACTTTAGTGGTCTGAAAAGACCTTAAACTAGCAACCCTAGCGTAGTTGTAACTTTAGCAGTTCGAATTGACCTTAAACTAGCATTCCTAGCTTATAGTTTCTCTCTAGTTAGCAGTCCAAAAAGACCTTAAACTAGCAATTTCGACCTTCTACACGTTCTCAGTCCACAATGACATTAAACTAGCAGTTTTACATTTTCACATTGGTATTTTTGCATTCTTTAGTAGTTTCACATTTTTACATCAACAATTTTGCATTCTTTAGCAATGTCGCATTTTCACATCAGCACTTTTACATTTTTTTAGCAGTTTTGCATATCCATGCCTTAGTGTTTTGCCATGACCTTAAACTGGAAAATTTTAATCTTTATATCATACTTTGTTAGTTACATCTCATTGTTGTTTTGTAAATTTTCACTATACACGATTACTACCAAGAGGTACCTCTTAACCAGACTTTCATCTTGTTTTGGCAGGTTGAGAAAAAATGGAAGTCCATCATGATCTCTCTTCGCCGTTAGCTTTAGCAGGTCCACATGGCAAGCTTGCAAGAAAACTAAACCCAAATCTAATAGAGTGGGAATCACCTGCAGTTAGCACCATAGCATCCTTAGAAACATCCCACACTGGCCTGAGCATCTGGTTCGAACCCTAGATTTAGAGGCTGGGGATGTAACTGAGAACCCTCTCATCGACATGCTTGTGACCACATCCAGGGAAGAAGTAAAAATGTTAAAACTTAGTTTTCTCCTAGATTCATAGACACACAAAGATGTGGCTAAAATCCTGCAAGAAAACATTGAAGTCTTTGCATGGTCATATAATGACATGCCAAGTTTAGATCCAAGGTTGATACAGCACAACATCGTCTTAGACCCGAGCATGAAAGTAGTCAAGTAGAAGGCTCGTAAGGTTAAACCAGAGATTGCACTGACCATACAGGATGAAATCACCAAGCTATACCAAGCTGGTTTCATCAGTGCAGTTGATTACTCAAAATGGGTGTCCAACATCGTTGTAGTTTCTAAGAAAATGGGAGAAATACGAATCTGTATAGACTTCCGAGATCTAAACAACGTAATGATCAAAGATGATTTCCCACTTCTGAGAATCAATCAACTCATTAACACCATGGCTGATCATGCTCTATTATCCTTCATGGATAGTTTCTCCAGCTACAATCAATTTCACATTAACCCAAAGCATCAGTTAACAATGACCTTCATGATCCCATGGGGTACCTTTTGTTACACTATGATGTCTTTTGGGCTCAAGAACGCCAGAGCAACCTACCAACAAGCCATGACTTACATCTTTAGTGACTACATTTTAGAAATTCTAAATGACTACATGGATGATATAGCGGTTAAGTCCAAAGAAGCCACTAATCACCCATGGGATCTAGGTGTAGTCCTCAAGTGTTGTCAAATGCACAACTTGCACCTCAATCCTAAAAAGTGTATCTTCGGGGTGAGAACCAGACCCATGTTAGGGTTTGTAGTATTGGAGGCCAAAATACGAGTGGACCTTGACAAAGTTAAGGCCATCTTCAACTTGGCAGCTCCTGCAAACCTTAAAGAATTGCGTGGGTTATAAGGTAGGGTATAGTTCATTCGAAGGTTTATAGCAAAGTTAACTGAAAAGTTACACCCCATGCAACATCTTCTAAATAAATGGGTTAACTTCGAATGGACAACTCAGTGCCAACAAGCCTTCAATGATCTAAAGAAAGAGCTTTTGCACCTCCCAACTGTTTACCCACCGCAGAGGGATAAGCCTTTCTTCATCTCCCTTGGCACCTCCGACACATCTATCACAGCACTGTTATGTTAGAAATGAGATGACAGATCTGAGATACTAGTGTACTATCTGAGTCATTCATTAATAGTGTATGAAGTGAAGTACAAAGAGGTGGAGAGGAATTACCTTGCTTGAGTGTTTGCATTAAAAAAGTGGAGGCATTACCTGTTTCACAGTAAAATTAACATTATTTGCAAAAGAAACATACTCCAGGCTATCACAAATAATCTGTATGAAAGTAGTAGGATAGCCTGATGGAAAGCAAAAACCATGGAATTTGACTTGCACTATGTGAGACAGTCATTGATGAAAGGCCAAGCCATAGCGATGCAACTCACGGCCTCACTCGTCGACAACTAGGCGATCATAGATCCTGAATTCCCAGACAAGCATGTTAGCACTATCAACGTCGTTCCATCGCATCTCAAAGCTACCTTACACTTCAATGGTGCCTTGACCACATGAGGAGGTAGTGTAGCTACCATCATTACGTTCCCCTTTAGGGAGATGCATCCTTTTGCTTATCATTTCGCATTCCCCTACACAAACAACATGGCAGAATACAAGGAGTTACTCAGAGGTCTCTCACCTACCCAAACACTATGCATAAAACACCTGGTGATCAGTGGAGATTCACAACTAGTTGTGAATCAAATCACCAAGGTTTATGCTTGCAAAGCCACACACCTGCAACCCTACTACGACCTAGCAAAAAGCCTACTTACAAATTTTGCAACTAGGAATGTGCAACACGTGCCACGCAATGAGAACACCGTAGCAAACGCCTTAGCCACCCTAGCATTAAACATTCCACCACACTTTTTTGCAAGCTTGCCAACCTCGATTACCGAGTGCATTGAGCCTATTACTCAAGTAGTACAGGTAGCCTCTGTCAATGCTACGAATACCCAAGAGTGGTACACTAACATTAAAGCCTACCTACAGCACAGCGAACCCCCAAGTGGATTGACATCTGCCTAGAGAGATGCGATCCGTAAGCATTCTCGGTAATATGTGTTCATGGGAGACAACACCCTATGCAAGAACTCCTATGAAAGGATATTACTAGCATGCGTGAATGAGGGGGAAGTGCAAAAGGTTGTCAACAAAGTACACAAAGGACTATGTGGTGGACACATAGCACCCAGGGCTATGGTGGCAAAAATTAGACATCTAGGGTACTATTGGCCTCACATGGAGTGTGATTACCTATCAAAAGTCAATACGTGTGACACATGCCAAAGACACTTAAATCTCATACATGTTTCACCTACAGAGTTGCACCTGACGTAGATTACATGGCCTTTCCAGTGATGAGGACTAGACCTCATAGGACCTATCATGCCTAAGTCTTCTACAGGGCATAGCTTCATCATCATAGCCACCGAGTATTTTACCAAGTGGGTGGAAACTATTTCCCTAAGGAAAACTAGGTCTTTGTAGGTTTTCCAGTTCATCTTGGACAACATCGTGACAAGGTTTAGACTTCCAATGACTATTGTGATTGACAACGGGCCACAGTTCAGTAGTGCAAAAACCTAAACCTTCTACAACAATCTTGGAATTAGGCAGTCATTCTCCTCACCATACTACCCATAGGCAAATGGACAAGTAGAGGGTACAAATAAGTCCATCATAAACTTGTTGAAAAAGATGCTCAACAAGAGCAAGAGGCAATGGCATGAGAAAATCCTCTATGTGCTATGGGCCTATAGGATAACATGAAGGACTACAATAGGTAAGACACCTTATAGTATTTTTTATGGATCTAAAGCAGTGTTACCTCTTGAGTTGCAGGTACCATCATTTCAAATGATCCTATCTGATTTCGTGAGCGAAGCCAAAAATAACGAGTCGTGGATCATCAATCTCGACTCAATAGAGGAGGAACGTGTGCAAACACTAGGTCACATAGAGCATTATCAGAATAAGCAATGGCAAAAACACCATGAAAATCCAATTAATGGCCAATACAAAAGGGATACCTCATCCTCAAGGTTGTCTATGAGCATGTGAACAAATTCTCAGCCAATTGGGAAGGTCCATATATGGTCACAAAAGCCTTTGGGAATAGAGCATTCAAGTTGGCAGACATGGACAGCAATGAGTTTGCAAATCTAGTAAATCACTCATACCTCAAGCCATACTACATCTAAATGCATGGAGTAGATAAGAAAATGTTCGCTAAGACATAAAACTAGAAAAGGTGAGTAAACGTCGACTATGATGTTAAACTGGCATAGTTTCACCAACGTCTACTACGATGTTAAAACTGGCATAGAAAGTATGCTATTACTATAAACTAGCACAGATGGTTTGCTAGGACTTTAAACTAGTTCATCCACCGTACGCTACGATGAAAAACTAGCACAGCGGTCTACTAAGACCTTAAACTAGCACAACATCGGTCTGCTGGGACCATAAACCAACACAGCGGTCTTATGGGACCTTAAACTAGCACACCATGATCTACCAGGATCTTAAACTAGGTTCGTGGCATGTCCTCAGCATGCATCTACACTAGTACACATCAAGTGAGCATGCATAGTGCCGACATCGGGTGGGACGTTGCTGTTCTAGAATGAAGTTCACGATGTGATGAAAGCATGATCTAGAACATATGCAACGCTACTACTCTTAGTATCTTGCTGATCCTCTGGAGGTGTCATATGACATCTGATTGACCCTTTGGACCCACCGTCACCATGGCCCATTACCCTGATGATAGTTCCTTGGTCAGTGCCTGTTGCTAGAGTTCCAGTAGTATTTTGACCCAACCACAATATTGTTACCCTCCAACCCCCAGCCAACACCTGAGCTCGAATGACGTTTAGCTACGAGGTAGCCAGTCCCATAGTAAAACTGAGAATGCATGCCTTCAGTAGGGATTCTTAAGCATCTGCATTCATAGGAACTCCTAGCATCCTTAGTGCCAACCTCTCCACAGTGATGCTGCCAAAGCCATTACTGGCCTTCCTACTTTGGACATCGCACACCAGCAAACATGTCCAGAGCTTCAACAACATCTGTGATAAGCAGGAACTTTTCCTTTGTTTTTCATCATGGTTGTTTTTCCTGGTTTTCTTTATATTGTATTTGCAGGATTCGTACTATGGAGATGTCACTCAGAGGTGCACTTTGCCATAGAAGTAGGACCCTACATCTTTCTAAGGCATTCGTCTTGACTAGCTTAGCTACTTTGAAATGCACATCCTGTTCCTCCCCTTTATTTTTCCCATCTCACTCATACTCACGATCCACTCTCTCCTCTCTTCCACAAGCCTTTCCTGATACTTGTCAAGCCCTCCTATATGCTCAACCGTAAAATCCATGATGCACGTAACATAGCTCACCACATGGATAACATCTGTAGGCAAGTTAAAGCCCCCATGTGGATGTAACACAACTAATCCTAGGAAAGAAACACTAGTCCTACAACAAAAAGGTTGTTTGCAAATGTAAAAAGGTAAAACAAAAAAGGCAAAAGAGTAAGAAAGCAAGAGCTCATGGGCAAAAAAAAAGTGTGTCTAAAAAAATGGTGCATAAGTTGTTTCGCACACCCTCTGCATTCCAATAAGAGGTCAAAGGTCAATAAAGAAAATATGACCACACAAAAAAATCCCTCATGAGCACTCTGACGAGGGATTCTGCTAAGTCTCATCTTTACCCTTTTCCTGAAACTCCTTCCTACCCACTTGGCCCTTCCCTTTTCCCACGTAACCAATGCAATACTCTCAAGGTACAACTAAGCAACATCTTGGCGATCACTGAAGAGCAATGTGGGCATTATGTTCTTTGTGGTGTTTTGTATTCTTTGTCAGCATCTCTCGGGTCCATCCTCTAGACTTCGACAAAGAGAGGCCAATGAAACACCCTAAATTTTCAAGGCATTCTTGCTTCACCAGGTCTATGCAGTTCAGGCAGCGTCATGTCACTTCGGCAAGAAATGAATTCTTTGAGTTTAGGCTAGCTAGTTTGGCAAGTTCTCTAGCTGGGTAATTCATCTAGCTTACAAACTACTCAAAAATGATGTAGAGAGTTTTCGGCGATGCTCAAGATGCACAAAACAGTTTGGCAAGTTTTCTAGTCAAGGAGTTTGCTACGCTACACTACACTATGTAGCGTAGCAGGCTTCAGGAGATAGTTGTTCAGGCAATCAACTAGAAATTTGTTGCAAGAAAAGTTGCTATGCTACGTAGCATAGCACAACGTAGCAAGATCAAGATAGGGAGGCTCAGCTTACTCAGTGATTTTAATAACACTTAGTTAATGCCTCTAGCCTTGGAAACCAGTTGCTTCGCTCAGGTTCACATCCTTCAGCAATGTTCCTCTCACTAGAAAAGTAGCAAATCAAGCCAAAGGTAGGCCATGTTGGCTACTACGCTACATAGCATAGAATAGTGTAGAAACTCTTGCGAGAGTGACAAAAGGCATCTCAAAGTGTAGGATCAACAAGTTTGAAAGTTTCGTGTTGCAAGGAAAAGCAAAGGTTGTAGATTGTCGACATTTTCGTGATTAAGGCCAGTTGCTATGCTATTCTACGCTACGTAGCATAGCATAGCGTAACAAATATGCAAATTCAGTCAGAGCACTTCAAAGGCTTCCAACACATGCATTAGGTTTTGACACAAGTTTCTACCTCAAATTGGCGGCTACGCTATGCTACGCTGTATAGCGTAGCACAACGTAGGAAGATTCTACACTCTAAAGCATTGCACAACATAGAAAAATGCTACGCTACGCCCACATGCTATGCTACAAAACATGGCACAACGTAGCGAGCAGCTATGCTACATCAATGCATTTCACCTATTTGCATCATTGGCACACATCTCCAAGTTCTGATAGTGTAATCACAACATGGCAGGCTCGTCAATTAGCTTTGTAGTTCCATGCAGCATGGACACATTAACAAGGGTCCAAGACACGTCGTGTCCAAATTGCATCTTCTGCGTGCTCCTAGCCCTATAAATACCCTGACGAGAAACGCTAAAGAGGTTTGCAAGAAATTTGGTTGGTTAACAAACAAACTAGCTAGAATGTTAGGAAACATTTGAGCAAGCAAGTCAGCATTTTTACAAGTTGGCAAACTAACAATCTTGAGCATTGTAAGCATTCTTCCCGTTTTGACATTCTGTTTGCACTTTCCCATTACCTTTTTAGCATTTTGCACTGTCAACCCCTAAGTCCATGTTCAAGCACACGATCAGCTTGCTTTGAATGTTTTGATTACTTTTTGGATCTCTATGCTTCCCAGCATTGTGCAACCAATTATATCCACTTTGATAGAGTAAATACGTAGCTTGGAAATGGTGCATTCTCTTAACTGCATTTTACTTTGCTTTTTTTCTTGTCATTTCATTTTACATCATTTTCCACTTTCTCACATTTAAAAATTATCACTTTATGTTATAAGTATCACTTTCAAAAATCCCCTGTTTGCAAAAGGTTATAGTAACACCGATTAAGTCCCTGTCTGATCAACTAGACTATTTAGGGCACCTCATTTCCATTTTCTCCAGTACGGCCCTCACACGGATCCAGGGTTAAGACTTTCACGATCGACTACCTCTTGGTGTTTTCCAGCTGTCGACGTTTTCGGTTGCTAGAGGTGGTAAGTGGTGGGTCTACATAAATTTTTAGCTATTGGATATGGCAACATTCAAGGACACTTTTTCATTGTCATTCATTGATCAAGTGTTACATACCATATTTGGGCATTGCTATTACAATGTTTTGGATGCTTATAGTGGCTATAACTAAATCTAGATCATGTCAAAGGACAAGGCTAAAACAATGTTCATAAGTTCTTGGGGTACCTTTGCAAAATGCAAGATGGCTTTTGGTCTATGTAATTCCCTTGCTACATTCTAGCGTTGAGTCTTAAGCACATTTCAACAAAAAATTAGTAGCAGAGTGGAAGTCTTTATGGATGACATCCCACATATGGTACTACATTCTAGCAAGCCTTGGACTACCTTGAGTAAGTACTAAAAAATTGTGTGGAAACAAACCTATGGCTCAATTGGCAAAAGAGCCATCTCATGGTCCAAGAAGGCATTGGATTAGGGCATTGAATCTTACAAGTAAGAATTGAGGTCGACCTTGAAAAAATAAGGGTCATCTAAGGAATTATCCACCAACCAAAAACTATAAAAGATATCTAGTCATTCCTTGGACACATTGGCTACTACTCACAATTCATAGAGAATTTTTCTAAGATTGCAAAATCGTTGATTAAGCTAATAAAGAAAGATGCTCCATTTTTTTAGAGCTAAAAATGTGAAAAAGTGTTTCAACAACTAAAAGAGAAACTTGTAGAAACTCCAATTCTATAGGCACCCGACTAGTCTAGACCATTTCATGTTATGATGGATGTATCAATTTACACCTTGGGAGTTCTACTTATGTAGTTAGATGATAAGAAAAATCCATATTAAATTCACTACATAAGTCGAAGCATTGTGGGTGTACAACTAAACTACACCACCATAGAAAAAGAATTGATAGTGGTAGTTTTTACTTTAGAGAAATTCTGGCATTAGGTGCTTGGATACAAAGTGTTTATGCACAAAAACCACAGTGCCATTTACTTCCTCATGAACAAGCCAATAGTGAGTCCCCATGCCATACAATGGCTAGTGATCTTATTGGAATTTGATCTTATGATGGTAGATCGAAAGGGAACTGAGAATGTGGTCATTTAACACTTGTCTTAATTACCATGAAATAACAAAGAGGAGGAAAGCCCACTATTTGTTCTATTTCCTAATGTACTCCTCTTTGCTAGGGCTATAATTGAATAATTGCCCACTGAGCCTAAATGGTATGATGACATTCTTTACTTATGTTCTCACTCAAGTGATGCTACAAGGGTTAGACCACTAAATGAAACAACAGTTTCTTCGCCAAGTGAAATTCTTCATGGAGATTCATGAACACCTCTACAAGGTGTGTGTTGATGGCCTGGAATGTTAGTGTGTCCCTAATGCTAATCAACTATGCATTCTCCAAGATGCTTATGAGGGTCCTTATGGAGGCCACTATGTTAAGAGATGCATGACCATTAAAATCATGATGGAAAGGTATTAATGATCAACAATCTTTAGAGATGTCCACCAATTTTTCCACTCTCATGGACACTACCAATAAGATGGTGGAATGACTACTCAAATGGAGGGACCTCAACAGTGGATCCAACCACTAAAATCCTTTGACATATAGGGCATTGATTTCATGGATCCCATCACATCCATGTCAAATGGAGAGGCATACATCATAGTCATTATTAACTATTGTATGAAATGGGTAGAAGTAGTAGCTTTCACTAACTGTATATCTTCTATTGTTATTCAATTTGTACAAAAAAATGTTGTAAATAGGTTTAGTGTGCCATATGTATTAATATCTGATCATGAAACCACTTTATAGGCAATACCTTTCGAAAACTCATGCAATTCTTGGGGGTTGAATATAAACTAAAAACACCCTACCATCCCTAAGCCAATGGTCAAGCTAGGGTTACAAATAGGAAAATCACAAAGATCCTAATAAGAACTGGTAAAAAATATAGAAAAGACTGGAGCATAAAACTCAAGGATGCCCTTTAGTTCTATCACTCAACATGAAAACTTCCTATATGCTATTCTCCCTATGAGTTGGTGCATGAAAAATTACGAACACTCTTTATTCAATCCAAGCTCTGTACATTTTCAATAGCCTATAACCTTTACCTTGAGTTAAGTCTAGCACAAAATGAAAGACTAATGAATCTCAACTTGCTAAATAAAAACTAGTTGATGTCCTTGTCATCTAATGAGTTGCACAAGGCATTTAACAAAAAGCATCATGACCTTATAATTAGAAAAGTGAAATTTCAACTAAGAGATAAGGTCCTCTACAGGAACCCCACACATGTACCTTAATGAACTAAATTCTAGATGTTGTGGGAAGGGCCTTATATCATTTACAAAACTTTCCCTTTTGGGGCCATGCCAATCTACAAACCTGAGAGCGTAAATAAGAAATATTTGGTTAACACACAACAAGTCAAACCTTTCAATAAGCCTAAGCAAGCTAGTGCAACAAACGCCTCATCGAATGGACAACCATGCTCAATCATTTAGATCTTCTCCTTTCATCTTAGTCGTAGGGGAGATAGCCATCCATGCTAACTATATAAGTATCTCCTTAGTTTTTCATCTTTTTTTTACATGTTTTTGTTTTATACCTTGTTACTTTTAACATTTTTTTTTTACACATTTGTTATCTTACAACTTTTATTATGTTATTAATTTTTCTTAATTTTTGTTTTATGACATCGTTAGTGCATTCTATTTTTCTTAAATATTTTAAAATTTCTTGTATATTTTCCTTTATTTTGATGTGATTTTTGTTGGCGACCGTTTGGGACGCGACCGCCAACGAGTGTCCTCGAACAGGATTTAGGTGCCCGCTGGTCTCTGGCTACACCAAGGCCCAGATACCTCCAAATAACTCAGTAGTTAACGTGAGTATGTGTGTGTGCTGTTGCGGCGTGCGGTTGTGTGCAATGTAACGATTGCGTGTGTGTGAAATACAAATGACTTACTTTAAG
>MNCI01026730.1:73955-99971 GCA_015680685.1 Gnetum montanum
CTCTGCACTTTATTACAGAAAAAGTAACTAGAGCTACTCTATCATAAGCTAGAGAGATATCTACAATTGATACACCATTTTCTTTTGACTCTAGATAAACCCTCATGCCAACATTCCCAATTGCAATGTCATTATCCCTTGATTTTCAAAACATTCAATTTAGCAACATTTTCATTTCTATTCCAACTTCATGGTTAATTAACTGTTGCAGAATTCTTTACAAGAAAGAACATAATCCTCCTTGAACAGTTTCAGTTCATTAGGATTCTGTACCTCACCATTTGCAAATAAGTCCACCTGTTCCATGAAATGGCCAAAATGTGCCAACAATTTTATTATGATGTTTTAATCATAACATGCCTTATTGCCAACTAGGTATAGCGTGGTTTGACTGATGTGGGCATGTGCTTTTCAATTATTTGATTGTTAGTGTCTGGATTCTAGCTTCGAATTTTGGTATGGATAACTAGGACATGGTTTCATTTTTATGAAATAGGTAGTGACTCCACAACATCCACCCATTCACAAACTCTATGATTTTCCTTATTCTATAAATGTGTAGTCCCTTTTTTATTAATAAAACTTTAACAAACTTATGACCTTGGTAGTTTCTAGATTTGGAAAGGATTCAAAAGTTTGAACATGTTGTGACTTCAATGGAACATGATACTCTTTGTACCTTTATACTTACTTTGGTGCATGTGTGTTTTCATGAATTTCTTACCATTCTGTGTTGACCAATAACAAGAAGTTGAATAAGTCTTTGCATGGTGTGATTCCCATATAAAAAAATGATGGGAATTTAAAGCATACCCCTTAGGCAAATTAAATAAACTATAAGCACTGGATATGGGACTAGAAAGACATGTTACCCATGCCTGAAGGTCTTCTATAACTAAAGCCCTTCCTCACTTTCTACTTCTCTTTTCTTCTTTAATAAGGAATGATGGTTGTTTTGTTGGAGCACTCTTCTATCTAAAGGGGTGGACTAGTCTTAGAATGGTGATGCAAAGTCACTGAATGTGGTTGGTATTGGTTTGGACTAAAGATGGAATTTATTAAGTTATTTAACCACAAAATTCACAAGGGAATTCATGTAACCTTAATTGGGAACTTCATTCCACTCTCTCTCATCCACCTATGCTTTCCATGTATCACCTCACTACTGGTTTTATGTTCTTGTTTGATGTCTTGGTTTGATGTGTTGCAATTCTTAGGTAGTTTCTTCCAAGTTTTTGTACATAACTTTTTGTAACCATTAATCATCCATAGGACCCATGGACCCCTTGATTTAAAGTTATGCAAGGGAAATATAGGGCCTATTCCTACTTTGGGAAGGACTCACTTCCATACCTTTTGGTTGGGTTAGTTAAGTTCTTTTTCCTCCTTAGACATTCTCATAGTCAAATCCTTTTGTGTATTCCATCAATGACATTCAATTGTGTGCATCTTCACAATGTTTCTTGGTGAAATCCTCTTTTTATTACTATAAATTCTTAAACCCTCTTCAAGCATTTCATCACATTAGACTTTTCAAAATCTAATAATGGACTTCTTATCCATTTCATCCTCTTCTTCAGTTTACTTACTAACAATATTAAAGGAATCAATCTACCATAATCACAACCTAGCCAAGTGTAACCACGGACGATACAAGGTACTTAATAGCTATATGTTACACATTACAAACTAATCCATGATTTTGTTGTGACTACACTAGAAAGCAAGGACTAGAAGTAGGACTGTCTTCACCAAGGAAGATGCAGCAACACATGTAATGAGGACCATTCATGATCATTATATCCTCTCTATTGCTCTTTACTTGCTAGTGGAGTTTGATGTTAGTTTTGTTTAGAATGTTTAATTCTATTGTCATGAACATCTAGTTTTTTAAAAGATTGTAAATCCATACACTTGGATACTTAGAGTCTATTTTTTCCATTTGAGTTAGTTTTCATGTCAATCAATAATCTCATACCTTTCCAATATTTTGTAAGAAACTTGTTCCTCCGCTTGTTCACTTGAGGATGAGTTTTTACTCAATCATGGAGGTATGATAAATCATATTTTGTAGGTCTTCGATATGAAATATCTGATATCAATGTTGCAATGTTGGGTATCTGATATCAGTTTCTAAGATGTGATGTTGGATATTTGATATCATGGTGTATGTGCTAGCCTATAAATAGCACTTGCGTACATGGTTTCCATATAGTTTTTGTCATAGCATAGAAAAGCTCTTGTAGTTTCCTTTCTCCAAAGTTAGAATTTTTTCCAAAGTGCTTGCAATAGGAGTCATTGAGTGTATATATCCTTATTTAAGAACTATTATACTTGAGCACGTCAATGTCTGTGGCAATAAAGATGAGCTTTTTAATCAAACCTTGTAGTGCCTTGGCTAGCTTAAATATTTCATTTATGCATTTCATGTTTTATGCAATTTCCTTTAATGCTCCCAAGTAATTAAGATAAATAGAAATTAATTAAGCATAGAAGTACAACTACTTCAAGCATGCACATGATGCTTGGTAATCCTAGCAATGCTTAACGTTTGGTAACCCAATAGTGTTATACATGTTCAGGATGTGCATGGAAACTGGGATCAAATACTTATGTTAGGATAGTTAATTATTAATTAGCAATTAGATTAGTTAAATTGATTATAAATTAATTTTCAACTTGTTCTTAATCATACATAAATAAAATACAAGATAATTAAAATCATGTGTCTCAATTACACTTAAGCATACAATTTATCTCCACAAGTATAGTTAAGAAAACAACAATTGTCATGATTAGATTTCACATCCTAGAACTAGTGTACTTAGGAACTTAAGGTCTACTAAATTTGACTAGGTCACGTGTGAATGCTTCTGATTCATATGGATGGACATAGGGCTACCTCATCACTCATTAGCTGTGATACTCACACCCAGGTATGAACTTATGAATGCTCACCTTACATTGAAGGTTGAAGAGAGAAGGGTATTGACTCCTCTAAATTTATCCCCTCACATCCTAATTCTCTCAAGCTAATCTAAAAAAACTTCCTCGCTCCTTGTACTCACATAATGTTTAGAAAGAAAAGAAAGGCTTGCATACCTACTCAAACAAATTAAGAAACCATTTTCATTTTTGAGTTTTTACAACCAAACTATAAGATTTATCAATATTTTTTATTCTAATTTTTATAGCCTTTTTTATAGATCGAGTTCATTTATATCATTATACAACTTATAAATGTTTAGGAAAAACATTTTACATTATAATATATTAATGATATATTTAACTCATCATCTAAAATTTCTCAAATCTATTTAGAAATCATGTTTGTTCATTCAGTATTTTTATCCCTTGCATTCTATTTTTCCCAATGATTTTAGTCATGGATTAGTTAGTTGCAACTTATTTTTTAAAGATTGGAAGGGATAATGTAGCTATCTTCTTCTTTATTCTAAATTTCTTAGGTATTTTTGAATTATTTTACATAAAGATGTTACAAATGTTATCCATGCATATAAATTTGAACCATTTGTGTTGAGGCTAAGTTTCAAATTTATAAGATTAAATTAGTGGTTAAATAATTAATACAATTAACATAATGCACAGAAGTTATAGCATACTGGTCAAGAAACTCAACTCTTAATTAGGAGGTTGTGGGTTTAATTCCTTTCTCTGCTCATGGTTTTGGCAAAAATAGAGTAGCCTTTTGGTAGGACACTTTTTTTTATTAGGTCACATCTATTAAAGATTTGATATGTTCTAGCAAGCATAACATGTTAGTTAATGTCTATATTTGGTCACACCATGAGCATGTGTATATACCATTACAATGTACAACACTATTTACAGTGTTTTATTCTATATGACTTAAAGTTTAGAGTTAGTTATAGATAATTATAATTCTTAACTTATGTTAACTATTTATTGTATCCATTCACTCTTTGGACATGATGGTTTCGCTACATTTATATAATTGTTGGTTCTGGTCTTCAACACAACAACAAAAAATACAATAATGCAAACACTTGATTTAATAGTATTTTTCTCTATTGCATTTATTATTTATATGTTAATGCATGTATCACCATGGGTTATACAATATTATTGTGTATGTTTATCTTAATTTCAATATTCATCAAATTATTTTTAATGTCTTGGACCTAGTAATCTAATCATCATAAAACTTAATATGGTATTAGAGTAAGGTTTTTATGAATATATTAATTACCACCATGGAACATATATAGTATGGTAGTAATTAGGTGCATTTAATACAAAGGTAAGGATAAAAATCAACCATAAATTTCATTTTCTCATCTTTAAAAAATCACAAACCCCGCAAAGAGAGCTCAACACATCAAGATATCTTTGTATACTAGCAAATTGAGTTTTCAATTAGCATACTTCTTTCAAAAATTATTTGTAAGTATTCCAATTATGATTTGTAGTTGAAATATCATATTTTTCTACAATTAAAGCAAAAAATCATATGTTTCATGATTCTAATGATTAATTATTAAGCTACTTTAAATGTTGGCTTTTAAACATTAATTTTAAGGTAGAAAAACTATGCACAATATGTTTGATTCAAAGCTCAAGTTAATTTCTACCATCTAAGTTTTAAATTCAAAGGCCATAGTTTTTTAGTTGTAGAGAAGCTATTCATTGAAATGGATCATGATGTTAGAGGTTGTGCTCAAGCACCCCATCATAGAGGAAGTACAACTAGTGCACTCCATTACTAACTTCATTCAAGCACATGCAAAGTGACATACCATCATAGTCACCACCACGAACACCATAATCTAGAAGTTATCATAGAAATCCACACAATGAACCTTCTAGTTTAAAGGCTATCATCAAGAGGATAAAACTACATTTTGTAACTATGCACATTATGAGGGAGTGATAAACAAGATAAGAAATTTTGACCTACATCTATCCCAATTACTATGATCTAACATTGGGCATAGATTTGGTAAAGCAAGATCATAGTATAGAATTATAAAGATCTAGCTTAGCACCATTTGTTGAGTTCATAGTACTAAGAAATGATGTGGTGGTTGATAACTTTGTCATAACCTACAATAATAGATGGTTTATTTATCAATCTAGAAGAACCTATAGGTTCTCCAAAATCCAAAAAATATTCCTACAATTTTTCTTTTAGATGGTGAAGACTAATTATGCTATGAAAGAGATTGTATTTTCCATGAACTCGCTATTAGAATACTTTGTCAATGGAGATGAGTGGGGAAAATTCTACACCACTTCCACCACTAGGATTTTAATTGCATAATTGAAGATATCATACTATGATTTGACAGATATTATTTCTTATCATGTAGTATTTAAAGATAGGAGAAATTCAATTTCATGACCTCTATTGAGTCTACTCTATGCCACGATGAAAGAAGGAAGCTAGATAGCTTGACTATCAATTTTAAAGATGAAGATGAAGAGGTAGGTGTTATCATACTACATAGTGTCTGCTCCTTAATTCTCTTATGACTACCTTATTTCTACTTTTATTAAGTTATTTAATAATTTAAGTATTATGAATGTCATTGTGGTACATTAATTTAGATGAAAACATAATATGGTTATCAAATATTATGTATTAATGAAAACATAAGATGGTTATCATTAGATAGATTTAGATCCTATGAAAATGCCACTAGAAATTTAGACATGTTCCTTTGCATAATTTTTTCTATACTATCATCCATTATAATGATATTTAGCTTTTTAGATTGATCTTCATATCTTTAAAGCAATTTTTCTAATTGTTTCTCAAATTAAGGCTTTGAATGTTTGGTAATGATAGCTTTTGGGTAATCTTATTTTTGTTTGATTAGTAAATAGTCTTATTATATAAAAACAAAATTTTGATAATAAATTCTACCTTTGAAAATATCACTCCATATAGAAGTTACATTTTTATGATTTTTAGAAGAATAAACTCCAATGACTATTTCTTCATTTTGTAAGGGGCCCAAGAAATTAGTAATTCCCAATCTTAGAAAGTAGTATTTTCTTCTTATATAGAGATCATGAGGTTGCTTAACTTCTTGAAATGTTTTCTTAAAAATTTCATAAAATAATTTAATTAGGATGTTTTTTTAATTTGAGAACTATCAATCATTTTTTCATTTCCTTATCCTTAAGCCTATCTTCATTCGAAATGCATTTGGTTATTAACAGGTAAAGATGATCATGAAATATATGAAAAACTCATATTTCTAACTTTCATGATTAATACTAACATTAAATGATAATTAATCTTAACATGTCTTATAAATTGTGTAATTTTATATACTTATAAATGAAACTAAGCTTTAAAAAATACAATAGTTTATGAATTATAAAGTTCTTTCACTTGATATATGCGATCCATTTTGTATAGCACCAAGGATGTTAAGAATACTCCATATAATATTTTCTTATAGTGGGCATCTCTATTTGAGAAAATTCTATTGGATTACCATTTTGGTGATTATCTATGCATTTATGTATAAAAATCCTGTAGTCAAATATGTTGCTTTGATAAGGCAAGTCTATTTGAAATTTTTGTATCCATACATCCTTCTATATCAACCGTTAGTAGAATCTAGTGATAGTTGTTATTTCCCAATTGGATGTTACATGGAAAGTATGTGATTATATCGTTGAGTATAATTTCACTTCCCTCAAACAAAAATAGTGCTACCTATGTTGATACTAATATGAATTAAATCATTTGGTTTTCTTCATTAAATTCCTACCTATAGAATAACTATGTATACATCTACCATCTAGAAATGAATATGCATGTTACATTCCTCAATGCAACATATCAAATACTTTGATTATGTGAATTTCATTATAGCATTGCCACACTATGATATACGCCATGCTTTCTATTATGATGGCATTAACTATTAAGTGTTTGTATTGGAATGCAACAAGCCCAATCACCCACTTTAAATTTTCTATTATGAATGATATGTCATAGCATGGTCATGCTACAATAGGCTAAATTGAATAGTATTTCCATTAGAAAGAAATAAGGATAATCATTAAGTTTCAATAAACATAGTGATTTTTTTATGCTTTGAAATATAACAATGGTATGCTACAAGTGTTATGATATAATAGTTTGTTAGTTTTACTTACTTAATGTTGTGTATCTACAAAGTTACCAAGTTTTCACCAAGCAAATTTTAGCTCGATAGGCTATGTAACAAGTGCAAATGAACATAATTAAAATTTTTATTGTGCATTCTTCATCATATAGCTTGAATGCAATTTGTATGTTCTCAAAATCTAGAATATACAAAGTAATTTCCTTACCAACATTTGCAAATCATTTCACACACTATAGAAACACAAGATTAAATATTCAGTGACTATTGGTAAATCAAAAATCATTTTGTCAACCACCTTAATTTGTACATTAGGATTATTAGAGGATCTTATGCATATATGCCAAAACAAAATACATTGTGCCTCTAGAGTAAGTACTGGTTTCTATTGTTTGATCTTAAGCCTTGAAAATAGTTCATTAACCATTTCTTGATTTAGTTGATACTTTTTTTGAACATTTTTCACCTATAGATCTCTTGGCCTTTTAAGCTTATATTTTTATATAAAGCCATAAGTGCCATTCTTAAAGCATGAAGTCATTTTAAATCATTATAGTAATTTTTCATTTTCTGTAGCTTTGTATCATTGTTTTTTATCATTATTTTTAGTTTTAATTTCTTTTATAATAATTTATACATTTTTTATTTTGTTCACCACATCCTTGTGCTCAACTTCTGTTGCTACATAGTGGCCAAAAGATAATAAGGGTTAGAAACCTAAGACTATTCTCTATGTAAACCTCATCAATGACTACATGTGGATAACTTTCTAATTGCCCTATCTTAAACATTTCAAAAACCTCATTCCAAATATTATAATAGTCATATTACATTTGAAGAAAAAGCTTACGCTCTTGTAGAGTACTTTTTGTACATCTATCAATAATTCAAGTGGTGTATTAGGTTAATTAAAAGCATGCTATAAAGAATAAACTATTAAAATCAAAAACCAACTTCTCACTTAAAAATATGAGTTAATCCATTCTAAGCTCTTATTATATTCTCATCAACATGCTTCTTGACAATGCTATATGAAATAATATTATGATAGCAATAGCTTCTCACATGTTGGATCTCTTCTACATAATCTGGCTTGTAGTAAATATTTTGACTCTTGTTTACATTCATGTAGATTTTTGTAATGACATCTATTGGTGTCTTACTTGAAAAAAAATTCTTACTAGAATACATTCAAAATCGAGCTTTATTAGGTTATAGAATTGCAATCAAAATTTATTTTTTAATACTTTTGAACATTATCTCTCTTCAATATGCTAATGAACGTGTGTTGATATTTTTTCTTTGTAGTTACTTTTCCATTACTTGAATTGTATGCTAGTTGTCAAGGATTTAGAGGCCCACCTTTTCATCTTAAAGCTCAATGACATTTTTTGCATTTTTTCTTACCCATGATTATAGCCATGAGCACCATAATACACTCTTTTAATTTACAATCATATTCTTTGTAAAGTTATTGATAAGGCTATTAACATATGATTGATTTAGGGATTGAATCTAAAATTAATCAATCATAGAGATGCATTTGTTAACATTGATCTTTACTAGTTCATTCATAGAAGGTATAAAATACTAGTTGAATGCAATTATGAGATTACACATGTTGTTGATAACCTTTTTCACCTTTTTCTCTTTCTTAGTCTATCTCTTGACATTGATAATCAATTTGATATTGGGATTATCCTTTAAAGGAAAAAGTTGTATAACAATATTCCTAGCATCTAGTGTTAGCTTCTTATCATTATGTACTAGGTATGGCTACTTGAACTTCTTCCTCATTAGTATTATAACCAAGTTCATTCTTTCATTTTTCTGACTAGATAAATTCAATTAATGTATGTAATAGTGTTCTTTGTTGTCCTTTCAATAGTTACTAATGAAAGATCATATTTTACTATAGGGGACATTTTATTTATAAAATCATCCTAGAAGAGATTTGGGATTATTGAACCCTCCTACATCTTAATTAATAATAGGCCTTTAGTCAACTCAACCTACAACTCAACTATGTACTATAATAATATTTCACTATAGTATACAAAACTTCAAATAGTAATACACATGGAATTCCTTATTTAGTGTTAAAAGGTATAAATCCTCAAATGTTCCAAGATAGATGCTAATATCCATGTACCACTTTTTACACCTAAAAGTGTTAAGAACCCTTTGGATCCTGCTTCTCATGAAAACTTCCAATAATCCTACATGTACAATAATCCAAATATTATGTTCATAGGATGGTCATCATATGATGGTAGCCCTAATGTCATGGCTTTCAATAAGCATAAGAGTAAGATTTTTTATGATCATAGTATGGTCATCATTTGATTTATTTTTTAAGACTAAGATATCTTCATAGCATAGTCATCCTATTATTCACATGTTGTCAGGTATTGGACTAATAACATATAGCCATGGCATGAATTTCATATGATGCTTTCTAGGAGAAGGATTCCTAAAATACATCAATACAAGGATCATCTTACAATCATTGTATGATGGTTCCACTACTACTAGGCATCCTCATAAGAGAAGAAGTTACTCATCCTTCAAATGATGGACCTCTTACTTTATAGCATACTTGCAGTATGATGTTTCCTAGGATTAGGGTTACTACAATAGTTTATTACTAGGAGATTGATATGATAGAATGTTTTGCATATGAATCCACAAACTCATAGTTGGGGAAATTTTGAAAGGATCCTTAGATGATCATTATCTGATGAATCTAGTACAAATGTTTTCTTTGAATTATGCAATGATCAGTTCATGACTATTGCATAAGAGAAAAGCAATATCTTTCTTATAATCAAGTGTTATTCATATCATTTTATCATACTCATGGAAAATTTATTGTATGATGTTTTCTAGGAGTAGGATGCTAGAAAGAGTTCAATACTAGGATCATCATGCAGTCATCATATGATGGATCAACAAATACTAAGTATCATTTTTGTATTATTTTTATGCTTTCCTAATAGTAGTTACTCATTTGGTGGTTTACATAAGAGAAAAAACTAAGCTTATCCTTAAAATGATGGACTTATTACTTCACAACACGACCATAGTATGATGTTTCCTAAAACCAAGATTACTATGATAGTTCATTACTATTTCTAAAAGAGTAATTGTGCAATCGTTGTATGATGGATCTTCAACTACTATGGGTTACACTTGTACATATATTTCTTTCATGAAATGATGCTTTGTAAAAATATTTTTGACTATAATCTTATCATATGAGATCAATAACAATCTTAATAATTGTAAAACTTTCCTCTATCATATAAATAAATAAAATTTAGACTATAACATGAAACTAATTAAGCTATGAGATTTTTTTAAAAAAATTATCAAACAATTTTATTTTTAATTATTTCATCAAACAATTCATAAAAAATGTTAAGGATTTCTGAAGAATACTTATCAAACAACAATAACAACAACAACAACAACAATAGAAAGAAAAAAAGACTTTTATCATGATAGTGGTGGTACAACATTGATAGTGGCAACAAGAGTAGTATTTGGAGTGGTGGAAAGAGCAGAAGCAGAAGCAAAAACAATAATAGTGTGTGATAGGACATGGAAATTGTAGTGAAGTACAATAGTGACTAAGAAATATCACAATGATCAATGGAGAAGAGCACAATGAAAAACACGCAAGGGCACAACATGTGGAAGAGCGTGAGATGTAGTAGGACATGATTGGTTTACCTAAGCATAATGGAAAGAAAGAAATCTTATCAAGAAGAGGGGAGAAGGACCCAGTAAAGCACAATGGCACTCATGAGGAAGAAGTAAGTGGTGGGATCATTCATGTAGCAACAATTTCATGTACAACAAAAGAAAATATGCACTCATCAAATGAAAAGGCAAATATGAAATCAAAAGTATGTTTCCACCAAGATTTTAAAAGAGCTATTCTTTATCATAGATGAAGGAGCTATAGTGAATAACTAAACATGAAATGGTTGGACTCTTTTATGTGTAGTTATATCATTATTAAAATAATATTTATCATAATCATCAACATAGCCTTGTCTTAATAATATGATTGATTTGTATGATAATTTCAATTATTGATAACTATTTTGATATTATATAGGATATTAGAATGACTATTATGATGTATTTTGAGCATAGTGGCATAGGCTTCTATGCAATGAACATATTGCATAGGCTTCATTGCCATGTACAGAGCACATACTCATCATAAAGTAAATGTTTGATGTGGAAAATGATGTAAAAATATTAATAAGTTGGGAGATAACCACTAGAATTGATTATGCTTACTTCTAATGCCACATTTATGTTAAAATTTAAGTTCTTCAATGACAAATGTTAATTATCCCATCCTTGGAACAATCTAAGGCACCATGTGGCCATCCCCCATATGTTTAGACCACATGAAGTACATATGTAATATATGTTAGTGAGTTGGGATAACAAGTCTAATCTCCCTATGATTTTGTCATTGGTTAGGTGAGGCAATTTATATCCATGACAAGAGTTGAGAGTGCTCTTAAGCATTCTCTCAATTTCTATTTATTTTATAATTAGATAGGTACATCATAACATGTTTAATGTTTAATATCCAAGATAGAATTTGACCATAGGTACACTTGAGACATGTTTAATATGCATTTTGAAAACCTAGATTCTATAAAACTACTATTGCATGTATTATGAGATCAACTTTGGATGCCACATTTTCAATAATTAATGGCTATAAACATCTAAATGCATGAGAAAAAATGAGCTTTTATAATACAAGAACACATAAAATCATAAGAGCATATGAGCTTTCAAAATACAAGTTTCTCATAATCACATAATATATATTAATTATTATTTTTACACCATTAGTAAAAACTTAAAATGAAGGTTGTTTTATCATTTCATGTACATAGTTCTCATGAAGGCAAGAAGTCCATTAGGAATATGATATTTTTGACAATTGTACCTTGGATGTGTGATATCATGTACATATTTTGTATATCATGTTTGTTAAAATTCAATTCCTTCAATGTCACATGTCAATCATTTCATTCTTGGGACAACCCAAGGCACCATGTGACCAACCCTCATGTGTTTGGATCACATGAAGCACATATGCAATACATGTTAGTGAGTTGGAATAATAAGTATTCTTTTCCTATGATTTTATCTATGATTAGATAAGGTAATTTATAGTCATGACAAGAGTTGAGAGTGCTCTTAAGCATCTTCTCAATTTCTATTTATTCCATGATTAGATAGGTACATCATAATATGTTTAATAGCTAAGATAGAATTTAAGCACAGGTACACCCAATACATGCTTAATAGCCACCATGAAACCCTAGAATATCCAAAACTACTATTACATGCATTGTGAGACTAAGTTTGGATGCCTAGTTTTTAACAATTGATGGACCTAAACACATAAAAGCATAAGAGAAAATGAGCTTTTATAATACAATTTTCTCATAATCACATAATCTATATTAATTAGTGTTTCTACACCTTCATTAGTAAAAACTTTAAATGAAGGTTGGTTTACCATTACATGTACATACTACTCATGAAGATTAGAAGTCCACTAGGAAGATAATATTTTAACAATAAACTTTGTCCTTTATTATATTCAATGCCACTTCCATTAACCTAAAATTAAAATAAGTCATTAATGCAACCTCAAATTAAATTCTAGGTCATTTCCAAGGTAAATTGTCAATAGTAATTCCACATGTACAATAGAAGTGACTCCTAAAGATTATATAATGAAATAATAGTAAATAAATTAACCAGAATGAAAAATGGACAAAGCCAAAAAAGGAATCTTCAAATCATAATTTCTGGTAAATGAGAATATGTTATCAATTTTTAAAGAGTGTTTCAAATGAAATGATTGAACCCAAATCTCATTTCATGCATGTTGTGACAATAATTTTTTCTTGCAAATAAAATAATTTCTATTATTTGAAAAATAAAATAATTCCATACCATAGAAATAATTACACATCAAAGAGAAGATGACCAATATATATATATATATATAAAACTCTATTACATGAAGAAATGGAATGAAAATTGGATTTGGTTATGCTCCATTCAAATCATGGTCTCTAGTAATGGATGTTACTTCGTCCCTATAGTGAACAACTTCAAATCATGATCTTCAATAAGGTGGAGTCACCTTGCCCCTCTCCCTAGTCTTATTTCATTTATCATGTATTCCATTTTTCTAGGACACAAAGAATGAAGTGGTCCATAATTAAGTTTCAAAATCATTTTTAGTTAAAATTTAAAAACATTATAAAAAATCATCACTTTTAACTTTAACACATGAGAAAATAGATTGAACTAAACTTCAACATTTAATTTACTACATTTAATTCAGGGTCTATTATATGTTAATTAAATCATTTTATGAAATTAAAATTAAAATTATATCTAGATATGATTCAAGAATCTTTAACAATGAGGAATACCTTGAAAGAAAAAAGCATTAAAACCATTATACCTAGACAAAGGTTTTACGTAGTACAAGTATTTTATTTTATTTTGTAGAAACGAAATCAAGTTTACATGTTTTATCAAGAAGAAAAGTGCATGCAATGTACATGGATTAACTAACAAAATTTATGCTAAATAATATTTTGTGCATCCTGAGTTTAGTAAATTGTCTTAGAGAATACCTAGCATACATACTATCAACTACCTCAATAAATGCTAAAAACTTTTAACATTAATATAGTGAAGATAGAAATAAGATATACCTAAAATCCTATTTAAACAAATCTCATTACTTCCTAGAACTAGTAAATATTACATTTTCCAAAAGATAGTAACCACATAATAAGAAAACACATCCTAATAGTGGCCATAGATTTACTTAAAGATAGTAAGCATATAGTCAAAAATATTAAGTATTGTTCCAATCTACCTAGTTATGGAAATGTTATTTTCTCAAGTACTTGATTTTTGCTAAATATGTTAAATGTCTTTTTCTTTCACTAATGTGAGTAAATTATAAAACTTCAAATTTTCTAGTTCCCTATTAGATTGTTTTATACTCAATATGATTGTTTTATTCATTAGTAGTAAATCCCTAGAAAATAACATTAAATCTCTCCATTTATTATTGCAAATCATATTAAGTAAATGAAATGCATACATAAGATAGATACTAATAGTATTCATAGTTCAAAAATTTTTTGTTCCTTGGTAGATTTATTCTAGTCTTTCTTGATATGGAAAAGTCATTTTATCTACTACTTGATTTATG
Source organism: Gnetum montanum (assembly GCA_015680685.1). Lineage (NCBI taxonomy): Eukaryota > Viridiplantae > Streptophyta > Gnetopsida > Gnetales > Gnetaceae > Gnetum > Gnetum montanum. Next base: position 88,374 of record MNCI01026730.1, read on the forward strand.
AATAATGATTGTGTTAAATCTCTTTATCTTTAGTATCATGATGTTTCTATACTTGTTGGTGCTCCTTGTTGTTAGAAATTCAAAAAATACTTCATACACCTCATCGCCAACATAGTTACATTCTGAAACTTTGGAAATATTCTTAGTAGATTTGTTCTTCCATTACTTTCATTTCAAGAATGATTAGGTTAGTTACATTTTTATTAATAGTTGCAAGATTCAATCGATCATATAATGTTTTATTTATTTTGTATAATTTGTATAGTTTTCATATAGAGTCATTTCTTCATAACACATTGACAATATTAGAATGGATATATAATAGTCAAAACTTATAGTTTTGTAAGCTTTAACTTTGTTCATCCAATGGTCATGCAATAAGTAACTTGGATACTCTACCATAACAATTTCATAGCTATTCCCTCATAGCATGACAATACTATGAGAATTGATATATGATGTTCAAAACCTATAGTTATGTAAGCTATAACTTCACTCATATGATGGTTTTGCAATAAGTAACTTGGGATACTCTATCATAAAAGTTCTAGAGCCATTCCATCATAACATGATATTGTTATTAAAAATGATATATGATATTCAAAATTTGTAGCTCATACTATAGTCATGCTATGAGTAACCTAGATACTTTGTCATACTGATTACAATTTTTATTGAAGAAAAACCTCATTTATATGGGACCATATGATGCATGATTATTATGTTGAAATGAAATCATCCATGTCATGTTGTCTTGTGAATATGGCCTCTCCCTCATAGCATGACAATGATATGAGAATTACCATGTTATCTTCAAAATATATAGTCCTACAATTGCTAACTTGCGTGAGTTACACATGGTGCTATGATTAACTTATAAAATGTGTCTTAACAATTATAATTTTTAGTAGACCATATAAGAAATTTTAATAGGCCATGCATTTTATTAGCATTATGGTAAATCCAAATCATCTCTATGTCATTATGTCATTTGGATAGAGATGTTTTCTAATAAGGTGATGGCATTATTAGAATTTATATGTCAACTTTAAAAATAATAACTTAGAATTTATATACCATGAATCAATCATGAACTTCAAAAAATACTTTTAATATGTGACTAGTATAAGGAGTTATGAGACATTGTTTCTATGTAACTTAAGCCTAACACACTTTAGGAAATTCATATATTGTGCTAATTCATTTGATAAACTCAGTATGATAGAGCCAATTCATTTGTCTTCCTCACTAGATGAGAACATTATGATAGCCTAGATTTAGTAGTTATTCTAATTAATAACTATACAATGATCATAACATATAATTCAACTATATGATTGACATGTCCATCAAGTTATGATAGTGTTATTAATAGTATGATTATGTTTCCTTATGAAATATGATGTATTTGTACCTTAAATTTTAATGGGAATTATTAGCCATTTTTATTTTAGAAACTACCCTAATATGAATTATTTTGCTATCATACATGAAACTATATTGGTTGCATTTTCTTTATTTGTACACATAACATTTGGAAATAGTTTGTATAATTCACTAATACTACTTTTGTATTATTTTCTCAATTGATGAATGAAATTTATCACTATAAGAAGGAATGTCTTTGTACAATAACATTGGTACAATTAGCCATATTGAGAAAATTAATGCATGATATGAATGGAAATATGAAAAGAGCCTTCATTTTCAATTAGTTGCATGCAACAAAGAAGTGATTAAAGATATATTTATAGTCTAAAACATGAATTTCATTGGAAAAGAAATATGTAAAACATCATGGAGGTTAATTCATAATATTCCATGCAACAAATTTTATATTGTCATAACAGAGCATGGAAATACTAGAAAGATAAAACTAAGCATACACAAAATAGCTACAATCTATTCATTAAGGATTTGATAGAATACTTGGTTGATTATTCTCCAAAGACATCGAGTCAAATTATTTAGGATGGCACCATAACTTTAGTGAAGTTATTGCCAATATAATGAATTAGAAAATTCTTCTTTAAGAATATGTCAATCCTAGGATAAAGGCTATGAATATGTCTACGTTGAGTAGAAGCCTAATGTCTAAGTTATTTGACAAAAATTTTCCAAATGTCGTATTCATGAAAATACATGATTTTAGTGTGTGTCATACATGTCAAAATTTACCTTATAAAAGAAAATCAAGTTATGTTCATGTTAGAAATGAAAAATATACAAATAGAATGAGATATATATTTATATTACATTACAGTATGCAAGCATGAATACCATGCTCATCAAGATTTAGCAACAAAACATCAAGATATATACTTAAGCATAATCCATGACAAGATGGATAGAAGCAAGATGACATTTTCTAAATTACTTCTCCTATTTAAGGAATTTTCAAGAAGAGATAAATTTCAATTTTCATGGTAATGGTAATGATGGATTTGATCATTTTACATTATTTTATGTAAAAATGAACTTTTAATTTATCATTACTTCTCTTCATAAGTGCTTAGATGACTTGGAGGTGGAACTAGTTAACTAGCTAGGTGCTCTTTATAGTAATATTGAGAGACATTCAACAACTGGTTATGCATTGCTTGATAACTTCATTGTATCAAAAATCAATAGTCTAAAAGATGAAATCAAAACGAAAAATGAAATTATAAATGATATGCATCACTTCAAGGAACTTTATTTTTCAAAATGGATAATTATGGTGGAAAAAATAAAAACAAGTATGTTTTTTTATTTTTATCCTTACTAGCATCTTGAATAATTTTCAATGTCATCAAACTAGGGTTTCTTCTTGTTGATCACACTCATGAAGATAAAGATGGAAGCTTTTTCCACTTATCAAAAATTCTAAGGAAAGTGATATATTCAATCTACCATAACTTATGAATATGTATCATACAGTAGACTCTAATAGTGGGCAAAATCATAGCCCTTACTTTATAGGGAATGTTTACAACTTCAAAAGCTAGTTGAAAGAGTATGTGCCAAATCCAATTAAATACCTAGTTGGGATACAAAATATCCATTACATAGAATTTTATATCATTTATGAAATTCTAGTAATTTCATGAAAAAGAAATATTAGGGAGAATGTTTGGTCTAATCCAATTGACTTGTGGACAAGGAAGGATGGTCAGCCATTTCTTCGGTGGGAGATCTACCAATAGCATTTAAGTATAGATGATAAAGAATTAGAAAATATTATGGAGAGCATTCAAAGCTATATTACATTCTATGATGACAACATCAAAAGAAGCCTCCAAAATAGTGATATAATAGTAAGGGAAAAAAGAATTGAACATTATAAAAGGATTATCTTGCAACTAGATGCCTTAAAAATGAACAATAATTTTCTTCAAATTTAAATTTAGGATTCTAACCTAGAATAAAAAAAAAGTATCTCTAACATGTGTGGAAGAACAATGAATATCTAATATCATTGAAGAGGAATTAGGGCATGTTAAGTACTAGAAAAATAATTCAAAAGCATCTTGCAATCCTTTTACAAATATCTATGTAGGGATGATGCTTCTTGTAGGTCCTGGAAATGACAAAGATATTATATGGGTTGGCTAATGTGTGGACTTGGAAGTTGATGAACATGACTATAAGATAAATAAGGTGCATGTTAAATGGTACAAACCATAGGAAAATTTTAAAAATAATTGATTGAAAGAGATTGGAATGTTAATTCAATAGTTCCAAGAGAGAAATGTCTAAATCCAAATAACATAGTATATGCATGGGTATCAAATGCGAAAGACAAAGCAAGATTATGAAAAGGCTAGAGAGTCATAGAAGATCTACTATAAAAAATTTCAAGTCTCAAAAATAAGTAACCTAAGAAAAATGGAACATTATATGCTATTTGAAGGTTTGTTGTATTATTGAATAGACTATAAAAATGAATCTTAATCGTGGAAATTGTAGCCATATCTCGGTATAATTGTAATTTTATATGGAGAATTAAAATTTCATTCATGTTTATAATTGAATGCTAAATCAGATTTTCTAGAATATGATTTCAACTATGTTTTTGCTAAAGTTGAAACAATGCTATTTCTATTCCTAGAGATTAAAAGATTACAATAAATTAATGTAATTAAATGAAGCTTCCAAATACCCATAGGATCTATTGGATAGATATCTTCATGAAAAATAAAGATAGACTCTACAAATTTACCAATCACTAATGGGGGTATAGAAAAAAAATCATACATGCTTTTTGTTATAACATTATAATTTTGTCTCAAATGGGTAGTCATAGCACATGAAAGAAACACATGTAACTCATGTTCAAGGGCTCATGACCTACACAACCTATCAATGTGCTCTTCTTCGAGGAAATACCAATCAAATCAGTTTCTATAAATTAATCCTTAATAAAACATTGTTTTCATTAACATAATACCAACTCTCATAAAACCATTCAAATAATTACAAATTTCTAAGAATATTTAACACTTAAATTTTCCAAAATTAATAGAAAATTTTAGATTTAGTGAAAAATATACTCTTGAAAGAGATATTATATAATAAAAATGCATGGAAAGATTTTAAATATTTGAACGCAAATGACTTTCCAACAATGATTAAAGGCATGGTAAATAAAGAATTCAACAAACTCTTGAAAGTAAAATCCATCACTATGATTAATGATTTTTTGTATGACTTGATGTATGTGAATTATACCATGCAAGAACATTACTTTAGAGAAAAAACCTATGGTGAAATCCTAAGGTATAATAAGAAGGTTTTTGATGATGCTTTGGCATAAAATGAGGTGTTATATAAAGATTTGATATTTTCTTATCAAGCAAAAGAAAATTATACCAAAGCATTTTCAAAGTTTAAGGAAGAGGTTGAAGATACATTGAAAGTTGAATAGAAACAATCATAGGAATTAGCTACACTAAAATAAAGAAGGAGAAATATGGATTCTAGTATTGAGATAGAGCATGTAGGGAAAATAGAAGAATTGACAATGAGAAACATGGAATTAGAGTATGACAAGCTAATAATACTGAATAAGACCTTTGAACTTCACAAAGAGATTGGATCTCTACATAACTCTATGAAGGATCTTGCTATTCAAAAGAATGACTTATTAGGGAGCTTTAGCATAGAGTGGAAGAATTTAGTGGCTATAGTGAGTAAACGTTTATAAATCTTCTACTAGGTAACATTGAGTTATAAATTTTTATAAATTTTGGAGTATACTTATGTTTTACTAATTGGTTCAAACACCTTTGTGCTATTTCAAATAAGTTAAATAAGCTAAGTGATGCTCATCTTTAATTACTCTTTGATGAGAAGCTAGGTATTCCAACACTCTACCATACAAGTCATGAGCATTAACATAAGACTAGATCATAATCGATGAATGAACATTGTAAGTAAGATAGAAGTTGATAATTAGTTCATGATCATTATCTTTCCACTTTAATTTAGTAAGTGAAAGTGTATGGTTTAACTAAAAATGAGGTATGTGATATGTCAATGTTGTAGGCTCATGCTACTTCTAAGTGCAAACATAATGAAAGTGAGAATAAAATCTAAGTCTAAATAATAATAGAAATGTAAATCTATTCTATCCTATGGTAATGAGTAATTGTTCTTGTCTTGGCATACATGTCTTGGACTCATGTAACTATTACTAGGTTATTAAGTATTATTCTATTAAGTGAATCAAGAAATAACACTACTAGGGTCACCAAATACTTTCACTTCTATGCTTGAAAGAACTTGTAATCATTCTACCTTACTAATGAACCTGGAAAAGTAAAGTACTTAATAAATATAAAGGACTAAGCTAAAGTAAACATGAGAATTAAACTAAGAAAAGGAAATGACTAAGTAAAATAAAGAAACTAAGTTTAACATTGCAATGGTGAAAAACAAACTTGATCTTTATTTCCATTCATGAACTATGCCCAAGTGTAATCCACTTGAATAAAGATTTTTTTCAACTATTCAATACCACATTATGGGCATTCACTCTATTACTAAGTCTAAACTACAAAAGTAAACTACAAGAGTTTGTCTAACACTATAATGAAAGTCTCCTTCATCCAATGTGACCAAGTGTTGGTAGGTATAGGGATGAACAAGATCCACTACATCACATAAACAATGAAGTATGTAGAGTTGCAATATCATAGATACAATATAATCAATATTAACAATAGGCTTTACCATACCCCAATGATTAACTAAAAACTCATCCTTGAGTTAAAACAAGAGGAGAGAGTTTCTTACAAAATTGGGAGGTATACTTACACTTTGACATAACTGCTTATGTATAAGACTACTTGAATTTGAATGTTGTATTATGGAATGTTACAAAATTATCATGCATAACATGATGAACACACTTAACAATAAACAAAAACTAAACAAAACAAAATGAGAGAGCTCAATGCATCCTTTAAGTCCCCAGTGGTGGTGGCTTCTCCATTGGCTTCTTTCCTTTATCATCAAGCTTCTAAAATAGGTAATGGTTGAGGATTTCTTAAAGATTTTTCTCCTATGATCTAGGATTATGCATTATTTATGAAAATTCTACAATATTTGATAGTGTTGGTACTTTCCATGAACATGGAAGTTGTGGGAACATCTTGTTGTCTTTCACATACCAAGCCACAAACTACATTCTCTCTTCCTAAAAGCCTTGATTACCTTTCTCAATTCTTGGTAATTAGTCATTCTATGAGCCAAACTTGCTGTTACATATTTCTACCTTTGGTAGCTATATTTTACTATTTCGAGTTCATAGTTTGCAATATGCAATTTTTGTTGGGCATCTTTCCTATCTACAAACTCTTTCTTATAGAGGGCATCCATTGAATCTACCTATTATTCTAGCTTATTTCTTGGTCTACCTATTGTTAACATGGTTATATTAGCATACCAAAGGTTTCCTAATCCCATATATTCGATTAGATCTTCAATTTGTAGGTTTTTATTTTTCACTTTAGCTTGGTGGACATGTGTGAGGCTATCTAGAATTAGCTACTAGTTAGGTTTCTGTGATATAATTGAACTAATTTTTACTTTGGCCATCTATATTTCTATTTTATTGATTTGCTTCTACATGTCCACCTAGTCTTTGAAGTGTTCTTTGAGTCATTCATGTTTCTTAGCCTTATTCTCCAACATACTGATTTCAATTGCTGATTTTTGTCAAATAGTGCAAACTTGTTCTATTGATAAGGTTTAATTGTCTATGGCTAGTATATTCATGTCCTAGTTAACTCTAATGAACTATTCTCTTAATTAATGGATGCTTTCATTGTGAACATTTTTTTTCTTTTCAATGTCTGTCAACATTGTATTTTTTGCAATAATTCTTTTATTTTCTTCTTCTAAGATAGTTATGGCTTTAACATTTGCATATGTTTGTGCTTCTACTTAGATGCATTTCATATAGTTTTCTATTTTTTCTTCTCTACTTGAGTATTTCTAGTTATGAGTTACATTACTTAGTGCTAAAATTATCTAGATGGTCTGGCACTATATACTATCCAGGGTCTCTCCTGTTTGCTTCTAAGGCAACTAATTCAGTGTGTAACATCTACACCTCATTTTCTGCATGTTCTACCCTTATTTCTATCATTATTAGATTTTCCTTTGATGTAATCAAATTAAATTGAACTATAGTAATATCATTGGGAATATCAAAGAGATTTTGCATTAGTTATCCTATTTTTAGTAGTTAATCAAGGATGTATTCATGTTTTATTGGGATCATGGACATACAGATAGCATTTCAACATCTCTAGTTTCAATAATATCTGTGATTACTTAATGTAGATATTATTACTTAATGTAAGTTGTGATTACATGTGCTACTCATATTGCATCTTAGTGTTACATTACCACCACTATGGCTTCACTCTAGTTTCTAGCATAACTTGAAAAGATGTAGTATTCCCTAAAATCTGCTTCCCAATCTTCATCCTCTCTTGCCTATAAAGATACCTAATCACTGGCAAGTCCTATTGATATTGTAGGCCTTACAGAATTAACTATTACTTTGTACAATTGATAACCTTTCCTTTTTCCACAAGTTATTGTTTCTACAAGTTGCTCTTAGAAGGCCTATAATCTTGTTATGTAGGTGGAGCACTCTCTCTAGGTACATCATTGGTAGGTATTAATCCACTAGGTCTTTCTTTTTCTTGTTTTCCTATTGCTAGAATATTGCATATTAGTGTTGATTCTACTACCATTTCAGTGCCTACTAGCTTCTCAAATTGATATTTCTTTGATGGTATTAGCTTACAAATTTTAGCATACAATGATTCTAGGATTTATTTAAGACATCATTGGTGTATCCCAAAATCCTATCTTATTTGCATAATCTTTTGATGAGGCAAGGGAATGGCAATGTATGTTTTTCTACCTTCTATTCTTTGAATCTTCTTTGAATTTATAAAAAGAATAAATGACCTATGTTAGCATTGAATTTCCTTATGATAATGGCACTTCTTCTAGCAATGTAGGTGGAAAACCTATTAATCCTTTTGATGGAAAAAATTTGGTAGGTTCTAATCTTGAAATCTCAACAATCAATTCATTATACTTCTTGTTTTCTTTTCTATATACTCTTTGTAGTTAGAGCTTCTTTGCCTCATTGTTGGATTTGGTAGAGATTTTCACTATGTTTGCTTTGACATTTTGGATATTAAGTGCTTTTGCAATAGATTCAACTGAATAAGGCTTCAACACTCCTTCGATCTTAATAGTGGCATCATGTTGTTTATTTTTCCAAAATTGGTACACTTCTTCTAGGTATCATTTTTTGTTGCATGCCAGGATTGGCCACAAAGGAGAGCCATGGAATTGTGTTTGGACATTCTCAAGTGCAAAATCCATGAATGGTCTAAAATTTAGTTCTACAATCCCTGTGAAAATGATAGAATTTTCTTAGATTACCTTGAGACATTTTGCTAATAACATGATCCACTATACTTTCTGAAGAGTTGGTGGTACTTTAGCCTTGACTTGCATCAATTATTCTATAGTATATGTTTGTTGGTGAATGCTAAAGGATTAGGTTACCTACTTTGCTTATGGGGTTTGTTCTCTAGCTTGCCCTCTACCTTGACCTCTTAGTCTTTTGCTTCCATGTTGTAAGAGTCCTTTTTTTGTAGGTATTTTGGGAGCCATCTTCAATCATCAAAAATTCATTTGAGCATATTTAAGAATTTTAAATAGGTTCTCAATGATTCATAGTCCTTCCTCAGCTTCTAGTGTTTGATCATGAGTTCCTTCTTATTCCTACTTATGGTTCTTATTATGATTGTAGAGTTAGAAAATTTTTGAAAAGAAACCATTGTATGTTATCCTTTTAATTGTGAAGACTTTTCATGGTTATCATTTCCTTATTTATTATGTTATTTGATGGTTGGTTAGGAGAACCAATTAGATTTATTAGTTTTTATTTAATTAATTGATCAAAATATGCTTATTTATTTCCTTATTTTTTCCTTAATATACTCTTTTGATGTTAGAAAAATTAGGCTCAATTTGACTCTTCTACATGAAATACTCTCCCCTACAACTAAGTTGGTCACTCCATGCTCAAGAGGATTCAAAAATCATGCAAATTAGAGCTACAGTGAGGAAGTTAGGGATCTTGGAAGTTTGGGCATCAAAGGCTTAGAAAAATAGCATGAAGTCCCTTTGCTTTAAAATGTGAAAATGAAATAATTTTCCAACTCCTATGCATATATATAGATTTTTATCAATGTAACATCATAGCTGCAGCATCATAGGCCCTATGACATTGTAGATGCAATGTCACTGCAAAAACATTATGAGTTTTAAGCAATTTATAATGAAAAAAATCAATTAAATGGATGTTTTGAAAGATGTAAAAGTTGTCTATAGGGTGCTTGATTATAGATGATGCTCAAAATATGAGAATTTGACAATAAAATATCATAAAAGAAGGAATGTTTGGCAAAGAAGTTTAATTAGATGTATAAGAAATGGTAGTAAGGGCTACCAAAATTATGATTAAATGTAAAAGTATAGTAACGTGAAAATTGATGGTTTAAGTGTCTTAGAGGCACAAGATGATGTGGAATTGGTTGATAGATATGTAACACAAGAGTTATACAAGTGGATCCTCCCGAAAGCAGGCTTTAGCCCTTAGTGCCCTTCTATAACCATGCCTATAAGTGTCCATAGGCACTCAAGAAGTTGAATGTAAAGTATAATTGTCTTGCAAAACACACATGTTAGTATTGCCTATATGAGAAAATAACATTATATTATACAAAATCATTGAATTATGATAATATATAATAGTGAGATGGAATGGAAGTAGAAAGGATTACAAAACCTGGGATGTGACGTGTCTTACCATAATCATAAGAAATTCTTGTGTAATGTATATGGTTAAAGTAATTATTAGCCTTTCCATGCAAGATCCTGTCACATCCCCATTCCCAAATGAAGGTGGTGTCTTTTCATAACAAGTGTTATTGTTATCTTAACAAGACCCAAAAAGGGTATTTGTGATTAAGACCCAAAAGGGCATGTTGTAATAATCGATGTGTCTGTTGAGGAACCTTTGCAAGTTTGACCTAAGGCATTTATACTTAGGGTTAGAGGTCGTGCCAGCATGGGAATTGCAAAGCCAGTACAAGAAAGTCATGGGGTGGCAGAGCGGGTATAGGAAAGTCACAGGAAGTCGGGTGAAACAAGACAAAAAGGGGAATGGCACACCCTTCTAGCTAGGTTATAGGCCTAATCATGGTGGCAATGCTAGATTTCCTCTAAGGGATAGATGCTAAAGGAGGAAAACCCCAAGAAACACTCTCAAAGAACAATCTGGATACACTCTTCCATATCAATAAAGCATTCTTTTATTTTCTTTTTTGAATTTTTCCTATTATTTCCTTTATACATAATGCTGAATATTACTTATATTTTGCATTTGGTATGTTTTCTTCATATGCATAATGTCTAATATATCATATATTTGACATTTTCCATGACATCTAGGGATGGGATGTCACAATTGGTATTTGAGCAAACCATGACCCAAGGACCATTCAAAATCATGGGCTGACTACAACATGAATCAAATGATGAACCTTGAAGCCACAACACATGGAAAGCCATTGATCATCACCAGATGTACCATATTTTTATGATACAAGTTAGAAGATACCTTTCCATTAACTTTATAAACAATGGATTAGGCATTTAGATCCCAACAACACCACACAACACTATGCCTCCAACAACATCGCCCATCATCGCCTTCTGCTCCATCCAACACCACCTTTCACTCCATCCATCACTACCACCCACACCACCCATCACTACCTCTTGTACCACCTATCACTACCTATTGCGCTGCTCATTACTACCTCTAGCATCGTTGTGCAAATTGTCTATTATATGAAGAAAAAATTTTCAATTGTTCATCAACTGATGGAAAATTTTGAAATTTCCATCAATATTAAATTATTAGTTTAAATTAGGAACTTATAAAAATAATTTTCAAAATTTAAATTTTACATGGTGTTAGCAATTGAGATAAAAATTCCATAATTAAGCATG
>MNCI01026730.1:116433-214419 GCA_015680685.1 Gnetum montanum
AACATTCCCAATTGCAATGTCATTATCCCTTGATTTTCAAAACATTCAATTCAGCAACATTTTCATTTCTATTCCAACTTCATGGTTAATTAACTGTTGCAGAATTCTTTACAAGAAAGAACATAATCCTCCTTGAACAATTTCAGTTCATTAGGATTCTGTACCTCACCATTTGCAAATAAGTCCACCTGTTCCATGAAATGGTAAAAATGTGCCAACACTATGGTTGCAGGGTAGAAATGACAATGGAATGAAGGCAAATGGCAGAACCACCTCTTGATGTAGAATGAAGGCAATGTGGTCTATGGTACAATGGACATGAGACCTATGAACATTTCAAAATGATGATACATCAAACATGGATGTGTAAAGACCTATGGCATCAAAGATACACAACCTTCATAACAAATATTTTCAAAAATTAAATTACATTTGCAAAAATTCTAAATATAAAAAGGAGGGTAGGGTTTAATGTTTGAGAAAGAAAGGATTTATAAATATGTAGTAAATTTATTTTTTGGAAAATTAAATTTTTCCATAGATAACTATCTTTTCTTGATATTGGTGATGATATACTTGCCAACTATGGCATGTTTTTCTCTAATTTTTATAACTTCCTATGATATTTGTTAACAAGGAAACACTTGGCAAACATAGCTTAAATTTTTAATAACTTCCTATGAAAGCCATAAATTATAAAGTAGCTATAAATTAGTATTTCTAAAGATTTGTAATAACCCTAATGTTTCATGATTATTGTAACCTTCCCTAGGTCAATATAAAAGAATCTTCAAGGAGGAAGATTGAGGAGAGGAAAGATTCTAGAAAAAGATAATTGAAGGTTAATTGTAAGATGAGTTGCTAAAGACATCAATTTGGCTAATTGTTTTAATCCTATGAGTTCATTTCTTCCCATTTTTTAGTTGCTTAGCTAATGGTTTAGATAGTATTGTTCTTGACATTTAAGTTTGGGATTTTTCCTAGGTTCCTTTTATAGTTCTATTTTTTGTGCAATATTAAACTACTATTAAGATTTTACATAGAAGAGATTATGTTGTTTAAAATCCTCAAGAGAAATTTAATAGTGATGTCTTAATGAAATTTCCTTTTTGAGCATAGATGATTTAGGAAAATCTTTGGTATTTTGAGATGAGTAAAATAGCTTCATTATTTTAAAGCGTATTACCTTGGTATTTCAATCCTCAAGTTGTCAAATGTTTTTGAAGGTTCTATTGAATACAACCTTTGACAACTATTAACTAGCCAACATAGAGACCTGTACTTTGTCATTTACACAACAATTTTGATAGAATAATAAGATTGTCTTACAAAATTTCTTGTTGAGTTGGAAAGGTTTGGACAGTTCATAGTTAGATTGAATTGGAATAGCTTTATTACAAGTTTTTTCTTCATGTTAATTTATCTTAATTAAATATTTAAAATTTTATGCAAATTTAATTTTTTTTCTTTCTCTTTTTAAGTCCATTCAATCTTGCCCTATTTCTAGTTTTCTTGTGGAATTTTCTCTATTAGAAAAATACGGAGTACATTGGAAAAATTTTGATCAAATGATTTTGCAAAATTTTATTTATTGCAAGTAGTGTACTATAGGGACCATATAGACTAAGTGATTCAACAAAATAGAAATCTCCAACAACTCATAGTATTTGTCAAAGATAGCTAAATTTCTTTTATGATAGTCAATTATAGTTTCACACACAACCCAACCATTTCAACATTCACAACAACAAACACATACTCATGTTTAGTTCATTACATAACCACTAAGTCTATTTGGAGGTATCTAGGCCTTGGTATTGCCAAAGACTAGAAAGCACCAAAACCTTATTTGAAGAACACCTTTGCATCTCATGACCTCGAAGGTCATGAGATCCAGAGGCTACCCAATGTTGGTGGTCCAGCCCCAAATGGTTGCCAGTAGTTCTTTTGGTACTAGAAGGAGGGCTGAAAATTTATCCTCTAAGTTCATAAGCTTGATTGTCCTAGCACACTAACAATTCTTTGTTACCAATAAGGCTTACAAATTAGATACTATTTTTAGTTCATGACCAAACAAACTAATAGTTTGGAAGATTTGAAAAGTTTCAAAGAAATTCTTGATTATATGAATGATTATTCATCAAAAGAAGAATAGAAAAAGGTTTTTTATTTTGGAAGAAGTAGTGGAGTAAATACTAGAAGGATAAGAAGATCACCTCTTCTGTATGGTTTATTAGTCTATAAGACAAAGAAAAAAAAGTATAAGAGTTCAACAATTAAGAGGAATTCTAATAAGATGTCAAATCCTTGGCAAAGAGTTACATCATTAGGATTTTAAAACTATAAAGAAATTTCTAAGGTAGTTTATAAATATTTTCTAGAGCCTTTCATTCCTAGAAAAGCTTACTTAGCTAAAGAATACATCCACTTATTTGAGTTAGCTTTAGCTCATGCAAATATCTAACATCAAGATCAAGCTTGTAGGTTGTTTTTAGAAAATTTAAAGGATATGATTCAAATTTGGCATTGAAACTTGCCAAGTAGTAGAATCACAAGTTGGGATGATATGAAAAATCTTTTCTTAGCCTAGTTTGACAATCAATTGAATCAACAACTATACTATGGATTAGTACAAGCTAAGGAAGGAGTTAAGGAGCCTATTAGAATAGAACATCAAATGAAGTGCTTAAAGATACTTCTATTAAAGTTTTAAATCCTAATATTTAAATCTGGTTAAGGAGAACTCCAAACTTTCTTACACTAAATGATTACTTTAGTGAAGCTATCTAATTGAAAAATAATTTAACTTGAATCATGAAGAGATTATTACAATTCAAAATAGAGAAGATAAAATGATGATTCCTATGCAAGATTTTACTCAACCTAAACCATTATTGGGACCATCTCATGTTAAGACCAAGTAAGAGCCTGAAAGCAAAGAATTTGAAAAAGGACAATTAATGAGAGACTTGTCCAACAAAGTAGTGAAACTAGAAAAAGCTTTGGTAAAAGTTAAAATAAAGGAGGAAAGAAAAAATAGAAAGTATAAGCATCAAGATACTAAGTTAGTAGAAGATGAGGATGAAAGTAATCTTGTTATGTCTCACTTCCTTGATATTGAATCAAATAATGAGCTATCTAGTGTTTGTTATGTAAGCAAATATTCTAACAATGGATCTAGTGATACCTCTTCTCTATTAATTTTAGAATAGGATATATCCTTAAATGTATAATGTAATAAAAATTAGGAAAATGGATATAATCTATGATCAAAAGAAATATTAACTAATTCTAGGCCTCCAAATATTATTTCTATTCCATCTACTAAGAGAAGGGTTTTTAAACCAAATATAAGAGAGAAGAATAAAAGTAAAGAAGATCAAGTAGAACAAAGAACTCAAAATCAATCTTTTAATAAATCGATGAAGAAACTAGGCTTTTATGGAGAAGGAGAATATGATTTGATTAAATATTTCTAACATGTGAAGGAAAATATTAGCATATATCAATTGCTACAGATAGGAGATAAATAAGGAAAAGCTTTAGAATTTATTAAATGTAAAAGTAGAGTTGGAAAATTAGAGTTAAGCTATGTGTTTAACTTTGATAAGATATCAAAAAACTAGTTATGATTGTACTCCTGATAAGGAAGCTCCTCCTTTTCTTTTGAAAATGAAGTTAAAGGAAAAATATCTTCATAATTGTCTAGTTGATTCTAAAGCTACATCTACAATCATGTCATTATATAGATGCAAAAAACTTGGTTTAATTTCTAAAATATCAAATAAAAATATTTTTCAAGTGGACAAAACTAGAGTGAATATTGTGGGACAATTACCCAATGTTTTATTTGAAATTTCTTCTAAACCTCATATAAAAAGTAGAGTAACTATTCATGTGGTTGATATATTGTATTCACATAGTCTTTTGTTGAGTAGAAGTTGGAGTAAGAATTTTTCTGGTTATATATCAAAAAATTATTCTCATATGTGGCTACCTTGGAAATGGGTGCCAAATCAAATATACATATATAATAAACCTTGGATGAATGAAAACATTACTTTGAATGGGAAGAATAAAGTCATTGAAATAAGAGCTTTTGAAACTAGAATATGTACACTTCAAGAATTTGATAACTTGGAGAAAGAAGAATCTCAAGATGAGAGCGAATGGGAACTATACTTTGATGGTTCTTGTAATTAGAAAGGTCTAGGAGCTAGAATAGTTCTAGTAAAATATGATTCCCCAAAAATATTCAAAGCAAATCATCTATCTTTTCTTTATACTAACAAAAAGGTTGACTATGAATTATGAGCGATAAGGTACCCCTACACCCAATCATACAAATCATAAACGTTCATGCATGATCAAATTGAATTGTGTGGACTTTAGAGTTTCCAGTGCACTAGCCTTCTAGGAGGTGAATCTTTCTTTAAAGTGATTTTTTATCTTCCCAATTACACTTATGATATACATTGGTATGGTTAAGTGTAATTAAGGCATATAATTTTTATCATTTCGTATTTTATGATTTGGTATTTAAAGGGAGATAAAGTAATTGAATTAGCTAATTTAATTTAATTAATTAATTGGTATCTAACTAGTCCTAACATAAGTATTCAGTCTCAATCTCCACATACATCCTAAACCCACATATCCACTACTAGGTTACCAAGAACTATGCTACTAGGCATACCAAGTAATAATGTTGGTGGGATTACCAAGCGAATATGTGTTACACTTAAAGTGGTCATACTTATGTGTTTAATCTATCTAGCTTATCTTGCTTAATTCTTTCATTAGCTTAATTACTAGAAAACATTTAATAAATAAATAATTGAAAAAATTAATTACATAAATGAAACATTTAATCTAGCCAGAGTGTTGCAAGGTTTATTAGAAATCTCATCTTTATTACTACACACACTATAATGCTTAGGTACAAAAATACTTGAATAAAGATTCGTACACATAGTGATTCCTGCTGTAGGCACTCAGGAGAAAAATTCTAAATCTCAAATAAATAAATAGCAAGATCTTCACTAGTACTAAAATCTTGTTACCATAAATGTAGTTGGTAGGCAAGTATTTCTAGGTAAAAAGCAGACACTGCATTAACAAGGCCTTGTTGATGAGGCCCAGTCGACAAGGCCTCATTGATGCATCCAAGAAACTATGACTCATCATAGCCCCACAACTAAATGAAAACTCATCCTTTAGTTCTTCTACAAAATTCGAAAGGTATGACATTATTGATTGACCTTTCATAGACAAAAAAAACTAACTTGACAAAAATGGAATGCCTAAGTGTATAGATCAACACATTACAAAAGTGATGGTGTTCATGACACAAAATTGAGCACCATGACGTGATTTTTTAAAATTTTGACAACACATTCCTTGATGACATGAAGTTTGGTTGAGAAGATTAGATAGTCCTAGGTGGTGGTGGCTCCTAAGGTTCTAAGAGGCCTTCACCAACTTTATACATTTGAAGTGGTTGAGGAAACTGTGGCTATCCTATTACTGCTACAACATCTAGTGGAAAGTAGAAAGCATCTAGCAATGCTTTCATTTTCTCCTCCTTACTTCTAGGATCATGTACCATCCACACAACTTCACCAATGTGGGTTGAAATGGGAAAATACCAAGGACATGGAATTTCTAGAAATAGCTCCTTTGCATTGATAAATCAAGCATCAAATTATTTGCATTCAATTTCAAATGCTTTAACAATATCCTTCAGCTTTTAGTAATCATTCATCCTTTTGGCTAGGTTCTTAGTAGTTGATCATTGATTTGTGAATCATGCTCTAAGAACTTTGAGTTTAGAATTTGCAATCTCAAGCTTCTTCTTGGTATCTTTATGGTGTTTGAACTCTACCTCATATAGCAAATACAAGCTAGAAACTTATTTTTCTAACTATGACCATAGTCATCTAGTAGTTAGCATAGCCAACTTCACATAGTGGAGATTGGCCAACTCTATGTGTTCTATCATTTCTTCTATCTAAAAATCCTTTAGGTAGATCTCTACTTTGTTGTAGGCATCAATCCCATCAACGATGGCTATCAAACTTCTTTTCCTTGTTGGAGTTGTTGGAGAGCTTCATTTATTTTTCCCTTTACCATTTGGATGTGTTTCTCGTTTACTTCCTTCTACAAGCCAACCTAGTCTCTATATTGATTTTTAACTCTTTCAAACTTCAAAGCTTCCTTTTTCTAGGCACCAATCTCAATAGCAGATTTATGTGCAAGGCATGAACTTCTTTCATTGATAGATTCTAATTCTCTATGGATAATTTCCTTAATTCCATATTCACCCTAGCTAGCTGCTCCTATTGTTGATGAATGAATTCTTCCATTTGTTCTTTTTTGGCATCAACATTGCACAGGCAATGATTTTTTTTTTGTCAATGCTTTGTTTACCTAGCACATCTAAGCCAAGTTCCTTTGAACTAAATATGTTTTTGCCTCTACTACCAATTGGTTGAAGATGGCCACCACTACTTCCTCCTCAGCCTTCTTGACTCATTCTTGAAGCTATTGGAAAGCTTCATCTCTAGTTATTATTGGGCTAAGGAGTGGAGGATCAACAAGGTGGGAACATAATTCAACAACCTCTATTCCAAAGCATTGATTTCATGCTTAAGACATTTCAAGTTCTTCCTCTAAGATGATATATTTGCCCCTTACTTCTAGCAACTCCAACTAGGTTGTGATGATGTTATCTAGAAAATCAAAAATATACAGAATCTAGTGCCTGGTCCCCACCAGTCGATCCAACAACTCTTCATGCTAGGCTACATTTAGTTTTTTGTTGAGCATACCTATGGACATCTACACATCTTGAAGTATAGATACATTTCATATAGACACCATAGATGCATTAAGTGCTTCATCTACATAGTCAACAACTACCTGAACTATAGTATGTTATCCTTGATGCTACATCACTAGGATAGTGGCCCCTTCACCTTCCTCTAAATGTACCAAGAAGGAGGTAGCATTCCCAAATATTTCTAGAAATAAATGGTATTTTGATAATGACACCATCACCTCTCGAGCATTGGGATCAGACCTTGTAGGCAACAATGTTTGTTGGATAGAGAATATTGGTCCATCCCTCTCCATCTAGCTAATTGTTTGAGCCAACTCATTAAGGTGACTCATTACTAGTCGATACATAGATGGGTTGGTACTACTTGTCCCTACACACTACTCTTTCTCATGCAAAAGTTGCTCTTAAATTTCATGCAAGTGCTCGATGGCTACATAGGCCTCCAACATTTTTTCTTGAGTAGGTGATGGATGTGGCAGCTGCTCTTCTTGTTTAGTTGTAGTTGGAATCTTTTCCTTCATGATTTTAGACCATGAAATCAAAAGAGCATGCTTGATTATGTCATTGAAATAGTGGATAATTCTTTCCCCTTTATAGAGTTTCTAGATGAGGCACGTAAACGGTAGGGTTTTTCTTCCATGTTTGTTTTCCTTGAAATGCTTCTCAATCTCCAAATAGATCAATTGTGGAAGGTTTATAGGAAATCTCTCACTTAGAGAAATACATGCTTGGGAAAAAAAGGTAACCACCTTATTGGGTCACATCATGGGATTGAGGTGATAGGCTACAATTTTAGAGTAGATATGTTCCACTAGTGTGAGCACACCATACTCCTTACAATTGAACTTTTTATGGTCAATACCATAACACCACTAAGTCTACTCATTTTTAGCCTCAGAATTACCTTTCATTGATAGCTTCACCAATTGTGTCCCAATATCAGGCAACCCCAATGTCTACATGATAGCCTTGGCTAAGTAGGACACCAAAATATCCTTGATTTTTACTATCGACCCTGGCCTTCTATTCTTCTAAAAGAGATATGTATCTCCCATGTACAACTCCTCACTAAATGTGATGATTGGCCACATGGGAGAAGTTTGCAATTATGTTTTAATTTCTACTAGATCTTTTCTAGAAATGGCTCAAAGTTTATCTCTTGGAGAATAGAGCATTAAATCTCTCGAGATCCAATGATGTCAAGGTAAGCTTGAGTTAAAATGAATTCAAGCCTATGCATGGGTCTTGGAACTTTCCCTTACTATGATTGCTCTTTTGGCACTTCTTCTTCTAGAATCTGTTGAACAGATTCCACTTCAGGCTCCTGGCAAAGAGGTCCCATTATATAGGTTTCCTTTGCTGATTCTTGGGCTTGTTCTTGTTGGCCCCTTCCAACTTTGGGCCATTTCTTCCTTAGTTAAGAGGGTTCTCCTTCATGCAAGAATTTTGGTCTTGGTGCCATCTATAATCAAAATAAGACCATGGGTTAGCAATTATTATGTACATGAAGTAATTAGGATACCTTTATCTCATTAGGATAGTTACACTTGCCTAAGTTGTAATTATGGTTGATTTAATTATTTCAGTCATTATTTTATTTATGTGTTATTGTTAATAAATCATCTCAAAGGTTGTTAAAAATGTTAACTCTTAAAAGAAGTGTTGATAAAAAATTAATGTTTGTATATTGTTAAGGTTATTAACCCTTTGGGGGAATTAAAAAAATTTTCAAAATTTTCATTCAAAACCTTAAGGTTTGTGGCCCCCATGATAAAGAGCTTACCTTTAGTAACTACACAATTTAAGAATGGAGTGATTTGGACAAATAGTTGGGAAGTTAAGGACTCTAGAAGGTTTTGGGCTCTAAAAAAAGGCAAAAACTCCGCATGTGTTATGAGACAAATGACAAATTTCTATGTGTAGTGGTATATATAGGATTTTTTTGTTGCATCAATGAGGCCTCGTTGATGTGGTTAGCTACATCAATGAGAACTCATTGATGCAACTACTACCATAGATGATCGTTGAATTTGGTCAAACTTGCAAAATAAAAAGAGTTTTTGAATGAAATTAGGATCAAATGAAAGCTTAAAAGGTCAAGAACAATGTGAAAATATGAGAAGAGGTTATTGGAGCTCATAAATTTGGAAAACTATAGAAAAATGATTTAGAGGATGAATAAAATAAAAGGGTAAGGAGCACTAAGTAGAATACATAATGGAATATGCAAAATATAGGATTGTAGCAATGTCAAAGGTAAGGAATCTTAACTAACCAAACCAAGAGCTATGCAAGTGGGTCCTTCCCATAGCAGGCTCATGCCCTTGTTGTCCTTGCATAACCTCAACTAAAGAGTCCATGGGACTCATAGTTGATTAATGGTCATGAAAAGTTAAGGACCAACCAAAAAGAATCTATCCAAGAATTCAAACACATAAGACCAATACATAGAGCATAACATAGAACCTGGTAATGAGTGAGTTATGGCAGCATGGATGGATGATGGAGAAGGTGGAATGAAATTTTGAATTGAGGTCATAAGTAATCCCTTATAAAATTTGTGGTTAAAATAACCTAGGAAGGTCCATCCTTAGTCCAAACCAAAGCTAGCTACTTTTAGTGACTTTGCATCACCACTCTAAGATTGGTTCACCTGCACAAGATACAAGAGTGCTTCCACAAGAAAACCACCATTCCATAAAAAGAAGAGAAAAGAGAAGTAGAAAGTGAGAGAGGGCCTTAGTTAGAGGGGACCTTTAGGCATGGGCTCATGTCTTTCTAGTCTCATAACCAGTGCTTGTAGCCTATTTATTTGTCTAAGGGATGTGCTTTGAATGCCCATAATTTTTTTTTGAATGGGAACCACACCATGCAAAGACTTATTTGTTTATTATGTCTAAAGGGTGTTCTTTAAATTCCCAACATTTTTTTTGGATTTTTAGATGGTAACCACATCATGCAAAGACTTTATTTGACTTCCTATTAGTAGTTGGAATGGAAAAGTAATAAGTCTATGAAAAACACTTGATTACTCAAGCAAGTAGAAAAGTACAAAGATTATTGAGTCCCCTTGAAGTCACACCCTTTAAAAAGCTTTGAATCCATCCTAATTCTAGAACTACCAATGTCATTAATCAATTAAAAATTTCTTTAATGGAAGGGACCTCAAATTCCTAGAATAAGGAAAACCATAGAGTTGATTGGAAGGGTGGGTGATGTGAACTCACTGCCAATTCCATGAAGAATAAACCATGTTATAGTCATCAAACATCAAAATTCAAAAATAGAAACCAGAAATTGACAATCACAACATTAAGCACAAACCATCATTAGTAAATAGCAACAACAACACTCTATCCTATAGTAATAAAGCAATTTTATTATCAAAAATGAAGGAATATCACACTTGAACAAAACAAAAAAAAGTAAAATATATAAAAAAGTGTAAAATAATCAAGAAAGATTCAAAGGTATTAATGATGATGGAAAATTAGAAAAAATCTAAAAATCAAAAATCAAAAATTTGTAAAATAAAAAATGTGGAAAACAAAAAATTGAAAAATTGAAAAGCCATATGGATTATTAGCACAAATGGACATCTCCCTCATAATTGAGTTGAAAGAAGGAAATATGGAAAATGGAATGTGGTTGTCCATCCATTGAGGTTGTAGTTGCATTGGCTTGACTTGGCTCTAGAAAAGGTTTTACTCATTAGATGTTGTTTAGCTACTTTTTATTTGGGCTTTCACACTTGTAGATCAACATGAAACTAGAGAGAAAGGTTTGATCAATTATATAAAGTCCATCCCACAGTGTTTGAAATTTTATCTTCTGGGGTACATGTGTGGGGTTCCAATAAAAGACCTTATCTTCTAATTGAAGTTTTACCTTTTGTATTCTTAGGTCATGACATTGCTTGCTAAATGCCTTATGCACCTCATTCAAAGATGGGACCCCTAATCGATTTTCATCTAGCACACTCACATTGATCAATCTTTCTTTCTGTGCTAGACTTATGTCAAGATTTAGATCATAGGTTGTTGAGAGTGTATGAAGCTTAGATTGAATCAAAAGCATTTGAAGTTTTCTGTACACCAACTTGTAGGGAGAATAGCCAACAAGAAGTTTCCATGTTAAATAGTAAGCCCAAAGGGCATCGTTAAGTTTTGTACTCCAATCTTTCCTATATTTTCTAATAGTCTATGTTAGTATATTTTTGATGTCCTAGTTGGTTATCTCTACTTGACAGTGTGTTTTAAATTTATGTTCAACCCCCAAACATTGCATTAACTTTCTAAAAGTGGCACCTATGAAACTAGTTCCATTGTCAAAAATTAGTGAATGTGGCACCCCATACCTATTTACATTATTTTGTTGTATAAATTTAGCAATAGTAGACAATGTACAATTAGTAAAAACTACTGCTTCTACCCATATTTTGGAGTAGTTGACTGCTACAATAATATATGTCTTTTCTTTGGACATGGTTTTGATGAGACCCATGAAGTTAATACCCCATATGTTAAAAGGTTCCAGTGGTTGAATCCACTGTTGAGGACCTTCCATGCAAGCATTCATCCCCCCATTTTATTGATAACATTCACAAGATTGGACAAACTAGTGGGCATCCCTGAAAATTGTAGGCCAGTAGTATCCTACCATTAGGATTTTTATGGTTCTACATCTTCCTGCATAGTGCCCTCCACAAGGTCCTTCATGAGCATCTTGGAGAACATGCAGTTGATATTCGTCAAGGATACACCAATGAATTAGACCATCAACACATACCTTGTAAAGGTGTCCATTTATTTCTATGAAGTATTTTTCTTGATGAAGAAATTGTTACTTCTTTCTAAAGTTAGGATCTCATGACATCTCTTGAGTGAGAAGATAAGTGAGGATGCCAATGTGCCATGTTGTTTTTATAGGAATTTGGTCATTTATTACTCCTATAAAGAGGGGTTTGTCTAGAAACTAATCAGAGAATGGGATCTCCTCCTCTTTATTATCCAATCTTAAGTGAGAGAGGTGGTCAATAACCACATTCTTAGTCTATTTTTTATCTACCATTGTGAGATCAAATTTCTACAAGATCACAATCCATCGTATGACACAAGGGCTTACCATTAGCTTGTTCATGAGGAAGAAAATTACATTGTGGTTCATGTGCACAAATAATTTATAGCCAACCACATAGTTCTTAAAATGTTTTAGATTGTACACCATGTTCATTAGTTCTTTCTCTATGATGGTGTAATTTAATTGTGCTCCCACAATGCTTTAGCTCATTTAATGGATGTAGCATGGACATTTCTTATCATCCATATACCTGAGCACTACTCCCAAGGTGTAGTTCGATGCATCTATCATGATGTGGAAGGGTTTGGACTAGTCTATTACTCATAGGATTGGTGTTTTTATGAGTTTTTCCTTTAACTATTAGAATGCTTATTCACATTCTTTAGTGTAGATGAAAGGTATATCTTTTTTTGTAAGCTCTACTAATAGTTTTGTGATCTTAGATAAATTCTCTATGAATCACCAATAGTAGCTAATGTGTCCAAGGAATGACTAAACATTTTTAACTATCTTTGGCTAGTGTGTTATTCCTTGGATGACCCTTATCTTTTATGGATCTACCTCAATCCCTACTTAAGTGATTCTATGGCCTAGTACAATGCCTTCTTTGAGCATGAGATGGCTCTTTTGCCAATTGAGCCATAGATTTTTTTCAACACATCTCTTCAACACTTATTTAAGGTGGTCCAAGGCTTGCTCAAATGTAGCTCCATAGGTAAAAAATTCATCCATGAAGACTTCCATACAATTACTAATATGCTATTGGAAAATGCTAAGGACCAGGTGTTCAAATGTTGCAAGGGCATTGCATACTCTAAATGGCATCTTACAATATGCAAAAGTCCCCTAGAGACTCATGAATTTTGTCTTGGCTTGATCTTTTAGTGCAATTTGGATTTGGTTATAACCACTATAACCATCCAAGAAACTATAGACTTCATTCACATATGGCAATGGAAAATGATCTTTAAATGTTACCATAGTTAATAGCCTAAAGTTGATGCAAACCTGCCTCTTGTTACCTTTCTTTGGCACAAGTATGAGTGGGCTAACCCACTCACTTTCCATGATGAGATAGATGAACCCTACCTTGAGGATGTATTCAATTTCCTCTTTGATTATTTGCTTCAATTTGGGGTTCAACTGCCTCTACTACTACCTTCTAGGCTTCATGGCTAGGTCAATGTAAATGGGATGCTAGCATATCCTTGGATTGATTCCTATTAGCTCAAGATATGACCATGCAAAGGTTGTTAACCACATTTAATAGCTTTTCTTTTTTCTCAGGAGCAAGTTTGGCATTAATTATGACTAGTTTACCATTATTTAAAAATGCATATTCCATGTTGGCTAGTAAAGTTTTTAGCTATAGGGGCTCCTACTTAAAGTTATCAAGGATTTCCAACTCTCCCCAACAAGTATCATCATCTTCATTAGAGAGTTTGGGATGAACTTGTTCAAGTTTATCCATGCCTTCAGCATAAGCACATGTGAGGCTCTTAGTTTCTTTCATGCATAATGTGCTACTATTTGAGTTAGCTATCAACCACTAGGTGCCCTCTTATTTTGTGGCTGCTACATATAGACACCTTTGAATATTGATTTCTTGTGCACAATTATTGCATGCTTTAATGTATGTACTTTTGATGGACCAAATCTTTTGCACACATAGTTGCAACCATTATCACTATATGCGATGCATTGAGTACACTTCTTCTCTATCTTTCCCAATTTATTTTTGTTGAATATTTCTAGACATAGATCCCTTATGCCCATACCTGCATCGACTGTGCTTAACCAAGCTCTTCTAATAATGGTAGGAAAATCACTTTTGCAGTTTTGAACCTTTATAACTAGAATATTAGCAAGATAGGACCACTCACAAACTATGGTCACAATGTCCTCTACTAATCCTAGAGGAATAGTAATTTACTAATATGCCAATCCTAGATGGATGTTGCTCTTCTTGAAAGGTGGTAAGTCCTAGCCCTTGTACATGTCATGGGAGATGATATTAACTCTAGAACCAAAATTAAGAAGAGCCTTACATGGCTCATGTCTAGTGATCTACAACTAAATGAGTGGACTTCTTGGGTTAGATCTTTTTGTGGAAAGATTGTTATCCTTGATCCAGTCGAAAACAACAAGAGTTAGCATCAGTAAGATGGCATTTGATTTGAAGAGCACTCAAAGGTATTTGATGTAGAGGATGAGGGTATTGGAGATGTAGGATGATCAGCTACACTAGGTTATAATGGTTGGAGATGACTGCTAGGTTAGAAGAAGGGTCTTTTTCTAGATTGATTGTCTAAACCACTGGCTAAAAATTTGGTTATGAATGTACAACCCTCGTAGCATTTCATTGTTTCAACTGTGAAGAAATCTCACCTTGCATGAATGAAGCAAGAGGTAACTAGGTTGAAGGTAGAGGTGTGTATATAGACAAATGCAGAGGATAATATGGATATGGGTTTTTCCCTTAAGTAGACGATGAATGTGTTTGGTGGTACTTTGGAGGGTAATAATGATCCTAAAATGAGGTATGACTTGTAAAACTTCTTGGGAAGATAGGTTGATAAACATACTACCTGTATGAATCTAGTTGCCTATAAGGGTACTTCTACCTTGGTAGTGGCATTCCCCATGATTGTAATTGATACCATTATTGGTATTATTCATAAGGTTGTGAAGGAGCTCCACTTTGATACTAAGCTTGTTGTTGTTGGTGGAATTTCCTTAGATTACCTTAAGGATAAGGCAATCATCTAGCTACTAGGCTATGTGCTACTCAAGGATTTAATGCATACATCCCAGAATCTTGTAAGTGTAACACCATAGGGAAACAACCCTTTGGATGTTTGTATTGAAAAATTTCACAATTAGTTTCATCATAAGATTTGGTTTTCACAACTTTCTTTATAGTTGCAGCTTTGCCCTTACCTCTTTGATAATCACGTTCAACTTCTTTTTACCTTCTGTGGTTATGATCACTAATTTTCTTTTTGGACTCTTCAATGATCTTCATAGTAGTATAAAATTATTCATCCAAAGAGTCCTATAATTTATAAACCTTTACCAAAATATCAAAAGTAGATTTTTGGATAGGCAAGGTTTTTCTATTCACTACTTCATTGAGCAGTGACTCCTCCTTATCACAAAATTAAACTTTCCATTTCCTAATGGAAGGATCCTTATTATACTCTTCTACACTTTCTTTTTTTCATAGCTCACCTTATTCTTTTACTACTTTCTCAATCAGCCTTTGAATCTGATGAGCTCTCAATTTAAACAATCTTCCTTAGGCATACACCCCAGGAGTTCTTCTAGTTTCTGCTCTAAGCCCATCTATGAAGTGACAAAGTTGTTCCCTCTAATAATAACCATGGTTAGGGAACCAATGTAAGGGTAAATAGTATCAACCCATGGTGACCTCCAAGGGTTCATGTATTCCCTATTTCCAACCTTGGATTTGCCTTCTCAAATTAGACACTCTAGAGTACATCTGGTATTTGTCAGTAAATAGATCTGACATGGTACTTCATCAATGAATGGATTCTAGTTCTAAGGATCAGTACTAGCTTTTAGCTTCCTTGCTAAGTATCCCATGGAATAATTTGAGTTTCTACCATTCATTTTCTATGTTCTATAAGGCACAAGCATCATGAAAAGCTTATAGATGTGTCTGTGAATCATAATTGTATCCCCCCTCAAATCTTAAGATATCATTCATGTCTAAGTGCTTGATCCTAATATCTTTCATATGCCTAATTGGAATTATAATTTCCTCTATAATTTTGAGCATACTGTGAGTTTCCAATAGAGGTTCATCATCATCACTACGTCAATGACATCGATGATGGTTTCCGCCACCCCTTCAATCTTGGTGGCCTTCATGGTCATTGTTGTCTCCTTGATCACCTTCATCATGATTATTTTGATAGTGACTTCTATGAAAATTAATAGATGAAGAGGAATGTTGGAAAATTGGATGAAGATGATGGAGAGGAAGGTGGACTGCCACTGCCACCATTGTGTCTACCATCACATTTTCATTTATTACGACCACCATCCTTAGATCCCTTGCCATTTCAATGCTTTCTCAAGTCCCTACCTTGACTATCACTCTTTCCTAAACCTAATTTATGAATAGTGAATCATAGGTTTAAGTTTGCACCCTCATTACCAATAAAAATGGGTGGAGAATCTTCATGTTGAGAACCTTCAAAGGGAGGATCCTCATTATCATATTAATCTCATAAGAACAAAGGATTAGTGAAATGTTTTCCCTACATAGCCTCATGGAGCTTCTCTTGGTGTCGATATTTCTTATGTCGTATTTCAATGGGATAGTAGTTTCAAGTGTCATAACCATTCACATTTTACTCTTCATGAAGATTTGAGATGCCCAACATCTTAAAAGTTTGAAGAAGTATCCCAAGTATAGATCGATTAGGGGGTGATGAGTAGCAAGGTACCCCTATGCCCAACCATACAAATCATAAGAATTCATGCATGATTTGGTTGAATTTTTATGGATGTGACTAGTTATGGCATTTAGATCACTATGCCTTAATTGTAGTTCGTTGTCTTCCCACTTGGACTAGTGGTAGCTTTGTCACATATGGTTTAGTCCAAAGTGATGCATATGATTTTTATTATTTTATATTTTATTGTTCTACGATTAACAATAGGTTGAAACTCAATTTATAATCAATTCCACTAATCTAATTGCTATTTAATAATCAACTACCCTAACATAAGTATCTGATCCACTTCCCGTGCACATCCTAAACACATATAATTTTGTTGAGTTACCAAATGTTAAGCATTGCCGGGATTACCAAGAGTCACATGCATGCTTGAAGCAATTGTACTTATGTGCTTAATTAATTAACATGCATTAAAATGTAAATATTAACTAAGTACATAAAAATTAAATTACATGGAAAGTAAATCTAATCTAAGTCAAAGTGCTATAATGAATAAGCGTCAATCTTGAACTTATTACCATTCATGAAATATGTCTAGGTACATTTCCACTCAAATAAGACTCCACACAACTAACTTAGATCCACTTTATGGGCACTTACTAACTATTTTATAATATTATAGAATAAAATTGCAATAGTTCAGCTACTCTATTGAGAAAACTAAAAAACTAATGTAAAACTATTACCCAAACCATGCGCCCAAGTGTTATATTTATAGGTCGGCCCATACCCCCTCAATATTGAATATATAATAACACATCTAGGGGCTTGACATTGGGTATTTGATATCAAACATTTGATATCAAAGCCAAGAAAATCATGACTCATCATACCCCCACAACTAAATGAAAAATCATCCTCAAGTTAAACAAAATGAGGTACAAGTTCCGTACAAAATATTGGAAATGCATGGGATTATTGACTAATATGCAAACTACTAAGTGACTCTAATTGCTACATTACAAAATTTTATTTTAGTGGATGCATACAAAATGATAAAGTGATAAAAATACTAGATAGACATTGAAGATTACAAAATTTGCATAGGTCTTTAAAAATCTGCTGAAGATGATTCTTCTTGTTCTTGCTAGTGGTGGAAAACTATTATCCTTGATTATTATGTTGATTATTTTATGATTATGTAGAAAATTCTTGAAGGATGAACTAAAATTTCTTCTCATAATCCCATGGATCTAGCAAGCATGTGAATTTTGAGCCACTATCTTGTATGTGCTATGATTTGCCCATGGTCATATCCTCTATTGTCCCTCTCTTAGATATTCAATATTGGAGCCAAGAAAATCATGACTAATCAAGGGGAAAGATAATGTTACCCTTCATATCACTCCATTTTAGCTATTCATCATAATGTAGGATGAAGGTGAAGTCTGGTACATACTCATTTGGATGAGTATATACCACTTTGCACTCCTATGGGACTGGTAGCTTAACATCTTCACATCTGTGGGAAGAAGAAGAAATTTTGCAAAACAAATAAAATTATCAGTGTGCTTAGTAGTTTATATGTCATTGAGAGTGATGTTTATCTTGAGTTTATCCAATTATATAAATAATATTCACTAATCCAAGATAGTGCACGTTTTAACAAATAAATTCCCTGGTAATGATGCCAATGATGAGTGGTGGGATGCCCCTACGCCGAACCATACGAATTACAAGCGTTCATCCATGATCCAATCAAATTCTACAAAATTTATAATTTTCAATGCACTAGCCCTCTAGGAGGTGAATGTTTCCTTAGGGTCATTCTTTGTCTTCCCAATTACACTTGTGACATACACTAGTATGGTTAAGTGTAATTGAGGCATCTGATTTTTATCATTTTGTATTTTATGGTCTGGTGTTTAAAGGAAGATAAAGTAATTGGATTAACTAATTTAATTTAACTAATTAACTGGTATCTAACTAGTCCTAACATAAGTATCTAGTCCCATTCTCCACACACATCCTAAACCCACATATCCACTACTGGGTTACCAAGCGCTACACTATTTGGCATACCAAGCAATGACGCTGCTGGGATTATCAAGCGAATAGGTGTTACACTCGAAGTAATCATACTTATGTGTTTAATTTATCTGGCTTATCTTGGTTAATTTCTTCATTATTTTAATTACTAGAAAATATTTAATAAATAAATAATTGAAAACATTAAATGCATAAATAAAACATTTAATCTAGCCAAAGTGCTGCAAAGTTTATCTGAAAGCTCATCTTTATTGCTATACATACTATCATGCTCAGGTACAACAATGCTCAAATAAAGATCCATACACTTAATGACTCCTGCTATAGGCACCTGGAAGAAAAATTCTAACTCTTAAATGAACAAATTATAAGAGCTTCGCTACTACTAAAATCTCAGGGTCACAAATACAATTGGTAGGCATGTATTTATAGGCAAAAAGAAAATACTACATTAATAGGGCCTCATCGACGCATGATATGATGCATCGATGCGGCCTCATTGTCAAGGCACAATCGATAAGGCTGCATTAATGAGGCCTTGTCGACATAGCTAAGAAACTACAACTCATCAATGAAGCTCTAAGTATTGGAATTAAAACAACATTGGAGAAAGGAATCAAGATAATCATGATTAAAGAAGACTTGAGATTATTTTATGAATAGATTCAAGGTAATTTTGTAGTAAAAAGTTCATTCATGCAACCTAATAAACAAATTTTTTGCAAAATCTTATATTAGTTTCATCACTATCAAAAGGAACATATAGGTAGAGAAGACAATTATATAGTAGATGATTTAGCAAAATCTACATCAACATTAGATGTAAAATAAGTAGAAGGTTATGAAGGAGTAAAGATCAAGAAAGAACATAAGCCATCAATACTATATAGCATAAAGCATTTGTAGGTATTTGAAGATGATGATTAATTGCTTACATTCTTGAGAAATAAATAGGAATTCAAAAGTTAAATCATACCTAAAATAACATTGAGGTTTAAGATAAATTATATTCCCAAAAAGGTGATTGATTATGATAATGAGTTTTAAAAAAAAATTCTTAAAGGAAAAGATATATAGAATCCAAATGATCAAGCTTATGAAGCAGTGAATTTCAAATCTACTAAGACACCAAGGATTGTAAATGTGACAAAGGAATAGGATTTAGGTTTTAATTTAAATTTATTATTTCTCTTGGAAAATAATTTCAAAAAAATTTCTTAGTGTTATGATGATCTTAAAACCTTTAGACAAATTGTGATGACATATAAAATTCCTCTAATAAGCGACTATAAGATAGTAAAACAAAAATAAAGGAAATTTAATCCATCATTTGAGCTAGTTATGGAAGCTGAGATTAAGAAGTTATTACAAGTCCAAATCATATATCCTATTCAATATTTGACATGGCTTGCTAAACTAATGCCAGCAAGAAATAAGAATCCCAATATAGACCATTAGATGAAGTGCTTAAAGATACCTATCTTAAAGTTGTGAATCCCAATATTTCAATCTAGTTGAGAAGAACTCTAAACATGCTAACACTGAATGATTACTTTAGTGAAGTTATATAATTAGAAAAATAATTTAACTTGATTCATAAAAATATTATTATAATTCTAAAAATATAAGAGAAAATGATGATTCCTGTGCAAGATTTTACTCAACTTAAACCATTCCCAAGACCATCTCATGTTGAGGTAGAGTAAGACACTGAAAGTAAAGAATCTCAAAAAGGACAATTAATGAGAGACTTGTCCAATAAAGTAGTGAAACTAAAAAAGGATCTAGAATAAGTTAAAATCAAGGAGAAAAAGAAAAATAGAAAGTATAAGCATCAAGATACTAAGTTAGTAGAAAATCAGTATGATAGTAAGCTTGTTATGTCTAACTTCCTTGATATTGAATAATGAGCTATATAGTGTTCATTATGTAAAAAAATATTTGAACAATGGATCTAGTAATACTTCTTCTCTATCAAGTTCTGAGGAGGATATATCCTTAGCTAAAGAATGTAATAACAATGAGGAAAATAGATATAATTTGTGATCAAAAGAAAGATTAACTACTTCTAGGCCTCCATACGTTATTTCTGATCCATCTACTATGAGAAGGTTTTTTGAACCAATTATAAGAGAGAAGAATAAAAGTAAATAAGATCAAGTAGAAAAAAGTACTCAAAATCAATTTTTTAATAAACAGATGAAGAAACCAGGCTTTTATGGAGAAGGAGAATATGATTTGATTGAAGACATGAAACATGTCAAGGCAAATATTACCATATATAAATTACTACAGATATGAGATCAACAAAGTAAATCTTTAGAGTTTATTAAAGGTAGAAGGATAGTTGGAGAATCAGAGTTAAGCTATGTGTCCAACTTTGATAAGATATCAAAAACTAGTTATGATTGTACTCTTGATAAGGAAGCTTCTCATTTTCTTTCAATAATGAAGTTAAAGGACAAATATCTTAATAATTGTTTAGTTGATTCTGGAACTACATCTACTATCATGTTGTTATCTACATGTAGAAAACTTGGTTTCATTCCTAAAAGATCAAATAAAAAGATTGTTCAAGTGGAAAAAAGTAAAATGAAGATTGTGGGATAATTACCCAATGTTTTATTGGAAATAGCTTTTGAACCCCATATAAAAACTAGAGTAACTATTCAAGTGGTAGACATACCATATTCACATAGTTTTTTGTTGAGTCTTTTGTTGAGTAAAAGTTAGATTAAGAATTTCTCTAGTTATATATCAACAAATTATTCTCATATGTGGATACCTTGGAAAGGGAAGCCTAATTAAATATACATATATAGTAAATGTTTGATGAATGAAAACATTACTTCGAATGGGAAGAATAAAGTCATTAAAATAAGAGATTTTGAAACTAGAATTTGCACACTTCAAGAATTTGATAACTTAAAAAAAGAAGAATCTCAAGATGAGAGCAAATGGAAGCTATACTTTGATGGTTCTTGTAACTCAAAAGATATAAGAGTTGGATTAGTTTTAGTAAAAGATGATTTCCCAAAAATATTTAAAGCAATTCATCTATCTTTCTCTTGTCTTATAAACAAGGCTGAATATGAAGCTTTGAGTATTGAAATTAAAACAACATTGGAAAAGAAATTAAGATAATCATCATAAAAGGAGACTCAAGATTAGTTTGTAAATAGATTAAAGGTAATTTTGTAGTAAAAAGCTCATTCTTATGACCTTATAAATAGTGTTTCTTCAAAATGTTGGATCATTTTCATCACCACAAAATAGAACATATAGGTAGAGAAGACAATTATATAGCAAATGATTTAGAAAAATCTGCATTAACATTAGATGTAAAAAAATAGAAGGTTATGAAGGAGTAAAGATCAAGAAAGAACATCAGCCATCAATACTAGATAAGATAAAGCATTTACAAGTATTCAAAGATGATGATCAATTACTTAGATTCTTGAGAAATAAATAGGAATGCAAAAGTTAAAACATACTTGAAATAGTGTTAAGGTTTAAGATAAATTCTATTACCAAAAATGTGATTGATTATGAACATGAGTTTAACAAAAATTTTCTTATAGGAAAAGATATACAGAATCTAGATGATCAAACTTATGAAGCATATAATTTCAAATGTATTGAGATATCAAAGATGTTGAATGTCACAAAGGAAAAGGATTCAATTTTTAGGAAAAATTTATTATTACTCTTGGAAAATAATTTGGAAAATTTTGCTTGGTGTTATGATGATCTTAAAACCTTTAGATCAAATTTGATGACACAAAAAATTCCTTTGATAAATGACTGTAAGACAGTAAAAAAAAAAAAAAAGGAAAATTCAATCCATCATTTGAGCTAGTTATGGAAGCTGAGTTCAAGAAGTTATTACAAACCCAAATCATATATCCTATTTTATATTTGACATGGCTTGTTAACCTTGTGCTAGTAAGAAAGAAGAATGGTGATATTAGGCTTTGTGTAGATTCCCAAGATTTTAATGAAGCCTTAGAAAAAGATAAATACCCACTTCTTAGAATTAATGATATTTTGCTTAATGTATAGGTCATCAAGGATATTCTTTCCTAGATTGTTTTTTAGGCTATAATTAGACCATGGTAGGTATGGGTAACAGATATAAAATAGCGTTTATCACCAAATGAAGAACTTTTGCTTATCAAAAAATGTCATTTGGATTGTCAAATGCTAGAGCTACTTTTGAAAGAACAATGGATTTAGCCTTTAAATATTTAATAGGGGAGTTCATTGTTGTTTATTTGAATGATATCACTATCTTTTCAAAAATGAAGGAAGATTATAATGGTCATCTTCAAAAATTTTTTAATAGATGTCATGAGTATGATATTTCATTAAATCCTAAGAAATGTATCTTTGGGGTTAACTATGGAATTTTTCTACAACATATAATCTATTAAGAAGGAATTTCTATAGATAATTCCCAAATTCAAACAATACAAAATATCAAGCATCCTACAAGTCAAAATTCTCTTAGATCTTTTATTGAAAAGATAAATTTCATTATAAAATTTATCCCTAGATTCACTAAAGTTACTAAACCTTTAATGCATATGTTAAAGAAAGATGTCCTAGTAGAGAAAACACAAGAATCAGAGAGAGCCTTAGTAAAAGTTTAAAAAGCTATTCAAGAACCTCCTTACTTGGTAAAGCTAAAATTGAAGAAGAGTTTTGGTTATATGCTTTTGCTTCAAATGATTTAATTAGTGTTTTTTTAACTGAAAAAGATGAAGGTTAAGATGAACCAATTGGATTTTTTGGATGTCAATTGAAAGGTTCAAATCTAAGTTATTCAAACTTAGAGAAACAAGAATTTGTAGTCATAAAAGAACTTCAGCATTTCAAATATTACTTGGAAAGCTTATTAGTTTATATTATGCTAATAGAACCTTTGGTTAAAAAATTCTTAGCCCAAAATGATATTGGATTGAATAAAGGAAAGTGACTCATAAAGCTTCAAGGCTTCATATTTTCATTGGAAATATACATAACCATTAAAATAATGGAATTAGCCAAGTTAATGGCTAGAGAAGATGAAGTATGTGTGCATAAGACTCATGAGGGAAATTGGTATGACAAAATTCTAGAATTCTTTGATATATGAAATGTTCCAAAAAACTTAACTATAATTCAAAAGCAAGCTTTTTTCAAAAGAGAAAATAAATTCTTTGTTAAAGATGGAATTTTATATAGAAAATATTTTAGAGGGGTTTTGTTGAAATATGTTTGCAATGACCAAGTTGATCCTATTATAGAATAAATACATGGTGAATCTCCTACGTCCACTATGAATCATATACTTCACTATGGTTTTTATTGGCCTACTATGTATCAAGATATTAGTTTGAAATTCAAAGTTGTTACAAATGTCAAATTCACGGACCAAAAATTAGAAAGGTTAAAGGTTCCTTAAAACTAGTAATTGTGGATAGACCATTTTAGTAATGGGGCTTAGATTTTATTGGTACAACTACTTCTTCAAGAGTTGAGAATAAGTTTATTCTTATAGCTACTGATTACTTTACTAACTGATTTGAGGCAAAGGCTCTAAGGAAAAGTTTAACATTAGATGTAATTAAGATTTTGAACAATTAGATTCTAAGTCGTTTTGGTCTACCTAAAGTGTTGGTATTTGATAATGGACGTACTTTTCAATCTGAAGAATTTACAACATGGGCATTATAAAAATACATTTTTCTATTTTCTTCTTAAAATTATTATCCTCAAGGCAATGGCTTCACTAAATCTACAAATAAAAACCTTATTTTCTACATTAAGAATTTGATGGAAGGGAATCTATGAAATTGGATTAATTACTTGTAATCTACATTATGGACTAACCGTATCATATTTAAGAAGGCTATTGGAACATCAGCTTATAACTTAGTCTATGATTTACCCACTAGAATTACGAATAGTATTATAAGTTTGACCTTAAACTTTGTGCAAAAATATAGTGAGAAAACTGATAAAAATAGAAGTTTCATGACTTTTCTCATCAAAAAAATATCCAAAATGGACAAAGATAAAGATAATTTATTAAAGAATGCTTCTCAAGTTAAAAATTGGTTTGATAGAAAGGCTTTGAAAAGAACTTTTCAAGTTAGTGATTTGGTGTTATTATGGAATATGAGAAAGCCAAAGAATTTTTCAACAATATGGGCTGGTCCATTTTATATCTAGAAATAATTATCATAAGATTCATACAAGTTATTGACACTAGATGGGATAGAATTGTAGTTTTTGTATAATGTTTACATATAAAAAATTATTTTGGACAATTTTCCACAACTTATATATATCTATATATAACTATATAATATTTAGTATACATAGTAGTAAGCAATTAACTTTTAATAAATAGTATATATATATACTTATATAATATTTAGCCATAACATACATATATTATACGTATTCTTAGATGAGTCTATATAATATTATAAAATAGGTATAGGTTAAAAAATTAGCTTACAAATATTTAATTTCAAGTGTTAGTTTAAATATTAAACTTATATTATCCCAAGTAATCATTACTTGTGCTAAGTGTAAGTAGGAGTGATGGTTAAAAAACTACATGGTGGTGAATTAATTTCAACAACCAAAATGTGGAATTTAAATTAGCCAATCATATCATGATGGAAATATAACAAATTCTGGTTAAGTGGCATGGTTGACTAGTAGAATTGGTGGGAATTTCAAATTTACCTTATACTATAAAAGAAGATGATAATTGCTTAGAAATGCATCATTGCTTAATTCAAGGTTTATGTGAAAAAGTAAGTGAAGTGTTTAAGTATGAGATAGAAAGATGGTCCTTTGAGAGAGGGTAACAAGAAGGTTTTTTATCCTATATGTTATGAGATGCTACCCAGAGCATGTCTTAAGATCCTATTGTAAGGCAACCACCCATGGTGCATCTAGTAAAAGCCCCTTTTTACTTTGGCTTTCAAATGAGTTTAGATTTTTCACTGATGGACTTTCTATACATTCTAATGTTTGGGACAACTATCATGAATACACCACCCAAGCTAAATATCAAGAAGAGCCTAGTAAAGATGATTCTTCGGGAGAGGCTTTCATGTCCTGAGACATAGAAGTAACGAGTTGGGAACAACCTCAAAATTTAGCAGCTAAGGAGTTGGATTTAAAAGAAGCAAAGATAGTTGTTAAAGAAAAAGAGGAAGACCAAGTTGAGGCTTCAACTAGACAAGAATAGGATATAAGAGCATTCATTGCTACTAAAATCACATATGCGAGAATTGACAATATGAGAATCCCCAAAAGAGTCACTTTAACTTTTCTTTTCCCACCTATAGAATAGTTTGTATGGGATTATGTTGTATAGTTTCCTAAGTATTATTAGGAATGAGGTTTTTATTACATCAAACCTTAACTTTGATGGAAGTTTTCCTCAAATAATGTTTCTATTTCTATGTAAAAACAAAAGTTTCCAATAAAGGTTATGTTTCTCAACTAGGCTACAAGAAAAAGGGAGGGTGAGAAATGTTATCACATTTACACCATTTAATGGAGTATTGTTTTATTTAAAAAATCATGATGAAGAATAAATTTCCCAATGTATTTTCTATTGGTGATTAGAAGACAAATTCTAGTACACAAAGAGTTAGATTATTTACTTTAGGAAAATAATATGAGGCATGGCTAAATCATGAACAGTGTTAAGAAGAAAATGAATGGGGAGTATCCTCAAGGTTGCACAGTTCCATGCTTAAGTATCTATAATTACAAGGTAGAAAAACAAATGTTTAGATTATGGAATTAATAAAAGCTTAACAGCAAGCCAAAGGTTGCAAAATTGATATTTTTCCTATGAAAACATTATGAGACGTCATACTAGAATTCAGGCCTATAACCAGAACACAAAAAGTATATTATTCCCTATACATGATGGTTTTGTGCAAGCCTATCAAGTGTTTGATATTTTAGCATTTTAAAGATGTTCCTACCTTCAAGAAAATAGAGATAATGTTAAAGATTCTTTCATTTAGAATTATTTATAAATGATAGATTATTAATATAGTTAGCAAGGTTACTTAGATGATGATAATGGTTTTGAGGGAAAGATCAATCCAATATGATCAAAGGAAAATAAAAAAAATAAAGATAAAATACTTAGAAGCCTAGTATTTGGCAAAAATTATGCACAAGCCCTACAACTTAGAAGTAAAACTTTGAAAACTTAAGGTTCCATGTTAACAGTTGATTCATGAATCAAAATAAAGGAAAAACGAATGAAATTGTATCAATAAGAAATTGCAGCAAAATTGGAAGAGGAAAAAATTCCAAGATAAGCAACACCTTAGGGCATCAAATAATAATAAATTTTTGTTTTAATCACTACAAATTCATGTAGAACATTTTATCTTTTATAGCAACCAAACTGTGGCTAGGGTTTGGAATGTCACTATGACCAAAAACCCTTTTAAAACTTACATCCTAGAGGGATAAATGAATATGCTTTATGATGGAATCAAAAATAGATGCAAAATGCAAGGCTTGTTGTAGAAATGAAATAGGGCACAAGGCACAATGAGAAGATGGCCACAAAGGTGATGCAAGTGTAGAGACAGCACCATCGCAGGACTAGCTTATTCACTGGTGGTATGGACAATAGCAATAATGCAACTCTTCCTATGCCATTGCTGATGGCCACACAAGCATGAAATTTTCCATTGATGATAGAGGCATGATTTTGAGACTCCACTGATAGAGGACTTCAGGGAATTTTTCACTATAGGGTATAAATGGTAATGAAATGAAGGTAAATGGTAGAACCACCTCTTGATGCGAAATGAAGGCAATGTGATCCATCATATAATGGACAGGAGACTTGTGAACTTTTCAAAATGATGATACATCAAATGTGGATGTGTATAGACCTATGGCATCAAAGATACATGACCTTCATAACAAATATTTTCAAAAATTAAATTATATTTGTCAAACTTTTAAATATAAAAAGGAGGGTAGGATTTAATGTTTTGGAAAGAAAAAATTTATAAATATCTAGTAAATTTAATTTTTTGGAAATTGAAATTTTCCATAGATAACTAGCTTTCCTTGATATTTGTGATGAGATACTTGCCAACTATGGCATGTTTTTCTCTAATTTTTATAACTTCCTATGATATTTGTTACCAAGAAAACACTTGGCAACCATAGCTTAAATTTCTAATAACTTCCTATGGAAGTTATAGCTTCTAAGGTAGTTATAAATAAATATTTCTAGATATTTGTAATACACCTAAATTTTCATGTTTATTGTAACCTTCCCAAGGTTACTATAAAACAGCCTCAAAGGAGGAAGATTGAGCAAGTGGAAGATTTTGGAAAAAGACAATTGAAGATTATTTGTAAGTTGGCTTGCTAAAGATATTAATTTGGCTTCTTTATTTTAATCCTATAAGTTTATTTTTTCCCATTTTATTTTAGTTGCTTAGCTAATGGTTTAGATAGTATCATTCTTGGCATTTAACTTTGGGATTTTTCCCAGGTTTCTTTTATAGCTCTATTTTTGTGCGATATTAGACTCCTATTAAGATTTTCCATAGAAGAGCTTATGTTTTTGAAAAGCCTCAAGAGTAATTTAATAGTAATGTCTTAATGAAATTTCCTTTTTGAGCATAGAGAATCTAGGAAAACCTTTGGTATTTTGAGATGAGTAAAATAACTTCATTATTTTAAAGTTTATTACCTTGGTATTTCAATCTTAAAACTGTCAAATTTTTTTGAAGACTTTATTGAATGCAATCTTTGACAACTATTAACTAGCAAAATATAGACTCATACTTTTTCATTTATGCAACATTTTTGGTAGTATAATAATATTATCTTTATGAAATGCTTTTTGAGCTCAAAAGGTTTGGAAAATTTGTAGTTAGATTGAATTGGAATAGCTTTATTGCAAAGTATTTTCTCATGTCAATTTATCTTACTTAAATATTTGAGATTTTATGAAAATTTTCTTTTTCTCTTTCTCTTTCTAAGTCCATTAAATCTCACTCTATTTCTACTTTTCTTGTGGAATTTTCTCTATGTGGGAAATTAGGAGTAGATTGGAAAAATTGTGTTCAAACATTTTTGCAAAATTTTATTTATTGCAAGTAGCGTAATATAGGAACTATATGGACTAAGTGACTAGACAAAATAAGAATCTCCAACAACTCAAAGTATTTAACAAAGATTGTTGAATTACTTTTATGATAGCCAATTACAGTTTCACACACAACCCAACCTTTTCAACATTCACAATAGCAAACACATACTCACATTTAGTTCATTACATAACCACTAAGTCTATTTGGAGATATCTAGGCCTTGGTATTGCTAAAGACTAGCAATCACCTAAACCTTATTTGAAGAATGCCTTCGCATCCTATGGCAACAAAGGTCATGAGACCTAGAGGCCACCTAATGTTGGCAATCTAGTCCCAAATGAACACCAATAGTTCGTTGTATTAAGAACCACAAAGTATATTCATACATATTTAATCAATTGTAATAACACACACATAACTAAGTGTTAAATATACAATACAGATTCAACAATTAAAGAGAAATTATCACCTGTCAAAGAGCTACAAAGGGGAAATGGCACAACACATGTTGATGAAGACTAAACTACACCTATGTAAACAAGGATCAAATACACTCACCTTGATTCTTATTATCCTTTCTTTACATTCATCTTTCACCAAGATGAGTAGCTAAGGTGGAGAGACTTACAGGGCAACATCATCTTACCTATATAGCATTTAGCACCAGCCATGCTTTAGGTAGCCATAAGGAACATGAATTTGAGCCATGCATAGTGAAACACCACCAATTTCAGGCTTTTTTAGTTCAATGAAAATTTTTTCTAAGTGTTAAAACTTGGAAAATGTTTTCTATGTTTGGTGTTACACTCTCTAGCATTGCCAGCATAGCATACCTTGAGCCCTATTTTGCAAGATGTTTTCTAAGTGTTAGCAATAGTCGCATGAAAATTTTTCTAAGTTTCCTACTACATTCTCAATCTACTTGCTACACTCCCTATTGTAGCCAATGTAGCACACACTTCCATGGCTAGTTTGCCCAAGTGTCAAGCCAAAAGTGATCAAGGATCACTTGGGATGGATGAAATAGTTTGGCAAATTTTCCATCTCCTAGGTTGTCACACTTGCTATGCTCCCTAGCATACCCATCTTGACACATGTCCCAGTAGCCAATTCACCCAAGTACCAGGCTAAAGGTTGTCAAAATTTCTTAGGATGGAAAAAAAAATTTCGGAAAATTTTTTATCTTTCATGCTATCACGCTCTGCTATGCTCCACAGTGTAGCTAGCATGACATAGGTTCGAATGCCCAATTTTGCCTAACTGTTGGATAAGGATCTATCAAGCTAACTTGACATGGAAGATACATTTGGCACATTTCCTAACTTCCAAGGCTACCTATCCTACTATACCTCAAAGCGTAGCCAGCATTCCATGAAGAAAGATTGTAGATTTCATTAAAATTTGGCTAAGTATCCTTGCTACGATCTGCTATGCTCCCCAACATAGCCAGTGTGACCAATGTGAAACATCAAAATTTTGCAAATTTTCACTAAGTGTTTTGCTATGCTCTATAGCGTACCTAGCTTGACACTAGAGAAAAGCCTCCAATAGCCTCCAAAATCCTTCAAAACTTGGCATCTTCCTTCATCCCAAATACAACATCCCATTAGCAACCAAGATTAGTAGTTTGCATTTCTCTTGCATCCCCCATTAGTCCCCAAAATTGTCCCTACACTTGACCCTACTCGAAAGAGGGGAAGACGTAGTCCTAGAGTGTAGCCTCTAGGTTGCATTATTTTTGCACTATTTGTAGGTACATTGTAGTCTCTCAAACTCTGGCACATGTAGTTTGGGTAGTGTAGTCATAGTTCAGTAATCTTTGGGTACCTGTTGTTATCCTCTAGAATATAACACTTTTGCTACTCTCATGAGAGAATAACATGTTAGCGTAACCCTATCTATGCTCATGCCATGTGGCATCCATGCCATGTGGTGCTTGATTCGCATTTTACACTAAACCTAGTCCTATAAATACCCTAACATTCAACACTCCAGGTGTTGGCAAGTTAAAAAAGCATTAGGCATTTTCACTGTCTGACCATCCCTAACACTTTCACACTTGAGCATCTGAGCTTCACACCTTGGCACCTCCCAGAACGTGGTCCATCATTCCACCTATAGAACACGATAACAACCAAGCCAGAAAGTTCATTCTCCATTGTAGCCATTAGCTCGATGTCCTAGGCATACTAGAAACTATGACTACTCTTGTATACTACCACTACGCCTACCTAATGCCATATGCCATTCTCACCTCTTTTCTAGCAAAGTTACGGTCCCCATTTTTAAGGTAGTGCATTTTCTATTCTTAAGATCTATTTCATTTCCTTTTCAAGAATTTTTCTTTGATGTTAATCATAAATCTAGCATTTTCTACTATTTGATACATATTTGCACACTCATGTCACTATTTTTAAGCCAAGACTCTCTACTACGCTCTAGCTCAGCTATACCGGTGTCTGTGCGTAATGCACTATAAACCCCTCTTACACATGGTCATTCTAATACCACGTAAGTCCCTGTTTGATCAATCAAACCTTTTAGGGTACTTCATTTACATTTTTCAACATGACCCTCACATAGATTCAAGGTTAGACTATACGCCTACCGACCTCTTAGTGTTTTAGCCACCGATGTTTTTAGACGTCACAATTTTTGGTGCTAGAAGGAGGGCCTCCCATTCCTTCTATGTTCAAGGGTAGTCCCATGTGCTCTCTGTAACTCTATCACTAGTGGCAAGCTAGAATAGACATAACACCCCTATGGACCTACCATGGTAGTAGCTGGAACATAGGCCAGTGCAAGAGTTGTCTACATTTCGATTAGTGTAAATTGATCCCAGTTGTTGATTCCTATGGAACCCCATAGGACAAAAAGCCCAACTATGTCCATTGTATCGGGCTTTAAGTGCTTTAGAGAGCGTAACAACCTTTTAGAGTGTAACAATTCCTTAGAGCATAATGAGTGTAATACTAGACTTAGTTACTTTTTTATAGCAT
Source organism: Gnetum montanum (assembly GCA_015680685.1). NCBI lineage: Eukaryota > Viridiplantae > Streptophyta > Gnetopsida > Gnetales > Gnetaceae > Gnetum > Gnetum montanum. The sequence continues at coordinate 147,986 of MNCI01026730.1, forward strand.
TTCCAGAGTTGGTCATTTTTTGGCCTATTTTCATAGTTTTCATACTTAGCCATTTTCTCAATGTTTCTTACACTCGAACATTTTGTATCAGTGCTTTCTTTTCCTAGATTTTTCTAAAGAGTAACATGAATCTCACAAATACTTCAACCTCTACCTTAAGCATGGAGGTAGCTTGTCCCATTGAATAGGTGGTAGACATTGAGCAACCACTCAGTCCTATACAACCACAATGATAGTCACACAAAATGCATAAATAATTACCTAAATATAGGAAATTGGATGATGAAAGGTACAAATTTTCTTATGCAAAGCTTGAAGCAGGCCTATCCCTAGACCACCAAGAAATAGAAGCAAAGCATAACTTTGAAATTATTCATTGAAATGGGATGGAGTTCCTTCCCACCCCTAATGTGTTCATCTTGCTCAATGATACATATAGGTGGCTCCTAGACTAACTCATTAGGGTAAGTGGCCTAAAAGAGCAAGATGCTACATCAAACTATGATGATCCCTTGTAGGATGTGTAGGAGGAGTTTGAGTCCCATTCAGATAGCGGTGTCTCATTGTATGCCTTTATCCAATAGCCTACCTCCACTTTTGTACAACACTAGTCATAGTCATCTACCTTCTTTGAGGTAGCAGTGTCACTTCTTCCATCCAAGTCCATGCCTATGGTAGCTAGCCACCAAGTACTACACACAGAACAAAGTATAGAACCCTCTACCACTCTCCCCTTTGTCATTTCCTCCCAGTCTATGCAGCCTTCCTTGCCAACATCCATGATGCTAACACTGCCATATGTGCACACGATGTCCATATCTCAGCTACAAACAAGTCAAGTGTCTTTCATCCCAACCATCTTAGTAACACCCTCAACAACAGCCCAAGCCACAACTACATGGTGGATTGTGACCTCTATGCCTATGGCATGGCTATCACATATTCTGTAATACATGTAATAACCAATTCAACAAGGGTTCCATGTGGTAGCATAGCCCACAAAAAGGCTATGGACCACTCTGACAGCACCACCAGTAGCATAGCTAGTGCAACTTGCTACAACATCCCTATGTTTGGACCAAGTGTTCCAACTCATTCAAACTCTCACAGAGGAGGGTAGGTGGCTTAAAGTGGCCAACTTAGAAATGGTTCATGTGATAGACTTCTATCAAGATGATCCCATTAGTCCTATGGCCTCATTACTAAATCTACCTCTTGAGGTCCAACTTCCTCAATTCATGAAATACAATGATGAGGGAAACCCCAACACCCACCTGGTAACTTTCTGTTCTAAATGCTTACTTTTGCAAGTATGGCCACATGTAATCATCTGCATCTTTACCATGTCTGTAACTAGCAAAGCTCTTGATTGATATTGTACACTCCCTAGAGCTTCCATATCAACTTTGGAGGATCTTCTAAGCTAATTTGTAACTCACTTTAAGCACAACTTGAAGCCTAAGGCCACCCTAGACCAACTAATGAACATCAAGCAAGGGGTACTAGATCCAGTGCAAAAATTTATGCAATGTTGGAGCACTTCCCTCAATGAAATTCATGAGCCAATAGCATAAGCTCATCTTCTGGCTATCTTTAAGGGTGCTATAAATGACTTTATCAAGTCAAAACTGTACTACTTAGCCACGCGCTCTCTCAGCCAAGCTTTTGCTCAAATCAAGAGCATATAAGATGTAGTACAAGCTAGTAGGGACTCAACCTATGTGGCCTATAAAAATGCATATACGACAAAGAACAAAGAAAAAGGGAAGGTTACAGAAACCATTGCAGTTGTGAACGATGAAGCCAAACCCAACAACACTAAGCCAATGACCAAGATGTCTAAGGCCCTAGCCAACAACAACAAGGCATCGGGTTCTAGCACTACAGGAACCAACTAGCTCACACCATTGGTGGTTCTGGGGCAAGCTCCCCAAAGGCCAAACTTTGAGTGCAAGGATCACTCAAAGTACACCCCCTCACCCATTAAGTTATCTAAACTCTTGGATCAATTGCTTAGTGATAGGCACATACAGCATAAACAAATGTCTACGGATGCATGAAAACTCCATGAGAGGTACTATGAGGTCCTTAGAAACCCTTCTGTAGTTATGCCAAATGAACCCCAAGTCCCTAAAAATGTTATATTGGACTATTTTTGCAACTATCACTAGTTGCATGGCCATGAAACAGACTACTACTTAGCATTGAAAGATAACATTCAAAGCATGATTGATCAAGGAAAACTGGTCCTTGATGAAAGTAGTCCTATATGGCCAAAAAACCAATCAATGAAGGTCTACAAGGACCTTCTCAATGCTAGCAATGCAGGTAACATCATCAATGCTATTAACATTGATGACAATGCAAAACTGACACATGAACCATTTGTTGTTCATGTCCCATCCAGTCATGCTAGGGCCTCAACATCGACTAGACCATAGTCCCCCTTCGCCATCAAAGCACCACCTTGGGCACCCATGACATCCTTTGTGGTTAGGGCCCTGTAGCACATTGCAACAATGGCAACCCAAATACCTTGTGTCATTAGGGTGCTAAGATGTGTAGACCCCCTTCTTGCTCAAAGTTCATTGGTGGGAACCACATCACATCCTACCCATCCAAAATCATACCCTAACCTGATGAGCATCTAGATGACAAGATGATTAGGGAACACATGGAGGTAGGTCCTCCTAAGCTCACCCTCTTGTTAGCCATCCCCTTGGCCTCATCGTCTCAGACCACCAACATAAGCACAAATAGCCAATAGACAAGCGCTGAGGCTAAGAAGCCCACTGCACAACCAAAAGTCAAATCTCCTTCTTGGGAGATTCATCTCTTAGGAGGTATGGAGAAGGTAAAATCCACAAAAATAATAGATGGTGGAAAATATTTCTTAGACACGTTGGCATAAGTTAAGTAGGCTCTCAAACAAAAGAACAAAACTTTGAGCCTATACAACTTGATAATGACTACCATTGCTCATCGTGAGGTATTTGTTCACATGCTAACATCTATCCCTATTAAGGAAGATGTTCTAGCATATGAAAAGGCTATTAATGTTTTCCCCCACAACTCAAGAGTCAAGGTCAACACCCTTTACATTTCATGATGAGGTAGTTAAGGTTGATCCTAAAAAGGGTTAGGTGACCAATGCACCCATGTTTATAATAATTTTTTTAGGCCACTATAAAATCGAGAGCATTCATGTTGATGATGGGGCAACAACTAATTTCATCCCATTACCTATTGTTGACAAGCTTGACCTAGTTGTCTAGATCAGGCAGACAACAACAACATGCTTGAAATCCTTTAATTGAGTGCATGTTGTTTTAAAAGGAATAGTCATGATAGCATTCATGGTAGGGGAGAAATTCCCCACTAATGTTGAATTTATTATGGTTGAAGAAATGCCTAGATTCAACCTAATCTTAGGGAGGTCTTGGCTATCCTAGCTATGGGCTATTTCTTCACTAATTCACCAAGAGATCTACTTGCCCTATGAGGGTAGAGATGTGGTGATCTATGGTAACAATATCCCCCCAACCGCCCCGCCCCCAACCATCAACAATGTAGATACAGAACAAGGGTCAGAGGTAGAGTTCTTTGAAGATGCAGCACCTATTCAAGGTGAAAGTCAATGTTGTTTGGATGATTTTAAACAACCAAGCAAAGCAAGTGATCTCTCTAAGGAAGCTCTCTAGGTAGAATTTCCATTTTTTGCATAGACAAAGGTCTAGGAGAATACCATCTTATGCCTCCTAGGCCTTACACTCCTCCTAACTTGCATCAGGTTAGAAAACACCTACATGACTAAGGCATATCCTTAGTTCACCTGCATGTTTTACTTGCCCTTTGTCCTTTGCCTATATAGTTATAATTGCATTATTTTTTACATCCTACATTAGATATTTCATTTCTTTGATTCATGTGATTTTATTTATCCTTTTCAAAAAAAAAAGAGGGGGGGGGGGGGGCCAGAAAGACCTTAAACTATCACATGGCCCACTAAGGCCTAAAACTGGCAATTAGCTTCCTTGTATGTTGTGGCCTGAAATGGCCTTAAACTAGTGATGGTCCTTCAGCCAAGCCCTTAACTGGCATAGGGCCCATAAGGGGCCTAATTACATCAATTAAATCACAAGTCAAAAATACAATATAATTACATAAAATACAACAAAATGACAAGAAAATAATCATCACATTTTCATTAAATTATCAATAAGATGTATAGTTTAAGTTTACATCCAAAACATAAAATATTCAAAAGTAAAAAATTTCCCAATAGCAGGGCTACATTTTGGGCATTTTAGCCTACACTGTATGGTAGGGGCTAGGGCTCTTCCTCTTTCTCTTCATTTGGTGCTCCATTGAGTCCTATGCCATCACCTGGAACCTGAATTAAATAAAAATAAAATAATAAATTATCCAACAAATAAGGTGACATACAAAATTATAATAAAGTAAATAAAAATAATGCAAACTAAACCAACCTAAGAAGGACCTGCATCCATGTCTTAGGGCATCCTACTGAGGCTAGCCTCCAAGCATCAGAGGATTTCATTCTCTAATAACTATGTCCAATCCTCCTCACCAAGGTCAATACCTGCAAGGGTTTTCCCTTTCTCTATAGCTATCCATGAGGGTGCCCTTGGTGAAAACCTTGTAGAGGTAATCTCTTTGGAAGGTATAGAAATATGTCTCTCTAGGGTTTCACTCAGCACTACATTTCTTGTGAATAATTCATAAGCCTGTGTTGCACCGATTGCATTAAGAAATATCTCTTGGCATTAATGCTCTAGGGACTCATCTCTGTACTTTTTATGATATGCTTTATGTTCTTGCTTTTAGTGGTGCTTGTGATTCTTTTAAGTCTAGACCCATTAATACACTTTCAAGTTGTAATCCTTCCATTCTTGATTCTTTCTTGCTAGTAGGTCCATCTACAACCATTGCTCGATCACCTCATGCGTAGCTTCATTCTTACCCTAAACAACTAACCAATACTTGGCATAATTAATTTTAGCTATGTGCCAGCTACTATCCAATTTGTCATTTGTTGTTAGGAATTCTTAGCAGGATTGCAACTCCTCCAATTTTGCGTCCTAACTTACCCCCCTCTCCTGAAGATCCTACACCCATTTCCATAGGTTCTCGTTAACACACCTACACTTCCACAATGCTCTTGTGGAGTACATCATGCATTTTCTTACCTCATCATATACATGAAGAGGCACTTGCTCAACTTTGAGAAAAAAATCATGCACAGTGTCAACCTAGACTACCTTGTTTGGGTTCCACTTAAGCTATGAACCTATCATGGGCAAGATGATGTTAGCCGCAAACCTAGTAAGAAAAATTACTAAAAAATAATAATAATAAAAATAAACATACTAATATTAGGGTTCATTTTTCATATACAATCTATCATGTCATCCACCATGCCTTACATGAAGGCAAACTTGTCCTGAGCCTCTGTCCACTATTGTGTACAGAAGGCGGATGTGGATGCTGGATGTTCAGTGGAAACGCTAGCCACTACAACTTAACAAACTTAGTGATTATCAGATAGACAACAGCCAAGGGTGTGAATGTTAAAAAAATAAAAAATAAAAATAAAAAAAAGTGAAGAACAATAGCAATAAATATATATATATATGATATAGTCCAAAAAAAAAGAGGAAGATGGCACTACAAAGCTCCTACCCAACAAGCCCCCAAGTGTGAGAGTGGGGGGATCACCCATCTACATACCATCAAAGAAATTTTCAAACTTATTCCCTTCAAATTTCAACCCTTCTTCTTTGTGTTACCTTAGCACTTTGGTAGCTTCTCATTCTTCTTTGTCCCGTAGGTTGAGGAACATCATCCTCTATGGGCTCCACTACCATTGTAGGGGTCCTCTTACCTGTGTTACACAAGTTAGATTTAGAATGATCAATAATGAGTATAATATAGCATGACACATTATAGTAGTATCAAATAATGCATACTTACTTGCAATTATTAAGTGCACATTGCAAATATTAAATCAGATTTTTTTGCCACCCTCCTCCACTTCATGCATGGGCTCCTCTATGGGGCATGGTTTCTTAATCTTTATTTTGGATGATCTTAGTATCTCAGCAACGAGTCATGCCCCTCTTGCTAAATTTCTAATGTTGGTTGGTTGGGCCTCCCTAACACTATTGCATGTGTGGTAGGATCATCCCACATTGCCTCTGGTCGTTACCAAAAATGACTTGCCAATCACCTCCAAAGGGTCTTGTGAATGCATGGTGTTAAATAGGTGACGAATCCATGGCCTAGAAATTTGGTGGTGATCTTACACCACCCACCACCCATTCTTTTGATCCATAAAAAACTCTACAAATCTTCCTAGGCATGCTACAAAGAAAGCAAAGTGCACATACGACTGTGCTTGGAGGTTGTGGCACAACCTAACGATTTCAACACATAGGCCTCAACAAGATGAGAGGCCTAGTTGTATCATGTCTCCTCCTCTATTACATCCCTCATCATCCAAGTTTGCTCAACCCTAAGAATCTTTCCTTGGGAAAGTAGCTTTGGAAATGCAAGAGCTCAAATGACTAGGTAGAGGTGGTGGACCATGGGTACTTTCACCTCCTTAATTGGTATACCTTTGTAGATCTGGGAAGTTCCCAACCACTCCTCAATGTCCCCTTTATGGTCTAGGTCTTTGTCAGTCTTTTCTACAACTATTAGGCTTTTAGAGGGGATGCTAAAGAGGTTCACAAAGAATTCATCTATAATTTAAAAGGTCACCCACACATTAAGGGCCCATGTGCTGAAGTGATTAGTGCTCTCAGTGAAGGAGTCAATCACAGTAATCATTTCAGCCACTAGGATACCTTTGCTAATGGTCAAGAAAATTTCCATGAGCCTAGCCCACTAAAGATTCCTTTCTATCTCCACTGGGGCCTCATAGTAGAACTAGCGTTGTGAACTCTCAACCTCACCATATTTAAAGATGAGAGTGGCCTCAATGCAACCTATGGAAACCACCATGACTTCACCTAACTTAACAACAACTACAATAAGAAAAGGTAAAATTAGGAACAAAAAAATAATAAAAAGTTCATAAAAATGAGTGATACATGACTCACATGACACGAATGGTGTGCAAGATGGAGGTAGTGGGACTGAAACTTCCTCCATGCTCAGTATGCTAGTTGCCCACTCAGCATCCAACCAACCAAGAGCTCGACACCTCTCGTAAGACTTAGAATATCTATGAGGGAGTTCTGCTAAGTCTACCCTGATCTATCCCATCATTACTACATGAACATTCTCAAAAGATGAGAATTCCTGTAGGGTAGTTTGAGTCAAGTTTAATGCCCCCTCTTCATCATGGAGGCCATCTACATCAATGGTAAACCTAGCAATAGACGTGACCAATTAACATCTCAAGTCATAATCTAATAGGTAGTATAAGAAATCATAAGGGAACTCACCCTCCAGCATAATACACCATCCTAGGTGGGTTTTAGAAAAGTGTGTGTAGGCATTGGATGACAAATAAAGTGTTGTTCTTATTATAGCACTGAAATTTAGGCATTCCCTACATCCTAGAAAAGCCTAAGGCCCTTGCAGCCTTAGCCTAAACTCCCTGCTCCTTCCTTGCCAACAAGCTCATTGGATATGAACCTTAGAACGCCTCAGTTTGCCCCAGGCAATAGTGTTTTTGTTATGTAAACCACTACTCCGGTCGCCAAGTGTGACCATATCATCACATTAAAGTTGTAGAGCAAAAATTCTAGGAATTCTTGCACGCTTAACCTAAACCATACCACATAGTGGCTCACACATGTGTCTAGTGCAAGCACGTTCTGCACAAGCTCGCTCATGCAACACAAAATGCCTACTAGCTCAACTAAAACGAGGATAAGTTTCAACAATACCTTGCAATGCTACAATAGCAACAAAAGGAGAATGTTAGCATTGAATAAAAAAATGCATAAAAATTACACTCAACATACTTAACTTTCCACCAACCCCCACAAGAAAGGGATGTTGGCATACTCATCTAACATGCCAAGTTCCTAATGAGGCATAGCACTAACATTTATATTGCATATTTACAAACATTATAGTTTTGAAAGTATCAAAAAATTCACTAACTATTGGTTACGTTCCCATAGAGTGTCACCTAAAAAATTACAAAAAATTTTGTAACTATCAGTTACACTCCCCATAGAGTGTAACTTTCACAACTGTAAAAATTTTTCAAAGTGTTCGCTACACTCCCTGCCGAGTGTAACAACTACAAAAATTTTTCAAGATTTGGTTACGCTCCTCGTAGAGTGTGATAACTACAAAAATATTTAACCATCAGAAAATTTCAAGCTTTTGATTATGCTCAATGCAAAGAAAAACTTGTTGATTGCATTTCCTGTAGATTATGACACCAAGAAATCAAAATTTTTTTTGACTTTTTTGTTATGCTATCAGGAATGTTCCCTGGTGTGATAGTCATGACCCTCACAATCATCTTGCCTAGACCATCATGCTTTGCATTCACTTTCAAGCTACCTTGACTGAGTTGCATCCCACGTCACATGTAGGATGTCAAAAAAGCCTTTTCTAGCGTCATGCATGGGATGCCAAAAGGCCCCTATCCCACATCATGCCTAGGATGCCAAGAAAATCCTTGTTCCACATCATGTGCGGGATGTCAAAAGGCCCCTATCCTATGTCACATGTGGGACACCAAGAAAATCCTTATTCCACACCACACGTAGAATGCTAAAAAACCCTTTTTTCACACCATGCATGAAAGGCTAAGAAAATTCCTATCCCTCACCACACACAAGATGCCAAACCCTCATATCAAAAAACATCTAGAAACCCAAACAAAAATGGACTATGTGCACTCCCTCCCTTGGTCGTGACTCATGGTGGCCACGATGGTGATGGTAGTTCCTCCCTAAGGTAGGTCATCCCCAAAACCCCAAAACCACAAGGTAAATAAGAAGTAAGGAAAAGAAATCACAAAGGAGAGTGTAGCATCTTACCTAGCCAACAATGTCTCCCTATGGTCCTCTCTGCACACCCTAGGAAGGTGCCTCAATGTGCATTCTCCTTCATCCACATTAATGAGGATGAAGTGTTGGCATTCACTACGACACATCATGATTTCTTATCATGCTCTTGCTTTCTTCTTTCCTCTCTATTACACTCTAGCTTTCCCTCTATCATCACTACACTCTATCTCCCTTCACCTTAGCCACGCTACACTCATTGACTTTTTCTTTAACTTTGAAAATGATAGGTTTACTATGGTAAAACCCCTATTTATACCCTTTTGGGTTGAAGTACACATCACCCTCCTAGGGCCTATCTTATGTCCCACACTTAGAAAATTTTTTTCATTTTGGGCTGAAGGACACATCACCCTCCTAGGGCCTATTTATATCCCTATTTTTCCAACTTTTCCAACCTCCCTACACTTAGAAATTTTTTTTCATTTTTACTAATTGCCCAATAAACATCCATCTTAATCCCATATTTAAAACCTTCCAAGCTTTGCTTAAACACATGTTTCCCATGTAAGCCATGGTCCACTATGACCTTAAACTAGCAACTTTATGGCCAATTGAGGCCCCAAAATTACTTTACATACTTTCTTATCTGATCCAACAACTACATAGTTAGGAAAATTTTTATAACATTATTATCCTTATTTTATGCATTTTTCCTTATTTAGATAGGTGCCGCTTGACATTTTTTTAGTTGTTTTGCAGGATTCTTGGTAGGATTGTAGAATGAATGCATATGAGCATCTTCATTCATCTTTAGTCTTAACTAGACCTTATGGTGGTTCCACGAGAGGCATACACACTGAGCTCTTAGACTTTGAACAAACATAGCATTCTTAGAGACATCTCTAGATTGGCCAAATCATCTAATTACAGCTCTAGACCTAGAGGTAGGTGACATAACCAGGGATCCTCTCATTGAAATCCTTCTAGTAACATGTAAAGGTGAGGCAAAGATATTGAAAATTAGTTCCTTGTTAGAGCCTCAAATCAAATAAAGAATCTCTAAAATTCTTAACAATAACATTAAGGCATTCACATGGTCCTATGAGGACATGCCAAGCTTGGGCCCTCACATAATACAACAAAACATTATCCTCAATCCTCACATAAAACTAGTTAAACAGAAAGCTTGCAAAGTCAAGCCTAAGGTGGCATTGACAGTTCACGATGAAATCACTAAGCTTTACAAAGCTAATTTCACCTAGGTAGTTGACTACACTGACTGGGTTTCAAACATCATAGTTGTCCTTAAGAAATATAGAAGTATATGCATTTGCATAGAATTTTGGGACTTAAACAAGGTGACCATCAAAGAAGATTTTTCATTGCCTAGTATTGACCAACTCATTGATACTATGGCTGGTCATCCCTTGTTGTCCTTTATGGACAAGTTCTCAGGGTACAACCAAATTTGGATCAACCCAGAGCACTAGCTCAACATCACCTTCATGACCCCTTGGGATATGTTTTGTCATACAATCCTACCCATTGTCTACCTAGAGCACAACATCAAGATCAACCTTCCATTAGGAATCCACAACAAACACAACCTCCACTTGATGGACAGCATGCTAAAATCCACCTTGTAGATGGTAGAAGTGAAATCAAGAGTGAAGGATATGGGAACTAGCTTAATCCATCTAGAGAATCATTGACACAAGTGCATGCTAAGAAAGTAAAATTAGATCATTATGATGGAGCCCTTAGATCTAGTGCTAAGACAAAGGATTGGCTTGATACAATGAAAAACTACTTTAATATGTTGAATTTGTCAAGCCATGAACATCTAGAGGTTATCGCCTTGTGTTTAAGAGGACTTGCAACAACATGGTGGAATGGGCAAAGATCTTAAGGTTTGATTACAAATTGGCTTAATTTTTGTTGAGATTTTAAACAAAAATTTATTTTCAATTCTTTTGTCAAAGAGTGTAAAATAAGATTTGATTCTTTAATATTGGGAAAACGATATGTAGATGATTACTACAAAGCATTTTGTGATCTTTCTAGGTATGTAAATCACCAAGATGAGGGAGAATTAGCTTCAAAATTAATTGGAGGATTGCATGCTCAATTATGTCCACAAACATGAGTCCATAATCCCCAAACTATTGATGAAGCATATAGAATTGCTAAGAATTATGAAGAATCAAATCAAATATGAGTGACCCTTTGAAAAGTAACTTTTTGACAAAGCCCTTTTCCACAAGCTATGGTAGAAGAGACACCAACAAAAAAAGCTTAATTAGGATCTCGATGTTTCTTTTGTGGTGAGGATCATCTTAAATGAGATTGCCCAAAATTTCAAGTAAAAATACAAAGGACCAACCAAATCAGAAATCAAAAGAAAACCTAAACATGAATAAAGGAAACATTCCAGCTACTACAATAGCCATCAAGAAGATATTTGCATCAACTATATCAGGTTTGCAAAAATTTTAATTTGCTTTACTGATTTTTGAAGATTCAATTAAAGGTAAAAAGTTAAATTTTTGATTGATAGTGGTGCCAATGATAACTTTATTTCTCAAAGGTTAATTAAATTATTAAAATTAAGTCTCCCTTCCAAGAAAATTATTAAGATAGAACTGGCAGATGGAACAACTATGATCAAACATACCAAGTATGGAAAAATAAACTTCACTTTTCAAAATATGCACTTCATTGATGAATTTTTTGAATTTGAACTAGGTGAAGTTGATGCAATTTTAGGAATGTCTTTCTTGCAAAAATTTGATGTTACTGCTCACTTTGGAACTCACATTTTAAAAGTCCCAACCATTGATGAAGTTAGGGTTCTAAGGGGTGTAGGAATAGTAAAACAAATTCATACAATAACTATTAAGCAAGCTAAAAGATTAGTAAAAAAGGGTGATACAATGTTGGTTGTTAAAGTTATCCAACATATTGTTAAATGGTATTTATGTTGTTTAGTAATAATTATTGGAAGAAGGAAAAATTTGACCTAGCATATCACCTTGGGGTGCACTAGTTCTATTCGTTAGAAAGAAAGATGGTAGTCTACAATTATGCATTAATTACAGAGCATTGAATAAAGTGATGATTAAAAATACTTATCATTTACCTAGAATTGATGATTTATTTGATCAACTTATGGATGCATGTTATTTCTCAAAGATTGATTTAAAATCAAAATATCACCAAATAAGGATTAAGGAGAAAGATATTGACAAAACTTCTTTTAGAACTAGATATGGATTATACGAATTTGTTGTGATGTCATTTGGATTAACTAATGCACCTACAACATTTATGGAATTAATGAATATCTTGATCAATTTTTTATAGTATTTATGGATGATATACTTTTTTATTCTAAATCAAGAGAAGCGCATATCGAACATTTGAAAACTACAATGGAAATTCTTAAAGAACATCAATTAAAAGCTAAATTGAGTAAATGTGAACTCTTTAAGGAAGAAGTCTCGTACTTAGGACATATAGTTTCCAAGAAAGGATTGCAAGTAGATCCAGCAAAAATTAGTGTGATCCAGGATTGTCCTAAATTAAAAGATGTTACAGTTGTTCAAAGTTTCTTAGTGTTAGCTAGTTTTTATCGATGTTTCATTAAAGATTATTTTACCTTGGTAGCTCCATTAACTGATGTTTTGTAGGAGAAGCATAAGTTTAAATTTGATGAAAAATGTAGGGAATCTTTTCTCAGATTAAAGATGCTACTTACAACAACACCTATTTTGAGAATTTCGAATGAAGATCTACCATTTAAAGTATCCATGGATGCCTATGGAATAGGAATCGGTGTAGTTCTTTCATAAGAAGATAAAGTGGTATGTCATGAATTTTGTAAATTATGAGGAGCCACGGTAAATTACTCAACCCATGATTTAGAATTACTAGCAATTGTTCATGCTCTGAAATTTTGAAACATTATCTTTGTAGAAATAAGTTTGTACTAAAAATAGATCATAAAAGTTTAGAATATTTGCAAAGACAACCTATTTTGAATACTCATCAAAGGTGATGGATAGAATTGTTAGCAGAATATGATTTTGAAATCAAATATGTTCCTGGCAAGAAAAATGTGGTAATTGATTCCCTTAGTCAAATGTGGAATTTAATGATAGGTGTAGTAACAACCCCTATGAAAGAAGAAATTAAGAAAAAAATAAAAGAATACCCTTACTTTAAAATGATTTTAACCAATATTTCCAATGAGCCTCAATACCAACTCACTTCTAATAGTTTATTGATGAAGGAAATTGGAGACTAAAATTGTTGTGTGAAGCACATGAAGTACCATATGCAAGACACACAAGTTATATTAAGACCTATATGATAGTTCAAAAATCTTATTTTTGGCCTAGAATGAAGAATGATGAGTCAGCATACATTAAAAATTGCCCAACATGTCAAAGAATAAAAGCTGAACAAAGGAAACCTAGTGGATTATTACAACCCTTGGAAGTTCCAACCTGGAAATGGGAAGATATCACTATGGATTTCATTGTCAGATTGCTAGTAACCAAAAAAGGAAATAACTCGATTTTCGTAGTAGTTGATCATTTATCAAAGATGGCACATTTTATAGCCTTGAAATCTACCAACACAGTGGAAGAAATAGCCCAAAAATTCGTACAAGAAGTATTTAGATTACTTGGTTGTCCAAAATCTATCACTTCGGATAGAGATCCTACATTCATATCCGAATTCTAGAAAAATTTCTTCATAGAGCTTGGAACTCAATTGAAATTTAGCATAGCTTATCATCCTGAAACTGATGGACAAACTGAACGAGTGAATAGAATATTAGAAGATATCCTATGAAGTTACATTGGGAGTAGACCAAAAACATGAGAGAATTATTTGCATCTGGCAAAAGTTTCCTACAATAACAATTATCAAGGTTCCATACATTGAACACCATTCAAAGTAGTATATAGACGTAAATGTCGTATGCCATTAACCTGGGTAGATCCAACCTTAAGAGCAGAATGAAAGGAAGAAGAAATGAAAATAATGGAAAACATTTTCACAAGGCTTAAAAAAAATTTTGAAGCTACCCAAGATAAATATAAAGGATATGTAGATCAACATCAACTTAAAAAAGAATTCCAAGTAGGGATCAAGTATTATTGAGAATAAAACGTACCAGAAGTTCTCTTAAATTGGGAAAATATACTAAATTAGCACCTAGATTTTGTGGACCTTTTGAAATCTCTAAAAGAATTGGCAAAGTAGCATATCAATTGAATCTTCTTGAAACCTTAAAAATTCATCTAGTTTTTCATGTGAGCTTGTTAAAGAAATTTCATAGAAATGATGTACCATATGTATTGGATTGGAATACTTTGCCATTATGATCCAACGCCAGCTTTGAAATAAAACCCATTGCTATTAAGGACCAATGAACCAAGAAATTATGAAATAAAACTATTAGTGAAGTACTTGTTCAATGGTCAAATTGTATCAACAGACTTGGGAAAATAAGGAGTTTATTTTAAATACTTACCCTCAACTTTTTGATCATCTAGATATTGAATGATAGGTTGAATTTATTATAGATGTAATAAATTATGTTTATAAATTTTGATCTTTTATTTATATAGATGATAATGAGGAAAATAAGGGAACTGAAGTTGAGAAGCATAACGATGAAGCAGCCATTAAGCAGTTGGATATCAAGGAAGCGCTCAAGGATGAGCTAGATGCTTAAGGGCAGTAGATTGTAATGTCCCGTCCCTTATTAAGGGTGGAAACAATTGTAAACAATGTAATTAACCTTTTAATAAAGGGATACCTTGTTATGAGGAGTTATGACTATTCATGTATCCCTTGGGAAAGGGTTTGAACTATGTTATTTAAGGCTAGGGTTCAAGGTTGTGCCAACATAGAGTTACAGAGCTTGGAGAGGTGAGTAACGGGAGCTGGGTGAAGCAAGACAAAAAGAGACTAATCACCCCTTTGGCAGGATAGCCTAACCATGGTGGCAGTGCCGGATTGCATCTAAGGCTTAATTGGCATAGGAAGACAACCCAAAAGTGCATTACAATACTCTTTTTCATTAATACATTTTTTCCATTTTTCTTTTCTTACTTAATTTATTTGCTAATTAATTCATTATTTAAGTGTTTATAATCTTTTGGATATGCTATGTATTTTTACAACATCCGATGGGATGTTATAAAATTTCTTAACTCTTTTACATAGGCCTATGGTCGAGCTATGGGTCATCATATCACCAACACTATATTTGCAAGACATATTAGAATGTTACTTAGAGCTTTTCTATTTAATTTTTTCTATTTTAGATACTTCATGTCTTTTGCTAGATTATGGATTACTTGTAGGTGGTCAAGTTTCACCAATTAATCCTCTCTTTACTCCGTAGATTTGATAATTATCTTCAGTGAATTCAACTTCAATGTTACTCGCTCTAGCTGGAACTTCTGACACAAGTATAAAAGATAGAAAATAACAAAGATAGATTCAAGAAATTGATCGAATCTCACAAACTGCAGTAAATGGCAATGTATATCGGATTTAAATTGTAATGGTTTATCCATATTAATGAATATTCCAATAATATTTTCTTATCAAAATTTTTATTTTCCTTTAATTTTAAACTTCATTCCACGTAAAATTTCCGTAGTTTTTAACATAATCCTAAAAGAGAACATGCAGTAAACAGGTAGTAAAAGGGAAAAATTAATATAGATTATCCAAAATAGTATTATATGCCGGACTTTACATCCGATAGTTACCTGCGCAGATTTCACAATCACTGAAATAGATTGAGAGCAACAGGTTAAAAGTAAACGCCCATAAAACACATTGTTTACAGTGGACTAGTACTAACTGGAGACTCTGGAGGAAACCAGTTCAGTGAGACTTCATGTTACCGGGGAAGCATGTATTATACAGTTAGAAAGAACTCAGCACATGCATGCAGTGGTATTCTCAGAACGCTAAGTAACCACTATTGTAACTGGGTAATGCCATTCTCAAAGACATTCAAACTTCAAACACGCATGACATTATAGACATGAACCACGTGAAAGTTGTCTTGTAACATTCATGGAGACGGAACCGGCAAGCAAGTTGGTTTGTCCACCAAAAAGTTAGCAAGTTGAAACATAATCAGATATACCTCACGTGTCACTGTTCAAGATGCTCACGGTGTCTCCGTGCAGATGCCCTCAAGACTTAAAAGTTAACACAAACATGATAAGATAGATCTCATGTTTCTCTCTTTAGAAGGCTCACGGTGTCTCCGTGAGAATGCCCTGCCCTGAAGGCTTTTTGGCTGCCACGCTGCACAGCGGATATTCCTCGTTTTTTAATTTGTTGTTTTGTTCCTCGTTGAGTTAATGATAGAATGCTTTTTAAATGAAAAAAGAAATAATTGGGCATCTTTCGGATCTCCCCGAACCTTGAAATTGCGGGAACTTGCAGTCATTTGCCTCAGCCACATTAAGGCAAGAGTAGAGTGGCGTTACGGTTAGTAAACGGAGGTGGAGTTGAATGAGGACGAGGAGGATGGGAACAAAGATGGCGAGTGTGAGGATGACGATGATACTGCTCATATTCACATCTTCTGAAGAGGCAGTGTTGGAGCAGGAAACAAACGTAATTGACAACTGCTGGATGACCGCCTTCTCCTCTTCGTCATCCAACTGGAAGAACAACCGCATGAAGTTAGCTGACTGTGCCGTGGGATTCGGCGCAGGAGCGCAGGGTGCCAAGGGCGGTGAGATATACACGGTCACCACGGCCGACGACGGCAACCCACGGAATCCGCAGCCGGGCAGTCTGCGTTACGGCGTGACGCAGAACAAAGCCATGTGGGTCATATTCTCGCCGGCACTGAAAAAGATAAAATTGAAATCCCCTCTTTCCATCAACAGCCAAACCACGATCGATGGCCGCGGCGCCAAAGTCGTGATCGGCAACGGCGGACCCTGCGTCGAACTATCGAACCTAAACAACGTCATAATCCACGGCATCAAGCTCAAAAATTGCCGGGGCGGCACCGGCGACGCCATTACTTTGACGAATTCTTCTAACGTCTGGATCGATCATGTGACGCTGTCCAGGGCTGAAGACGGGCTGCTGGATGTGACTGTGGCATCCACGAATGTGACCATCTCCAACTGCCGCTTCTCCCACCACAACAAAGTGATGCTTCTGGGGAACGCAGACGATTACACGGCCGATAACAAGATGCGCGTCACTGTGTTGCTGAACCACTTCGGCCCCAATCTGACGCAGCGCCTGCCTCACGTTCGCTTCGGCTACGCCCATGTCGTGAACAATTTCTACGCTCCGTGGGGGTACTATGCCATCGGCGGACGCTGCCATCCGAGCATCCGTTGCGAGTCGAATGTGTTCAAGGCTGGCTCCAACAAGTTCATACTGCCTGGTGTGGGATTGGAGGAGGGCAACAAGTCGGGTGGGCGTACCAAATTATCGAATGTTAACAACGTCTTCTTGAAAGGAGCATCCTGGTCCTTACCTGACCCTGCCAAGCTTAACTCTCTGCCGCCCTCACCTCCGCCGAGCTACTCTGCTGCTCAGCGCTTTACTATTGCACCCCCCTCCAAAGTTGCCGCCCTTACCAAGAAGGCTGGTGCCTTATCCCTCTAAATCTACCCATCTTTCTAACTTCCATGTACCTTCCGAATTCCTTTTTTTCTTTTGCTTTTTTTTTTTTTTTTTCTTTTAAGTTTTACTTTTTATTGGATCACTTCGACCGTGGGGTACGTAGGGCTTGGATTGCATACTTTCTTTGTTCGCCTCACCTTGTTTTTGAGTTAATAAAATAGTATATACTCTTTGTTAGCTTTTGTTTATTACGGTCGTTATATTAATACATATATAAATATGTAGAAGTGTGAGTTATACATAAATAAACAATTTGTATTTGGGGTGTTCCTTACCTCTTAAGACACATTGATTGGAATCGAGGTTTAGGCTCAATGCTTACCCTACAAGCTTGGGATGTAAGCTCATGGACATGGTAACAAGTGGAGTAACCAATCAAATTATACAACCTAAGTTATTTATATTTTTATTTATTTAACTTTCGTTGCATACTTATGTAACAAGGAAGATGGCGTAGCTTCAATTATTCCTCCTATGTAACTTATAACTAGCTATTTATTTTATATTTTATGCATGGTTTTTGGGTTAATATAGGGTAAAAACAATTCTATGTTATGCTACGTATGTACACTCACATGAGAAAATAGAAGGAAAAGACAAAGCTATGTATATGTAATGTTTTTAGAATTAAAAATTAGATAAAAGGTTCAAAGAGACAATAACTCTTTTCCCATACATGGCTCATAAAGCAAAGATGTTGCACTCTCCTTTTGTGTCCCATGGGCTCTCCATTCCTCTCAATTATTATACCTTAACCCTTTAGTTACATCACTCTACCTTAGGCTAAACATTTAATGAAGTTGACGGTTCAAATGCTATATAAAGAAATGTAGATCATTTGAGCAGGGGAGATGGATCATGTAGAAAAAATCTCCTAAAGTTGAAGATAATTAAAGTACTTCTCTTTTCATTTTCCCAAGTTTTATTTTTGTTTTTCATTCTCAATTTAATTATTAATTCTCAATTTTCTTTCTTTCTTGCTTTCTTTTTATATCAATAATAATAATTTCCAATCAATCTTTCTATTTTATACAAGTAACATGATATTTAGTTTATCTTAATGGCTCTTTCATTTTTACATGTTCATACTATTAATCCTATTATGTGACATCAATGTCTCCACTATATTATATTATATTTTGAACAAGATTAGAGTCTAAATGTATAACATTCACTAAAATCAGTATTATGTATTTTAAGTAATTATTATCTTCTTTCAGATTTCTAGCTTGTACATCTCTACTATTAAAATTTCATGAAAAAAATGTGTTGCATTGAGGAAGGCCTCATGTCCTAACTTCATATTATCTATTTCTATCCAAAATTGTGATAAAAGAGTGATTACTTGTAATTTACACATAATTTTCCTACACTTAAACTAACAAAATAAAGATAATGAATTAGCGATTAAAGACATCAGTAAATCTTAAATCCCAATTGTGCAATTGTTCACATGAAACATTATGGAGTCCTCATTGATGAAAGAAAATAGATAGAATTGTGGAAGAAAATATCAAAAATGATCTTAAATGAATTCAAAAACATAAGTACATACTACTCAACCCCAAATATGTGGAAAGGGAAAATCTATGACAAATCCTTATTGAAGAAATAATGATGAATCCCTAATTAAGGAAGATCATATAATGTATAGTCACCAAATTCTTAGACACACAATTGCAACACTAGAAGAAGAGAAACACTAAAATAAAAGGGCTTATCTACCACCCTAAGCACCAAAGTAATAGTCTCCTATTTTGCTTTGTTTGGATATTAGATGGTAAAAGAATAAGAGAACTAAGGTTTGTAAAGAGATTAATCTAATTTCAAGGTCATGGGTATAATATGCTCAATTAACAAATATGCTACTTCCAAATAATTTATCATTAGTTAAGGGTCATATTTTATGCTTGTTTAAAAAAAAACTTATGATTCTCAATATAAAATCTAGGGATATCAACCTTTAAAATAAAATATGTCTATAGGTTCTACAGAATATTACACCACAACTCATAAGTCACAAGTTCAAATCTCAACATATATAAACCTATATAAACTATATAACACTTACTATAAAATCTACATCTACCTCCACATGAACATACTAGCTAAGCATATGCAACAACAATTAAACATTAACATAGTATAAACAACCAAGCTCATGTTGGAGTTGTAGTCTATTCACTCCTTAATTTGTTAGAAAAATCTAAAAGATAATGATCATTTCCAACTTACTCTTGCATCATGACATCCTTGCATCTATCTTACAACTTTCTTTGAAGTTCAGTCCATAACATAGACTTAGTATAAATATGATTTGTTTTTCTATGTCTCATATTAGTGTCTTTGTGTTGTCATGTTATCATAGTACTTTAGTATTTTATTTCCTCATGTTAAGGTCATGGTTATACTTATAATTATATAGTATGTATGAAAACATTCAAAACATAGATAAGGTGCTTCATGAGTTCTTTAATCATGTACATGTCAATTTATTTAATGTTTTGGTGATCTAAAAACTAGAAGACAGAAAAGTATTATCAATTGTGCATATGTGCAAGGTACTTATAAGGTTGCTAAGCTTGAAACATGATTAGAGGTGGGAGATGTTTTTGCAAGTCCATTTAAGAATTTTGGAAAAGCACAAGAGTATGTTTGATAGATCAAAGTTCATCTTCAGTTAGTTCATGATACAGTGTGGATGTCCACATATAATTGTGAACATCTTAACAAAATGGACAATGGGTTTTATTAGAGAATCTAACCTAGGATGGATGTCCCATCTAAAAGGTAGAAATCATAGTTGAAAGCTAGACATCTAGCCCAAATTCAACAAGATCTTAGGATAGACATTCCAACCTTTTATGAATGCTATAGCCTTAAATAGGATGTTTTAGATAGTTATTATGTGAAATGAAAGAGTCATTTCTAGTCATTCTATTCACTCAAGATGAACTTGAAGTGAACAAGAAACTTTTCAAGGAAAAGTATGGATCTTGTTGATTCATTCAATAGCTACACATGTTGGGTTTGCCACACATACCTATTAGTTCACACATTAGTTAATTGGAATACATTAGTTCTTGGATGTAATCAGTTTGATTTGGCATTTACTTGGCTTGCTTGGAATTAGCTTAGATTTTGGATTAGAGTTGGATGATTAAAGTAACATCTTTATCCTAAGGTTTGAAATGTGTTTAATATATTATTCTATCATTTTAATGTAGAATAGTTAGCAAAAGATTTTATGAAGAAAATTGATCAATAATTGGCAAAATGGAAGAACTAAAATTTTTGATTTTATGTAATCAAATTAATTAAATTAAAATAGTTAATAATATTTTTATATTCTATCTATAAGTGATATCTAGGAGTAATTTATGAAAATTGTATATTGTTGACTATTATTCTTGCCAAGAGCTAGTTGATAAATAAGTTGTAATGCATTAGTTATGCATCTCATGTTGTATGAAACATTTTCCTTATAATAATTACCCATATAATTTTATATGAATGTCCATTTTAACTTTTTGTTAGGCTTGACATGCTCAATCTTTCTTTATCTTTTTACTATTTGACATTTCCATTCTATCTAGGGCCTTGCTATATTCATTGTTAATTGTGCCATAGTTATTATGCTTCATATTGTATTTGATGTAGTTATGTGAATCACTATCTCTCTTTACACATTCTTTCAATTTTATTCTATTATATGTATGAGCAGATTCTCTTTATGGGAAGATCTATTTTATAGCTTTGAGGTGTTTCTATTTAGAAGGCCAATGTTATTTTTCTTTTGCCATGAGGGGTTATGAGGTTGTCTTTTAAGAAGACAAAATTTTTGTACTTAGCCTTACAACATTCTTGAAATTATTATGGAATACTAAGCTTGGAGTCTTGATCACTATAACACCTAGCTAACCCAGGCATAGGCTAAGAAGGCCATCATCGTCATCATCATCAATCTACCCTTGTCCTAATAAAATGAGATTAACTATGTAAATTATTTTTCACCATGCACCTCTATGAAAAGCTAGGTCTTTATTTAAGTAAATCCTTACCTATTTTTCAAAGAAATAGAGCCCTATGACTGCTATGCATCACATATGGGGAATGCTCTAGTATTTGTAAAATTTAACAAAGAACTCATCCATGAGATTTAGCAAGGTTTTACATCTAGATGTCAACCTGATGCTAACCATTCTCCTTTCCTATTCAAACTTGGGATTGACATTAGCTTAGCCTAAGAAAGTATTACTTCGAAAATAACATAAAACATTTTCAAAATTAAATAATTCCAATAAAAATTCACTAGAAAATTAGTAGGAATCAAAAATAAAATAGGCACTAGAAGGTACAAAACACAAAATGAATTAAGACAAAACTTGTAAAAGAATAGATTTAAGTGTTTGAATACCAATACCAATAGCCCCTTACAAACCAAGGCTAACTTATTCACTATTAATAGTTCAAGTCCCTAATGCTCAAGACTAAATACTAAATATCAAAATAAAATTATAATAGTAAAATCAAAAAGTATATATCTAATAATATTACCAAGGCATTAGAACACTAACAATACAAAATAGTACCTAAATAAAATATTTTGAACTTAACATTATCATCTTAAATAAATAGTAAAGAAAAGTTAAGACTACACCAAAAGTAGGCAAGTATAAAGTCCACACTAGCAACAAAAGGTCATATAAATTATGAAACATTAAATATTGATTAAACATTACAACTTCACAAATTACATAAATTGCCAACATAAATAAAATTCTAGGTATTTCAATTCTAATTTAAACTTCTACTTCTCTATCTACTCCTCTAAGACAATACCTATAATACTTGAGAGGTAAAAACAAAGGGGAAGTTAGTCTAAAGGCTATGTAAAGAAAATAAATCACAAGTACTTCCTTATGGATTTTAGAACCAAGCATCAAGTAGCTAGTTAACCATAGAGAGAGGTTGATGCATTCAAGATGTTAACCTCCAAACATCCAAATCGTATAACATCTAATAATAATAGTAATCCAAGTCACCAATAAATAATAGTGAAGACAAAATAATCTAAATTTATTTCCATCATCACCCAAATACTAAATTGTGGAAGCTAGCACCAACTCTAAGTTTCAATACATCATTGTTGAGATGTATACCTTTTATGCATGAAAATATTTTATCCAAATCCACAAATATGATAGTTAGAATTATTTATAGTTTCTTATTATTGGTACAAAGGTTAGCTAAATATCATCTTAAACTTCTATCATTTCGCTAGGGTGAGAAGTCCAAAGTTTTCTAATCTCTTTCCCCTTCATGCAGTGTTGTTTAAAGGTCAACATGACATGTACTTTACTACTGTAAATACTGAAGGATGAAGTTATACATCTAGGTTTCTTT
The DNA here is from genome assembly GCA_015680685.1 of Gnetum montanum. NCBI lineage: Eukaryota > Viridiplantae > Streptophyta > Gnetopsida > Gnetales > Gnetaceae > Gnetum > Gnetum montanum. Next base: position 171,091 of record MNCI01026730.1, read on the forward strand.
AAAATCAAGCAAGTAACTCCTTTTAGTCTAGCTTCACTAACCAAATCCAAAATCCATCTATGATGCTTCATATGTGATGCGTCATCTAGTGGCATTTTGTAAGTTGATTGTAAGGCTTGGATTTGAGAATTGTTTGATGTGCCCTATGTTTATAGTTTTTGCACATATGGTTAAGGTTTCTATCTTCTAGGTTTACATCCTAGCCTTCCATTTCACACTTGTAGGTTTGGTACATGTTTAAAGCTTTCCAAGATGTTTCTAATCTTATTTAGAGACCTTCAGAATCTTCTAACATGTTCCTTGGCATTCCAATTTTTATCTGGGAAAAGTGAGCAAAGTGTGTGGGGTAGGGGTGCACTAACTACTTTGCATTAGTGCATACATGTTCCTTGGCATTCCAATTTTTATCTGGGAAAAGTGAGCAAAGTGTGTGGGGTAGGGGTGCACTAACTACTTTGCATTAGTGCATCCCTTGTGTTAGCAGAGTAGAACTGATGCATCCCACCATCCAACTCCCACCCCCATGCACCCTCCCATCCCATCCCATCCTCACCTTCCCCAACCACCACCATAAGACTGGCTTAGACATTTTCTTACTTGCCTTTTTTGATGTGTTTCTAGGATGCCTAGGCTATATTGATGAACCTCTAATGATGCTTGGATATTTGCAAACCCTTATTGTTATGCCATGAAAACTATAAATACCTAGGATGAGCTCTCACATGAGACAACTTGAATTAAAGAATTTACATTTAGATTTTGGTGTTTGGTTTTATGTAAAGAGAACTTCCTCCCTTAAATAAGTTGATTCCTTCCTTGTTTTGTATGTTTCAAGTCATCACTTTTGCAAGTGCAGCTGAACTTTCTAAGAGTGTTACCATGCTTATGTAGCCTAGAACCATTTGGTTGATGTGATGTCTCGTGTTTGCACAGTGAATAAAACTTATGATTTTATATCATTACTATTGTTTATACCTTAAACATTAAATACCAAAAACATTATAAATATTAAAACCATAAAAATATATTTATTTAATTTCATTTTTATAAGTTATGATGATTCATCCTTGCCAAAGGAGGTCATAGCCATATGACTTGATGTTGGAACATTAAGGTTTTAACTAAAAGTCATTTTATTTGCATTTCATGTGTTATGTTGCACCTATGCCAAAGAGGGACTGTAATGCATGTGTATTTATTATTGTTCTATTTTTTATAATTACAAAATCCTACACTAAGGTATAAGCCTCATGGTAAGATATTTGATTTGGAAGCTCTACATTGTGGGTTCAATTCTAGTGGGTAATGCTAAGTGATATAAAGTTCTAGTGGGTATGCTTATGTTTCCCTTATTTTAGGTTCCAATATTCCCCACCTTTATAATTATAAAATCCATAGAAATTATGAACTATAAAATTATAAATATTCTCTATATCTCTCATTATAGTAATATAGGTTCTAACTGTATCATATGTATTATATTCTCTTTTAAACTTATTGAACACAATGATATACACTAATATTCTTGGAAATTCACTTAACATCATTCCTAAACCTTATGATTAGATTATACTTCGATTTGTATGATAAATCCAAATGGTCCAAAACTGGTAAGATCCTTATTAATATGTAAGCAAACAAACAAAGCATTAGCAAATAATAAATTAGTTCAATATCTAGGTGATGGAGAAGTATAAATTAATTGTAATCCTAAGTTCAAATCTAATGATTGATGAGCCATAGGTTTCATATGTTATTACTAATAAATGATTTGCCTACCAAAATAAGTATGTAAACCAACTAATGATATTATATTTTCAAATCTCATAATTAAATGTCCAAAATGTTAATAAGTCCTACGTCTCATATGTGATAATTGGAACGAGTTCTATCTCATTTTGATATTTAAAAATGTAATTAAATTCAAAATACCATAATTATAGGTTCAAAACATGGATGAGTCCTAAATCTCAAATTTTTAATAATAGATGATATGGGAAAATAGGTAACAAAGACAGTAATTATGGTAACAATAGGTAATAATAGTGGTAACATAAAAATAATAGAATAATGTCAACATAAATGTTATTGTGAAAGAGTTAGTTTTGTTACAATAGTGAGATATCCCAATAACTTTAACAAAAACAAATGGTGTCCAAATTAAACAAAAATGGATTAAATTTCATATGCAATCTCATAATATTAATAAATTATAGGTCCACATCCAAATTGTAGAAATACACAAACAAAAATATTAGATTTATTAAATATATATACTAAATGCATCACACAAATAATTATCATAAAAACAAAAATGTACACTAACCAATTATTCCAAAAACCCTAAAGAATAAGCATTGTAATTAATTTCTCTACCTAATTAAGAGTGCTAGCTTGTGTGAAGCTACTCTCCTATTTCATAAGGTTTTCCTCTCTTAATCACTCTTCTAAATGTTAGCAATGTAAATGGATGATTTCAATAGGAAGGTTTGCTAGGTATCTTATTTATTTATTTTTGGTGATGTCTACTTGGCATAAAACTTGTGATGTACTTTAAATTTTCTTTACTCATTATTAATCTTATTTTGGGGCCTAACCTTCCTCCTAAAAGGAAAATATAATTAAACTTAAATTATTTTAAAAAAATTAAATATTATTTCTAAAATACTCTAATAGCTAATAGAGTATCTACTAGGGTATCTTAGGGTGCTACCTAATAACTATGTCATTTCCAAATACTAACCAAGGTCAAAGGCATAAATCTAGTCATAACTAATTAAGGTACTATCCCATGTTACTACTCTAAATTAATTACTAAAAATATAAAAAATATGTCACATACATAACAAAAAAATCATATCACATGCCTGATGTAGAACCCTATGTGTACCTAATACTTGCTTATTCAAAACTCCAATAAAGAGATTAGTGCACATATGCTAAAAATAAAATAAATCCAAATACCAAATCTAACTTGAAAAGGTAATTAGAAGGCACATAGCTTAACTATGTAATGCATGTGAGCTTCAAATAAAATAAATTGAAATACCAACAACATCTTACTGAAGTATTTACAAAGCACATAGCTCAAGTATGTATTGCTCATGAAATAGAAATAAGAATAAGATAAAAGGAAAAAAATTAAATTACTAAAAATACATAAAGATAAAAGAAAGGTACATATAAATATAAACCCAAAATTATTATCATAAAAAAACTCAACTATAAATTAAATATAAAAATATATAGCATTATCAAAGTACATCAAAGTAAAGGATAGAAACACATCAAAAGTTTAAGTCACAAAACATAGCAAACGTGGCATGGTATCTTGAACTAGGCTATGATAGTCACTCTATAGGAAGTGTATAGCATATGAGGACCTATCACTAGGGCATTTTTAGCCATTATTTAATTTTAACTATTTGAAGGGAGTGAGATATACCATGCATATTAGTGAGTGTGTTCCTTTGTGCAATTGATCTTATTATTTTTAGCATCAATTTTGAATTTTGAATTTTATTTTAGAACTAATTCATCCCTTTCTTTTAAGTTCCATGATCCATAATATGTTATATAAAATGATAAGTATGCATCATGGGATCTTAGAATTAGAGGTAGCCTCCCTCATAATAAGGTGATGCAAGTTTTAGAAAAAGTTCATTCTATCAAGATCATTATTAAAGTTCTTTAAAGGCATGATTTGACATTTATATTTTAAGTAACCTTGTTGTTTGGTATCATGTTTACTCAAACCTTAGATACATGGTATGTTATTTTTCTTAGTATATACTTCTTAGCTTATTTATGCTGATATATTTCTATGATGTGGTGATATGTGGTTAGTAGATTAATATTTATAGTACCATATTGTCATACCATAAGGTCCAAGTAGCATAAATAAACCAAGAAACATATATGAAGACAAATGACCATTCTAAGAGATATATACAATGGGATATGTTAGAAGAATTTTAGAGGGGTATAATGATGCCTCAAGAGTGATTTAAAAAAGCAACCTCTTACCTTATAAGACAATTAACTAACCACTTGAGTCACCTATTAGTGGCTATATAAAGATAAATAAGACTCAACATATTTAAGGTTGAACATACATCACGCGATAATCTAAAATAAGGGTATTATCTATTATTTAAAGATTATAGACTAATATACGCATGATTTGTAGATATCTCAACAAATGAGATATTAGCTTAATGGTAAGAGTCTTAACATGAAAAACAAGGGTCATAAGTTTTATTCAAATGAACAATGTTGAGTTATAAATAAAAGACTTTTGTCAAATGAATTTTTAAAGTGCAATGATATAATAGATTTAAGAGGATCTCAAGGAATAGAAGTAAAACTATAATCTCAATTTCAATTCTCTTGGTTTTTTCTCATAATTCATATATCTTTATTATATTTATAACATTTTCTCATTATGAAATTACTCTTTCTTAATTTCACATTGAATCTCTTACATTTCATAATTATTCTACTATATTTCTTACATAAATCATGTACACTTTGTTATATGTTTTAAAGATTTGATAAATCTTTTTTACTACTTATTTACTATCAAATTTAAAATGTTCGTTAAGCTCAAAGCTCATGATTAATTATATTTCATGGTTGAAGATCATGTTTCTTTAAGACCTCATTTATTCTAGCTAAAATATCCATTAAATTTATTATTTTACAGTAAATTTAAGTACCATTGTATAATTGAAACAAATCTACATCAAATCTAAAGGAAAACTAACGTAAGAACTCCTCTTTTGAACCCCTTTTCATTCCTATAGGAAAATGAATGAAGGTTTTGGATAGTTGGGAAGATTTCTTGGTTACATGAGAGACATCTTGCTTAAGAGCTAAGATGATACAAGAGACATCCCAAATGCCTAGCTGATGTCTTTTCTAGAAGAGAAATGTTTTGCACTGAGAAGAGATGTCTTGTCTTATCTCTAGAGGAAACATCTTCTTTGAGAATAAATTTCAAATTTTTTTTGGATTTGATTAGAGCTCACTCATTATTATTTCCTACCTTTCTTTAGTGAAATTTATTTTCTAAAAAATGAATAAGCTTTATATAATTTTTCAACATTGAAACATCAAAATGTGAAGCTATAACATCTTTACAAGTTGTCAAATAGCCTAAAACCAAGATTTTCTATAAGCACGCCTCTTCTTAATCTACACTTGAGAAATTATAGACAAAAGAACATTAGTCAAATCTATCTCATTTCATTATTGACCAATATATTAGTCACTTTTTTTTGAAAATATTGAAAATGATCTTCTATGAAATGATGAGTTCTATTTTCTTATAATGAATATGATGAATTAAAGCAAGAATAGTGAATTTTAGGTAATGATGAGGAGATTATGGGAGTTTTTCTTCCACTTGAAATTTTTTCACTACATCTATACTATCATGAGTTACCTTAGTGTCTAATAAAGGTAAAATGAGAGGAGGAAGAAAATTTGCTAATGCCATTAAAGATTAGAAAAACAAACAAATGACCCCACTCTATGAAATAAATACCACTATGATTTCTACTATGTTTAGTAGATGATCTTTTATGAACTAAATAGAGTACTTCACTAAAATTTAATTGAGAATTCCAACTAATCCTTTGAATTTGACTTAATTCAACATGAGCATTAAAATCTTGACAATCAAAAACTTTACCAAGCCTAGAGAACTCTGCAATATCTTGACTTAGGTACTAAAAAGGATGATCCCATGAAAGATTAGTATAATTGTAAATAGAAAAATCCCTTGAAGAAAAATAACAAAATAATAATAATAAGAGCCTCTAAAATGCCTTGAAATTGGATTTACAAATAGTGGTTATTAATATCAACTTTGTGCACCATAATGAAATGTTTTCTTAACATTTTAATCAAATAAGATATACTACCAAAAGATCTACCCCTTACCTTGAAACAATTATTTCTAATAGAAATGATATGAAAGCCTAGAATAGATACAAGTAGAGAATGTTCTTCTTTCCAAGTTTTGGAAAAAAATAAATAAATCAAAATCACCAGGAAAATGACTAGTATCTAAAGTAGTAAATTTATTTGTTAATGAATCTTACACAATAACGAAACCATGTGTAATAGAAGAAAATTCCTATTTTGGAAGATTTTCCTTCTCTTTAATGCTTGCAACATATTTATAGTTCAAGTAAATAATTTTATTTTTAGCATAAGCTTATTTAACTTGTTTCCATTCTTCCTATTTTTTTTCATATTTTTTTCTAGTTAGGTCTTCATTAATCAAAATGTTCTTTCCTTTCAAGATAGTTTTGTTACCCCAAATCTTATCTCTTCCATGCCATTTAGCAAACTTAACAAGAATCTACTAAGAGTTACTGCTCTTAGGATTAAATCTATCTATACTAATTATTGGGTAGAAGAAATGTGCATTTGTTTCATAAATAAATTTTGTAGAACTTACAAAAGATTTTCACCCTGTTCTCTAGAAATTAGTACAATTCGAAGATTTTAAATTTTATCACATTTTTCTCATCTCCACCCATTTTCCTAGTAATTGTTTCTAAGCATGAATTATTTCTTGTTATTTTTGATTCAATAGAATCAAACGTTGACTGGAAAGGGTCCATATCAATCTACACTTAAGTTTCTTCAACATTTGATAATGAATCTTTGAACTCTATAGTGGTTGGAATGGTTTATGCCTTTTTTTAATCATGATTTTTAATTTCACAATTCTAGATGCCATTTTATTTAATTTCTCTTAAGAAGTCATAAATCTTTGCCATTAAAACCTTAAATTTTGTACTTTCCCAAATTACTTAAAATGTAATATGTTACCTTCTACTTGGCCTTAGTATACAAAATATTGAATCCCAAATCACTGAAATGCTAAAAGCCCAATTAGATTTATGATCCATCAAATCACCCAAATCATCAAATCACCAAAAGAAAAAAAAATTGTTGAAACAAAAAATTAGCAAAATCATAGAATCATGAAATCACCAAAATGCTTAATCATCTTTTAGACATTTGTCTAGATTTTTCCTTCATAGCACCAACCAGGAACTTATGGCTAATAACAATGCTTATAAAATAATCATTTGAGAAGATAAGGATCATATGCATGTTGTAGAGGCAACTACTTAAGAATATAGAGAAAATATATTAGCAAGGAAGAAAAAAATGATGCAGTTATAGGCTAAACTTAATAACATTAGAAAGGAAAATGAAACATTGATACTTCAAATTACCTAGTAAGAACTTGTACTATAATTACTAGATCTTGATTCCTCTACTAATTACTAGATCTTGATCTCTTCAGAGTCCAAAACCTGAAAAAAAAAACGTAGAGAAGAACAAGGAATCAAAAGAGGCATCCCTACACTAGCTCTTCCATCCTTTAAAAAGTGAACTAATGTAAACAAGGAAGTAGGTGTAGAAGTAAGCCCCCACTCATGTACTTTGGTTTCATGGACCCATACAACATGATCAATTGATCCTTTCAATGAATCAAATATTCATGCCTCTTGACTCCTCAAATGTTAGAATCTTTCCTCTACTTAAGTACAATTTCCTTCCTTTCCATTAAAGATTTGGATTGATCAATAGCCCCCTTCAGCTCATCGATGCTATCTTGTATGGTCTCCTATCAATGAGTCCATAAGAGTGCACAAGATCTAAAATATTAAAAATAAAAAACATACCAACAACGTTTGGTAGATCAATCTCAAAAGAATTATCCTTGATTTTGAAAGACCCCATTTTCTTGATTTTTAATTAGAAGAAGTTAATATCTCTTAATTGCTTCTTCTTCAAGTATATCCAAACCAAGTCACCAATAGTAAAATTAGGCTTCCTTTTTCCCTTATTCCTCTTGAGGACTCTCTCTTCAACCTTCTTCTCAAGATTTAATTTTACTTGTACATAGAGATCCCTCATCTCTTACACAAAATTAGCACTAGGTTGAGCTTCATCATCAAAGGTCTTCAAACTATTCTTCATCTTTGGAGAAGACTCATAATTCACCTTAAATGGACTTTTACTAATAGAAATATGAAAAGCATTATTGTACGAAAATTCAGCTAGACACAACAAGTTCTTCCACCTAGAAGGTTGTCCATCACACAAATATCTTAATATGTTTAGCAATGATTTATTCATCACCTCTATTTGGCTATTAGATTGGGGATGATATGCACTAGAAAAAATCAACTTAATTCCTAAAATATTCCAAAGGAACCTTCAAAAATGACTTGCAAACTTTGAGTCTTTGTCACTAATAATATTCAAAGGAATATCATGCAACTTCACAACATGATAGAGAAAAATTTGCAACACAAGAAACATTGCTCACTTTCTTGCATGGAATAAAATGTGTCATCCTAGAGAACTTATTCATAGTAACAAAAATTGCATCATTTGCACTCTTAATCTTTGGAATACCACTCACAAAGTCCATTGACATACTTTCTCATGGACCTTTGGGAACTGCCAAAGGCATATAGTCATTCACATCTTTACTTCATTTGAATTTCTTATGTTAAGCACTTCTTCACAAATTTTGAAACTTATTTTGTCATACTTGACCTTGTGACCTACCATGCCACTACAATGCTTTTGAAACAAAATCCTTTTCCTAAAATCATAATTAGGGACACATAGCTTTTCATTCATAAATAATAGTTCATCTTGAATATGATAGTCCCTCCACTGGTCTATCCTAATCATCAATGGCTCTTTCAGGCTTCTCCAAACATGCCCATAATCATCATGATGATCATACAATGAAGCAAAATCACTTATATCATCCACATAATGTATGCTGAAATTCGCTACATGCACCATAGATAATGCATTAGCCATCACATTGGCTTTTTCACATTTGTGTTTCAACCCACATCATGTTCTTTGCATTCAACTTTTTTTGCAAGTTTGGAAATTCAAGTGCTTTGTGAACCATCATCAAGTTAAATTGTTTTTTCTCTAGTGTCATTACAGCTCATCTCTTTGTTGTTGTTGAAGACTTCTATTTGTTGTTATTTCAACCAGATGCTTGTGTGCATGACATTCTAAGTTTTCTAAAAAACATTTAAGTTTTTTAAAAAAATTTAAGTCTAATAAAAAAATTTAAGTTTCCTGAAAAATTTCAAGTTTTCTAAAAAACATTTAAGTTAAAAAAAAAAAACTTTCAAGTTCCATAAAAAATTTTAAGTTTTCCAAAACAATTTCAAGTTTCCAAAAAATTTTAAGTTTTATAAAAGAAATTTTAAGTTTCCCAAAAAGTTTAAAGTTTATAAAATATTTTAAGTTTCCTCAAGTTTCCTACAAAATTTCATGTTTCTTAAAAAAGTTTTAAGTTTACACAAGAATTTTATGTTTACTATAGAAATTTTAAGTTTCCTAAAGATTTTCTAGGTTTGAATAAAATTTTAAGTGTCTTAAAAAAATATTAAGTTCCCTAAAAAAATATTTTCAGAAAAATTTAAGCTTTTTCAAAAAGTTTAAGTTTTTAAAAATTTTCAAGAAAATTTGAAGTTTTTTAAAAAAATTTTAAGTTTCCTAAAAATAGTTAAAGTTAAAAAAAAAACTAAATTTCTTAAAAACATTTCAGGAAACGTAAAAAGGAAAATACTATGTTTCCTAAATAAGGTTATGTTTCACAAACAATTTTAAGTTTGCCCAAAAAATTTTAAGATTCAAATAAATTTTAGGTATTTTAAAGAAAATTTAAAGTTTCCTAAGAAACATATAAAATTTATAAAAAAAGTTTAAATTTTCAAAAAATTTTAAGTTTCCTAAAAAGGTTATAAATTTCTGAAAAAAATTTCAAGTTTGTTAAAAAATTTTAAGTTTTAAAATAAATTTTAAGTTTTCTAAAATTTTTTTAAGTTTCTTAAAAAAATATTAAGTTTTATAAAAAAATGTTTTAAAAACAATTTAGGTTTCCTAAACAATTTTAAATTTCTAAAAACTTTTCCATAGAATTTTAGCTTTCTTAGAAAAATTTTAAGTTTTTTCAAAAAAGCTTAAGTTTGTTAACAAAATTTAAATTTCATAAGGAAATTTTAAGTTTATAAAAAATTTTATGTTTTCTAAATATTTATAAGTTTCCTAAAAAAATTTTAAGTTTTGTAAAAAGGATTTAAGTTTTGTAAGAAAATATTAAGTTTACAAAAATTTTAAGTTTCCTAAAAAAATTTGAAGTATGTGAAAAAAATGTTAAGTTTTTTTAAAAAATTTTATGCTTTGAAACAATTTTAAGGTTCCTGAAAACAATTTAAGGTTTGTATAAAAATTAGAAGTTTTGTAAAAAATTTTACGTTTTATTTAAGTTTTCCAAAAGAAACTTCAAAGTTCTCAAAACATTTTATGTTTAGTAAAAAATTTAAAGTTTTCTACAAAATTGTAAGTTTATTAAAAGAATTTTAGGTTTTTTTAAAAAAAACTTTTCAACTTCTTAAAACATTTTAAGTTTTATAAAAAATTTATGTTTTCAAAAAAAGTTTTAAGTTTCTTAAATAAATTTTAAATTTTTTAAATTTGAACTTTTCTAAAAAAATTTATGTTTCATAAAAATATTTTATGTTTTTGAAAAAAAATTATAAGTTACTTAAAAGATTTTTTCATTTTATAAAAAATTTCAAGTTTTAGAAAAAAAACTTTAATTTTGGTATAGAAATTTTAAGTTTTTAAAACAATTTTAAGGTTACTAAAAGAATTTTACGTTTCTTAAAAAATATTAGCTCCGCTAGAAATTTTTTAAGTTTGAAAAAAATGTAAGTTTGTTAAAAAAAATAGTAGGTTTCATAAAAAAAAAAGTTTCTAAAAAAAACATTTCAGGTTCTTAAAAAATTTTATGTTTTTAAACATTTTGAACAAAATTTTAAGTTACCTGAAAAGAGTTTAGGTTTCTTAAAAAATCTTTTGTGAAAAGAGTTCAGTTTTTTGTGAAAATTTTAACTTTTGTAGAGAAATTTTCTGTTTTTGAAAACATTTTAAGTTTGTGACCAAAATTTTAAATTTATATAAATATTTTATGTTTTATAAAAAAATTATAAAATTTTTAAAAAAATTTAATTTTCACAAAAAATTTTAATATTTTGAAAAATTTGATCTGTATTAAAAAAAATTTAAGTTTACTAACAAAAGTTATAAGTTTCGTAAAAAAATGTTAAGTTTTATAAAAAATTTTAAGTTTCTTAAAAAAATTTTAAGTTCTAGAAAAAGTTTTGAAGTTTTAAAAAATTTTCATGTTTCCTGAAGTTTGATACAAAATTTTATGTTTTTGGAAAAAGTTTTAAGTTTACCTAAAAATTTCAATTTTTTTAAAGAAATTTTAGTTTCTGAAAATTTTAGGTTTTGTCAAAAATTTTTAATTTTCTTAAAAAATTTAACTTTCATAAAAAATTTTCAACTTCTAAAAAACATTTTAAGTTTACTAAAAAAATTTTAAATTTATTAAAATAACATATTATGTTTTATAAAAATATTTTTAAAAGAAATTTAAGTTTTCTAAACAATTTTAAGTGTTTAAAGATTTTTAACAAAATTTGAAGTTTTCTAAAAAAATTTCAAATTTCTTGGAAAATGTTTAAGTTTCTTAAAAAAAATTTAAATTTATTAAAAAAATGTTAAATTTCCAAACAATTTTATGTTTCCTAAATAATTTTTTATGTTTACCAAACAATTTTAAGTTTCTAAAAATATTTTAAGTTTCAAATAAATTCTTATGTTTTCTAAAAAAGATTTAATATTTTTTAAAAAAATTTAAAGTTTCCAAAAAGTTTAAAGTTTATAAAAAATTTTAAGTTTTCTAAAAAAATTATAAGTTTCCTAAGAAAACTTTAAGTTTCGTAAAAACTTTTAAGTTTTATAAAAAATTTTAAGTTTCCTAAACATTTTTTAAGTTTCTTAAAAAAAATATTAAGTTTGTATAAAATATTCAACAAAATTTTAAGTTTCTTAAAAAAATTTAACTTTCCAAATAATTTTAGGTTTCCTAAAAAATTTTTACGTTTTTAAAAGGATTTTTAGTTTCCTAAAAAAAATTTATATTTCCTAAAGAATCACGTGAAACTCTTTGATTACTTAAAGAATAGTGTAAAACTCCTTTAACTTTTTTAAGAAGAAAGTAACAAGACTACCTTCTTGTAGAAGCACCCCACTAGTAGCAAGTTCACTTGCATCTACCTCCACTTGAAAAAGCTTTTGAAATCTAGAATTTCAAGTACTACTTCACTAGTAATCTTTGCTTTCAATAAGTAAAAGCTCGCTTGGGTTTCATTACTTCACCTAAATCCCTATTTTTATTCAACAAATCAAACATAGGGCATGAAATACCACTAAATTTTTTTATGAAATGTCTATGAAAACCTACTAAACTAATGAATGCTCTTACCTCCCTAACATTCTTAGGAGTTGGCCAATCCTTAATAGACTTTACCTTGATTTCTTTCATCCTAATTTGGTTTTTAGAAATCACATGCTCCAAATATGTGATTTCTCTCTTGAATAAGTGACTTTTCTTCACATTAATCACCATCTATGCTTCCTCCAACTTAAGACATATCATCCTTAAGTGATCCAAGTGCTCTTTCTAATTAGAGCTATATATCAAAATAGTGTCATAAACAATAATATAGAACTTACCAATCAAGTCTTTTATTACATCATACATCAATGTCATTAATGTAGCAGGTGAATTCATTAGTCCAAATGTCATCACTAAGTAGTTAAGCTATCCATTTGGTGTCTTAAAAGCTATCTTCCACTCATTACCAAGCTTGATTTTGATTTGATGGTATCCATTCCTTAAATCATTTTTGCTAAAAATATCCACATTGTTGAGGACATTGAGAATATCATTCATCCTTGGAATAGGGAACTTGGACCTCACTATTAACCTATTCACTACCCTAAATTCAAGACACATTCTCCATTTGTTGTTGTCCTTCTTTGGCACTAACACCATTGGAACTGTACATGGTGAAATGGATTTCCTCATGAAGCCATTTTCAAGTAACTCCTATACTCATCTTTGCAATTAAATCCTCTAATTTTTTGCCATTTGTTAAGTTTCTCATTTTAAATGATAGCACCAATAATGAAGTCAATTTGATACTATACATTTTGCATATGAGTTAATCCATCCAATTCCTTGTTAAACACCTTGGAAAATATGTGAAGAGCCTCAAGTTGATTTGAGAAAAGATTTCTAAGTTTCTTATCTTTTGGTTTGTCATAAATACTATTATATTTACAATTGTAGATGGAAGATGAGTAAGAAAAAGAGCTCTTGAGAGTGGAGCATTATGCAAGAGAGTGTGTGTAAGCACATTAATTAAGTGAAATTAGTGACTTCAGCTCCAAGAGTAACTTGAAATGTGTTGGTATTTGTGTTCTATTCTCTCATGTTTTACTAATATCAATCTATGACTTCCCCAATGGAGATGGAGTTAATGAGCATAAGCCTTTACACATTATTGATGAAAGTGAATTAAATAGTTATGCTTTTGTTGGACATGTTATTGTGAATGAAGATGTTATAAGGAAGTTTAGTTAGAACATATTGTAATGTTAAGGATCATTTGTTGAATGTGCTCATTGATGATGGATCACAAGAAAATGTGATTTTTGCCACGGTGGTAAAGTCTTTGCAGTAAGCTATAATTCCTTATCCTAATCCATACAAAGTGCATTTGATAATGAAGAATCATGACAAGCAAGCTAAGAAGCAATGCCTTATAGATTATTTCTTTGGAAGTTTTCATGATTAAATTCTTTGTGATGTATTTTCTATTGATTATTTACATCTCATATCTAGTAGACCTTGGAATTATGATAATAAGGATGTCTTTAATGGTTAAAATAATAGTTGGACTATAAGGCAAGACAATCAAAAGTTTACATTGTTGTTTACTATTACTAATAGTGAAGCTGATAATTTGAATTCTTCATTTATTCTTCCTAGTTGTAAATAGATTGTAAGGATGAATGTTATTGGTGATGATGAAATTTTATTTGATGTTGAATAGTATTCATTTGATATAGATGCTATTACCAATCATCTAGAATCTCATGTGAATGAGAAAAAATTTGATTTTTCTATTGTTAAATCTTGGATATTGATAGACGTAGTATGTTGGTTGATGCTTTTGGGCACTTGTATAAGTGCTATGCTAAAGTTTGTATTGGAAAGGTAGTGCTGCAAGAATAAGGAAGATTAGTTGACAAAAAGTGGAGAAATGCCATTGTTATTTAAGCATAGGAAAGGAGGTCTAGTTTATGAATGGGTGCTAACAATTATTTTTAAAGATTCCTATGTCAAATTTCTGTAGGTTTGAGTCATCATGCGGATGCAAGAAAAGAATTCCAAGAAGATGATCAGATAAAGGAAGCATGGTTGGATATGAAGAAAAGCCTTCATGAGTAAGGAAAGCCCAAAATAAAAACCTCAAATGATACTCATTCTCATTTTTGTAATGCATTGAATCTTGATTATTGTGCTAATTATGATGGCCTTGAGTCATGGGTGTGAAATCCCATCCCTTGATGTCATGGAAAAAATCAAATATACCTTATGTCAGACATTATACATAAGAAGAAAATATACCAAATGTCAAATATATGTAACATTTGACATTATGTAGAAAGGAAATAACAGTGAAAGTGTAGAAAGAGAAAGAAAAGAATGCTTTATTAATATGGAATAATGTATCTAGATCATGTTCTTAGAGTGTTCCGTAGGGTTTTCTTCCTTTAGTATCTATCCCTTAGAGGCAATTCTTCATTGTCTCCATGGTTAGGCCTACAACTCGATTAGAAGAAATGGCCAGTCCACTTCCTATCCTACTTCACCTTTCTCTTATGACTTACATGTACTGGCTATACCACTCCATGCCTAGCATGACCTCTAAGCCTAGGTACAAATTCCTTAGGTCAAACCTCCAAAGGTTACCTCAAGGGACATATTTATTATTACAATGTGTCCTTTTGGGTCTTAATTACATCTATCCTTTTAGGTCTTGTTAAGATAACGATAACACTTATTATGAAGAGATATCATCTTTATCATGTAGGAACACCATTTGAGAATGGGTATGTTGTAATGGGGGCATGGTGCCTTCTAGCTTGTGATAGGTCATGAAGCATGACATTCTTTAAGGATGGAAGAGCTACTATAGGGACGCCTCTGCCAATCCTCCTATTCTATCCTACAAGGATGTTTTGGAAGTTTTGAGATTGAAGAAGACATTTTGAGATCCTAGGAGATGTTTTGGTTGAGACTTGGAGGTGACATGAGACATCTTGAATTTAGAATAAAAATCTTAGCCAAATGTGAAAATTCTTAGAGGGGAAGTCTTGGGCAAGATGTCTTGGTCTAGAAGGAGACATCTTGATCCTTGATAAGACATCTTAAAAAAATAGTAAACATCTTTTCTAAGATTTGGGTTAACACAGAGACATCTAGTGAAGGTTAGAGATAACTTGTATGGATGGTGAAACTTTCAAAAACATCTATCCCAATTTGAAAAATAGTTGGAGAGTGATGGAAAAGGAGGAAAATAGATAGAGAAAAGATGATAAGACCTAAAAAACATCTAAATAATCTCAAGATAAGTTGAGGAAAGGTTTCTAGATTTCTTATCTTTTAGTTTCTTATAAGTATTAATGTAATTTACCATTATTGATATAGAGATTCAACACCCACACCAAGAGTAAGAGAAAGAGCTCTTGAGGAGGAGAGCTTGTATAAGGAAATTGAGTGAAAGGTAAGGAAGAGCACTTGAAAGAGATTAGGAGAATCTCATATTAGTATCTTGTCTTGAGCTTTGGCTCCATGGTGAGCTATTGAGGATTGGGAGGGAATAAGTATGACCTCTAAAATCCTTGGAAGAGTTGTGAGTTAAGTTGAGGCCATCATTTTAAATGTAGTTTCTCTCTAGTTTGAGAGTTTTGTAAATTTAAAAGATAATTTTTATATTTCATTAGGTTTTTCTTACTTTTCTAAGCGAGATCTACTTGGCAGTTATGGATTGGATCCTATTGGAATCTATAGAGTGCAACCCCTACACCAAATATCATTTTTCCCATGTGAAAAATATTAGATTAATTTATAACAAATTCAATTAACTCTATTCATACTAGCCATGTCAAGATAACTTATACTATTTTATGAGGCTATTTTCATGATATATAGGTATTTATTAAAACCTCGTACAAGAATATTTAAAAGCTTATTCAATGAGCTTTAGGAAATAAAGCAAGAAAACAATATAATATTTCATTAAATATATCATGTCATATAATCCTTAAGCTAACAACATAAAATGTCATTACATAAAAAATGCAACCCCTAAACCAAATATTCTTTTTCCCTTGTAAAAAATATTAGATTGATGTATAATAAATTCAATTAATTCTAGTCATACTAGCTATGTCAATATAACTTATACCCTTTAATGAGGCTACATTCATGATATCAAGGTAATTATTAAAATCTTGTACAAGAATCTTTAAAAGCTCATTCAATGATATTCAGCAAACAAAGTAAACAACTAATCCAACATTATATTAAATACCTCATGCTACCTAATCCTTGAACTAACAACAAAAAATGTTATTACATCAACCATGGTAAGTCTATGGGTTAAAACATCACACTATTGGCTTTTTAGAGTAGAAAACAAAAATTTTCTATTTTTTTAATACAATAAGAGTTTATTTTCATAGAATATAGGAAATTTATATATTGATGGCTAGTTGTAATATTATTTTGGTTCCAATTCATATAGATATATATATAATTTTAAAATTTTTTTCATTAAGCCTATATATTATATTATTTTTGGTAGACTTTGCCCTACTTGCCACACATATATATCAAAGCATCTCTTAGAAATTTATATCATGGAATCATTAGCATAATTTCAACAAGAATTTTACTAGCTCATCATTAATTCATTAATTTATCAATTTATCAACATTCATCAACATCAGTCATCATTATTTACTTAATCTTGGAAGTTGAACAATTAGAATTACAGGTATTTACTATTTTGATCATAATCTCAGTCATTTTGAAATATTTTTCTATGATTCTAGATGTATTAGAAAGATAGAATAGGTTTCTACCTACAACTAAAATTTCGTCTTAATATATGTCATTGTTTTGGAGAAAATAACTCTAAAATTTGATCGATTTTCTGAGTCTTGAAATTTTAGTACAATGAATGAAGGTAAATGATTAGATTATTTCTCCCACATCGCATAATAATTTGATGTGATATGAGATATATTTGAAAGATAATATCTATGGAAAGGTTTGGTTAAACTTTTAGCATCAGAAACCTAACAACCTTTGAGTTATCATCTCTCAAAGTTGCACTACTAGAATTACCACTAGTTTTAATAGATTGAAAAGAATATAATATAACATTAGCTTTTGGATATCTTTTGTAGGATTTCCTTTTTCAAAATTATAGATAAATTCATAAGATTTATAAAAATATAAATTTTATTAGCTAATTCATTATAAAATCAAGATAACTAAGTAATTATTTTGCTACCTAAAATTCCTTCACTTAATATGAGAGTGCCAGGTTCATCTACAAAAATGAGTAAAAAAGACATAGCTAGATTCTCCATCATCATTGATGGGTCTCAAGATTTTAGCTTATGGAAAAGGATGATGAAATATGTCCTTGAACATAATAAATTTTTGGAAATAACTAAAATAGATTTTGAATTCATCCATGATTTTAAACATACCAAATTATAAATCAAAGAATATGAAACAAAGAAGAAAAATAATGATTTGACTCTCATGAAACTATTGGCTAGTATCTCAAAAGTTATTTCTAGTAGATACATTCTTTGTACTATTACCAAAGAAGTATGGAATAATCTCTAATTATAATACAAGAAAAGCTTGGAAAATTAACAATTATAGTAACTAATTTACAAACAAAAGTAGACACTATGGAAATGGGAAGAAATGAAAGTGTTGAAGACTTCTTTATTAGAATGTATGATAGCTTATGAAAAATAGATGAATATGGTTGTGGACATATCAATAGGAAAAAAGTTCAGAATGTTGTTCAAGCTTTCTACATAGATTTAAGATTTAAACATGATGAAAAAAATTACTCTTTCAAAGGACATTAGAATGCTTAGTATCAATGAATTAGTTGTTCAAGTTATAATGTTGCATATTATGAAGAATAAAAAATAATCTAGTAAAGATGATCAAGCCTACATAACTAACCAAAGAGGAAGAGGAAGATTGAATTATTAGAATAGAGATTAAGAAACAAACTTAGGAGAAAATGGTGGTCCAAATACAAGAGGAAGAGAAAGAGCTTTACCTAGAAAAAAAGGTAGATGGAATGAATTTGGAAGACAAAGATGAGGTTAAGACTTATTACTATATTGTAACTTCTACAAAAGAAAAGGTCGTATCATTGACTACTGCTAGACTAGTATTAGTTTTGAAATAAGACATGGACAAATTTCATAAATAGAATAAGATACTCCCTCATCATCTCAAAAGGATGCTAAAGAAGAAGAGCTCGGAAATTATGTATCCTTCAATTAAATTAAAGAAATAAAATAAGATTCTTGGATTGTAGATACTAAGTGCTTCAATCACATAACATCCTACAAAAATTAACTTCTAAATTACAAAAAAACAAAAAAAGAATTCTTGACAACTTCAAAGTTGGAGATGGAGGATACTTAGCCATAGAAGAAATAGGATATTATATAGCCAAATTAGACAATGGACAAAAATTCATCATTTTCAATCTGTATTATGTTTATAATCTTTCCAATCCTCTCATATCTATTGGATAAGTCTTTAATGGAGGAAACAATATTAGTTTCAAAAGAAATTTCTTCATTATCAATGAACCCAATGATGAAGAAATCATGAAAAGAAAAGCCTTGAATAAAAAAATATATTACCTTTAATGTAAATATGTCAATGAAAATGATGACATCATAAGTAACCATACTATCCAAGAAAAGAATGTCCTCACAATAGAAGCCAATACAATCCTAAACAAAGATGAATTTACCATACTAGACTAAATTTAGAATATGCAAGAATATACTTATCCATATTTATGCAAGAGCCAAGATGATGTCACATGTAAGCACTCAAGCATTCATTAGAGTGTTCACTTGTGAAGCAGAATTTATTATCATGGTTGAATACCTCCCACACATACTTTACCTAAATAAACTTGTCTCACACTTATGATTCAAAGTTGATCTTCCTACAAATTTGTATTATGATAATATAGTAGCAATTCAACTATCCCAAGACTATGTGCATCACAAAAAATCTAAACACATTGACATCAAGTACTATTTCATTAAGCAAGAAGTGAAATAAGTAACTATCAAATCCATTCACGTTATTTCAAAAGAGCAAATTGCATGCTTACTAATAGAAAATGTTTTATCTCACAAGATCAAGTGACCGAATGAATCTATAGTAATTTAGAATATAATAAGAAAAGAAGAAATAAAAAATGAAGAATGAAGAATTTCCTCCCATTATAAGGAGGGATTGTTTTCTTTTAGAATAGAATATAATAATTTTTTATCCTTATTAAACAATAGGAGTTTCTTTTAATAAAATATAGGAAATTTATAGATTGATGGGAAGTTGTAATGTTATTTTGGCTCCTACATACATACATACATACATACATTATCCCCACTTGCCACACATATATATCCAAGGCATCTCTTGGAAAACTGTATCATGGAATCATCAACATAATTTTAATAACAATTTTACTAGTCCATTGTTAATGCATCAATCATTCATCAATTCATCAATTTATCAACATTCATCAACATCAATAATCATTTTTTACTTAATAATAGAAGTTGAACAGTTAGAATTGGGGGCATTCAATATTTTAATTATGTCTCAGTAATTTGTTAATATTTTCCTATGATTCTTGATTTATTTGAAAACTAGAATAGTGGGTACATGTAACTAAAATTTCATTTGAAAATCTATAGCAATTTGGGAGAATTTTACTTTGAAATTTAATAGATTTCCTAGGTCCCAAAATTTTACTAGAATGAATGATAGTTAATGATTAGATCATTTCTTCCTCATCGTTCAATGATTTGATGTGATATTAGATTTATATGAAAGTTAATATCCATGGAAGGTTTCGTTAAAAGTTTAGCATTCAAAACATAACAAAGTTTGACTTATCATCTCTCAAATTTGTACTACTAAAATTATAGTGATTTTTGATAAATTGGAAAGAACATGACATAACCTTAGCTTTTGGATAAATTTTATAATACTTCATTTTTCTAAATTGTAGAGAAATTCCTAAGTTTTTGAAAAAGGAAAATTTTATTAGTTGATTCATTATGAAATCAAAATAACCAAGCAATTCATTCATTGCTTGAAATTCTTTCATATAAAAAATACTACTGTTACATTAATAATCTCAAATGAAATTTTGTTTGAGTTGTTTAAGCTACTAGTGTAAGATATAAATCATTACATGGAAAAGTATTTATAGGACATAAATATTATATCCCTTGTAATTAAGACTATTCCTACTATATAAAGTAATTAAAGCAATAGGTAAAGACATATGAAACTAGACTAAACTTGATATTTACATTGTAAATCTTTGGTATTCTATGACTCATTTAAAGATGTACCTAATAAGCTTTTAAAACTAAACACAATAATATAATATAATTATAAATATCAATGCAACAATGATTAAATATGAAAATATAAAGCACAGAGTTGAAGATTACTAAATAAACATGATCAAAAACTAGAAATATAATTCTCCTTATCAAGAATATTATGGTAGCCTACTTAACAAAATAGATCATGATATCTAAATCTATTTCTAGTTCAATGAAGACATGTATAATTGTTGATAAGTAGTATGCCAAAATGTACATTATGTCTCTAATAAATTCTTCCAACGATTTCCTTTTAGATGGTAGAGTAAGATTTTAAAGTGATGATGATAAAAAAGTTGTGCACATGTACTTATTAAAATGAATAATACTTAATTAGTAAATATAGAATTTCTAATAATTATAAAATATATTCTTACACAATATGCAATTCCAAAAATATTTATTTTTAAAGTCATCAACATCATCATTCTAAACTTGTCCCAACAAAATGGAGTTGGCTACATGAGTTGCTTTTCATTGTTTCACTCTATGAGAATATAGATCTTTATTTATTTATAATTTTATTATATAAACTTCAATTCTTTTTTTTCCCATATTATTTTTGGTGGATTTCTTAGAATAGTGATGTAGAAACATTTCTTTATAAGCTCATTGTCTCATATTCTTTACATCTATCCAAACCATCTAAAGCCATCATTATGGTATCTTATCTAAAACAGAAGATATTTTAAATCTTACTCTAATGTATATGTTGTGTAGTTTATCTCTTTTGGTAATATTCAACATCCATCTAAGCATTCTCTTTTCTGTTACATTGATTTATTGTTCATACCTCTTTTGTAATACCTTACATTTAGCACTATATAAGATAGTAGGCATGATTGCTATCTTGTAAAATTTTATCTTTACTTTTATTGATATTCTTTTATTATATAGAACACCACTAGCTTGTCTCCATTTTGACTATCATATCTCACATCTATTTCTTATATCTTTATCAAGTTTACTATCTGAATGGAGCATTGATCCTAGGTAGCAAACTTATTTGCAAGGAGGGACATTTTAGCCTTGAATTGTTACATTTATTTTACTATTATTTATATTGTTATTAAAATTACATTCCACATAATCTATCTTACTTTGGCTAACTTTTAAGCCTTCCATTCTAAAACATTTCTCCACTTCTCAAAACCAATATTTTCTAAAGTTGTATGTAATACAATATCATTTGCAAATAGCATCATAGGATTTTTTCTTGTATTTCTTTTGTTAATTCATCCATAATCAAAGTAACTATACATATTTTGGGACTCAAAAATAAATTAAAATAAAACTGAAATTGAAATCTTATAACTTTGAAAGAGCATATGAATGTATTGAACAATAGAAATGAGGGACACCACAAGCACTTTTGGAGAATTCTTATCAAAGACACCTTCTCATGGCTAGCTGGAAATACAAAATGCATTTTGACAGTGCTAATGAAGATGAAACTAAAGCTCCTTAGTCATGTGATTCAGCACAATAATGGACCCATAATAATTACCATTTGCAACTAATATTTTTGGATAAACTGGTAATACATTCAAGAGGGGTGGCCATTCCACAGTGCCAAAATCTTTCTCACTTTGAAATCCTCAAAATTTCAGGGTTCTGCATTACAATGTTGCAGCTACGCTTTATATTCCCTTATAGCATGGTATTTTGAAATCATAGTATCTCCACTTCCGTGTGGCTCTCCTGCAATGTCTAGGGTCTTCATCCATGGAAACAATCCGGGAACATAATGCATATGCTGCTTAAAAGCATTATCTGTGAAATCTTCCTACAATAATGGTCATGAATTCAACTCAGGCAGTAACTAACCCACAACTACTACTTTGGTTCAAGATACCTATTTACACCCACTATCAGTAATGCAAAACAACCCTATCTACTTAGTATGCCTTTAACAAAATTCCAAGAGGCCGTTGCAACATCGTAGCATTCAACTATTGTACATGGTTTCCCAATGATAGGAATAACACCCCCTATCATGGACAGTCTTATCATTTATTGCTCTTGAATCAGTCAGATATCGTGAGCAGTTCATGTCTTTACCGCACTTCATTTCTTTGTTCACTGGAACAGGTCAGATATCATGGCCAGCTTATGTCTTTACCTCGCTTCATTTTTGTGTTCAGAACATAAATGATAAACGAAGAAGTTGCATTGTAGCATCCAATTAGGGCTACATGGAAGCCATTCCAAACCATATTGTGACTGCAGCTCCTCGAAATCCCTAATGTACAAACTTCAGATGTAATTCCACAGTGTATATGTGGAGGACTGAATTGGTGTTGATGACTCTCATTTTATTGAGAAGAGCCATGGATCTGGACGTGCACAAAATACATTGCGTCTTATGATGATGTAATCCTTGGTATCACTGAGAAATTTTTACAGTACTTCGCTGTATAATAATCACGTAGGCCTGGTATTATGCCTCTAGCTTCTTCTTCTTCTGTTTTCGCTTTCATTTTGTTCTCCATTGTTAAATTCCTATCTGACAACAAATTGTGTAGTTTTTTCATTTGGAATATAATTTACCTAGTATTTTGTTACACTTACCCTTTAAAATAAATAAGCCAATCTTGAATTGGTGAACCCTATAACATGTGCAAAGTTACAATCTGGTTAACTGTCATTATATCTACCGTGCATACATTTTGCATACTAGACATCCATGAAAGCACTGAGCGGGAAAAGAAAATCTGAATATCGGGTTTAAGGATTTTCTGTGCGTAATACCATTACGGATTCATACAAGATTAGACTAATTCAGTGCGGAGCCATGTCAAAGGTTCACGACTTTCTGCTTAGTTCAAAAAGCTTGAATGTCGGATTTCCATTAACAAATTTTAGGGGTTTGGCAGTGTGACGTCCGAAAATGTGGATGGCTGAAATACCCAAGAGGTTGTTGAATATATAGCCTAAGTCCGTGGGAGGGCCGTGCTGGAGAAAACAGAAACTGGTAGAATGCCTTGAACGGTCTGGTAGTGGTCGATTAGATGGAGACTTACTTGGTGTAATAATAACTGTTTGCAAAAGACACTTGTTAGCAGTAGAAAACCGCTGGGAATTATGCTAAAAGTTGAAACAAATGCGTGAGGAAATGCACTATCCCAAGATTGGGGGATGTGACTCATGATTAATCAGTGTATGAAATTGGTACACTGTTAGATTGGCATAGTAGGGAAGCATGGCAATGGTCATAGTCTCTGGAATGTTGTAGACACGGTGTTGGCAACTACTGTAGATGAGGCTAGACTTGTCAAGCTTATAGTTGTCATGCTGTGCAGGTGTTGGGAAGATTGTGTCGGGGTGCTCACCCAAGTGTCAAGCTTAGGTGCTCAAGTGCAGGAGTGATGAAGATGCTAAGAATGCTCTAATGCTTGATGCTTGGAGTGATTTGCAGATCATTCATCAACAAAATGCTGATTATAGGGGTATTTATAGGGCTAGGGTTGATGCTAGATGTGGATTGGATGCCACATGGCCGAGGTCCCATGTAGCATGGATAAGAACAAGTCACGTTGATATGCTATGCTCAAAGTGCCAAGCGTTGAGTGTTACGCTCAAAGTGTACTGCTCTACGGAATAAGAATGGATGAGAATATGCCAAACTACAACCACATCGTTCGGACTGCATGTGCCAAAGTCTAAGGGATTGCCATGTACTTACAAACAATGCCAAAACATATGCAACTTGGAGCCTACGATCCGAGACTATGTCTTCTCCCTCCTCTGAGTAGGTTCAAGCGTAGGGACAAGTTTGGGGATAAATAGGGAATGCAAAAATAAAGAAAATTGCTAATCTTGGCTTCTAGAGGGATGTCAGAGCTAAAATGAAGGTCAATGCTAAGTTCTAGATGCTTTTGGAGGCATTCGAAGGCATCTCCCAAGTGTCACGCTATCTATGCTCCATAGCATGATGGAGCATAACATGAACACTTAGAAAATTTTTGCAAATTTCATCTTGTTATGTTATTTGTGCTATGTAGCGTAGTAGAGCATAACATCCACATTTTGATGAATTTTGCCAAATTTTGCAATATTTCTTCATGGCATACTAACCAGATTATGGGGGTGAAGTAGGATAGGTAGCCTCGGGAGTCAGAAAATTGCCAAATGTGTTTTCCATGCCTAAATAGCTTGACATACTTCTTATCCAACACTTAGAAAAACTTGAGCTCTAAAACTTGTGCTATACTATTTACGCTATGTAGCATAGTAGAGTGTGATAGGCCCAAAAGATGGAAAATTTGCTAAATTGTTTTTTCCACATTGTGCAGTTTTGACAAATCCTAGCTTGGCACTTGGGTGGATAGGGAAAAGGGATATGTGTCAAGCTAGGCAAGCTAAAGAGTGTAACAAGCTTGACAGCCCGAGAGATACAAAATTTGCCAAACTGTTTAGTCCATCCTCAGTGCCCCTTGACCGCTTCTAGCTTAACATTTATGGAAACTAGCCTTGGAAACATGTGCTATGTTAGTTGTGTTGGGGAGCATAGCAAGTAGACTTAGAAAAATTTTGCAAACACTAGGACTTCTAGTGTGCTACATTGTCTGCATTACGCATGTGACGCTAGACTTAGAAAAATTTTGCCCAAATTTTGACACTTCGACAAATCTACCATTGAATCATAGGAGCCCCAAATTAGTGGTGTTTTAGATAGAGTTCATGTGTGAACACAGAGAAACAATAATCTTATAACATATGATTGACATCCAACAATCAGAAAAATAACGTTTTTAAAAAGCAGCAAAAGTATCATTAAACAACAAGATAAAATAGAGATAGAAATGAATCAAATGATAGATCCTTGTCAATGAATTGTACTCAAATCTATGGAATTTTAGCAGATTTCATGTTTGAAAAGATAAGCAATTAGCTGCTAGATCTAACATGCATGCATTTCCAACATGTAGAAATTTGAAATCTTGAAAAACCTAAAAAGTACCATTAAACCAACAATAAAAAGTAAAGATAAAAATGATGAAACAAGAAATCTGCAATAGATTTATCACTTAATGATAATTCTAGAAATATCAATTTAACTTGTTGACCCAAAGAATTGAAACAAGCATATTTATACATGATGCATTTATATCATGAAGATCCTTGTATTAAGCACTTAGTGCATCCTTTGATACCTGTAAATAGGAGAAATAACCTTAAAAGGTACCATTAAATGAATGATAAAAAATAATATAAAAATGATAAAATGTGTGAATCAAAACCTGAATAAAGATAAACACAATAAAAAGTAACCTTCTATACAACTTGTAGATGATTCCATACTGAAACTAGGTTGAAGTTTCAACTTGCTTTCTTGTCTTTTTAACTCTATTAAAATAAGGTTATCAATTTGTCTTTTTGTCCTTTTCATCTTTTTTCTTAAAATAAGCTATTGTGGGAGATTGCATATGGCTTTGTCTCCTTTATGAAAATAGGTGTTGCTTCCTTATTTATTTATATAAAGTAGAGAAGTGCATATTCATTCAACATGTAAAATATAATTAAAAAAGCATAGTTGAAATAGTTTAAGGAGTTAGATCTTATCTTGCTAAGTGAGAAGTTCATATTTTAAATTATCCTTAAGGTATTGTTGTATTCCTCTGCAGTTTTTCTAATGCACTACAACTCCTTAAAATAGGATATCTATGGCTATAGTAGAGTCTAGCTACAACAAGATAGAAGTTACCTCAACATAGAAAGTACATTAAAATAGGCTATCTATAAGTACAATAGTATTTACCAATAAAGTAGTACAAAGGGATAGTGGCACTTGGCTTTGAATCGAGTGCTTTCAAGTATAATTCTATACAAACTAACTACATGGGTATAGTAATGTCTAGGGCCACTTTCATATGGGTATAGTAGTGTCTAGTAGAAGGAACATGTAGAGCACAATACTTTGACCTATTTTAATTGAAATTAGGTAATAATGGTAACAAGTACCTAAGATATAATTTCAACTTGATGATTTCATAGGAAGTTGCCTATGAATCAATGAGCTTACAAGTTAAGTTATAACATCATCACCATTTACATACTATGAGAGAAGAAGAAGATTTTTACTTGTCATTAAAACCATAATTAAATTACCTACTATTAGACATGTAGGTTGAGAGAAAAGAAGTGAGGAAGAATAAAGGATTAACCTAGTTACCTAAAAGGAAATATAGCAAGCACAATAATTTCATAGAATATAAGCTAAGATATTAATGTCTTGCTAACTAAATTATTAATAATAAGAAAACTATAGAGCACATTGTATCATAAATAAAAAGGGAAGGAAGGAAGGAGGTAGGTTACTCTTGATCTATCAAATATATCATTGAGGATGAATTATTTTTTTCATTTTGTGGTGAGTATAATTTTACGATATTTTGATAATCAAAGTTTGATTTCAAATAATATTGAGGTTTAAAATTCCTAGCTTGTTTGGTATCATAATAATAAAGTTTTATATGAATGAAATATAACTTGCTAGTTAAAGAGGAGGTATTAAGATCAAAATGAGATGACTATATGTACCCTTAGAACATAGCTAATACAAAACTTTCATAGAACTTAAGTAGAATATAAATTAAATCGTTAATTTGCATGATCTAACTTGTTCATTAGAACTTATGAATTGTATATTACAAGTTGTAGGTCAGGTCTCAATAGGATTATGCTAAGCTATATTGGTATTGTACAAGTAGAATTATGACTTATATAATAAATGTAGAAGTTCTTGTTAACAAAGAGTATGTTTTAAAAGGTATCAAAGAATAAGAGTTAAGCTTGATTGTGAAAAAATATTTAAGGACATAGTCTATTAATAAATGACCTATGAACTTTTAATTCATAATTTTTTATGAAAATTAAGGCATCTTTCAAACACTTTTATTGAATCATTATGGTTATCATTTTAAATCAAACTTCAACTTTTTAGAAAGCACATAAACTACAACAACAAATAACATTGGGTTAAAAAAAATAATACCCTTCTATATAAGGAGTAGTGAAATCTAAAATAATTTATAATAGCCTTCTATGTAAGGGATAACAAAATACATCCCTAATAATTAATCTTAGTCATATTAAACATTAATTCACATAGTAGACTATCTTAGTTGAATTTCATGAAAAGATTAAGGATTAGTTTGATATCTTTCCAAACAACACTTGTAATTATATGAAAATATAGTTAGATGCTTTTGAGATGCCTCTAATAATCAACAAAGTGTGTTTGATATCTATATATGACTATTGTATTATCAAACCATATTGAGACTAGTATGAAATATGATAAAAATAAGGATTGAATGTGAAAAAAAATAAGTAAGAATATGAGATAGAGTAAATGCTAATGCAATCCTACACAAACATCCATCATAAGATGTACATTTTTTAGGAAATCACTGAAGCATTAAAAGGTAGTGATACTTTAAGAAAGGCATTACAACTATTGGTATGGATGAATATATGATAAGATAAAGAAGAAAAAATTATTGAGATAATAAAAGAAGACATCATTTAGAAAAGAATGTAGAAGAAACAAGATGTTGAAGTACTAAAACAATAAATTAAGAAGATACACAATTAAAATAAAGACTTGAAGGTTAGAGATACCATTTTGTATCATTTTCCTACCATCTAGAAAGGAGTGGTAGTAGTTTGAAGCTGAAACAAAGAACCATCAATTTGAAAATCATAATGAAACATTTATGAAGATTTTAACATCAAATAAAGTAATATTAGTATCACATGGAAGAAGTAAAGAAAGGTTGAATATAAATAAAATAAGAAAAGGTAAGAAATAATGAAATGAAAATGTTAGAGACATATTACAAACCACCTTAAACCTCTAAGCCTTCAGAGACTGAGGTCCATGCATGTTTCTTATGAAAGTTTTATATTGCAAACATTGATCCCACTACACATAAAAGAAAGAAACTCTTAGTGAAATTGTTGGGTATTTTGAGCTTTGTTGATCTTTATTTTAGGTTCAAGTTCACATAAGAGCTTTAGTTTGCATGGGTTTAAGATTTTTTCTTAGCCTTATTTTTCTTTATCTTGATGACATCTAAAAGAGCTTCACTGATACACAATTGTTTTCAACTACATAAAATTTTGGAATAAGTGAACTATTTTTTGGTTTTACAAAGTTTGTTGAAAATGGTTTTGCAAGCTGAGCATCACATATGTTCAAGGTTTTTATCTAGCTTAACTTCTAGGATGTATTTAGGACCATTTTTAGTTCTATAAGGGATTTCTCAACTAGTTCTATCACGTCAACTAAGTCAGGTTTGTTCTCATAAAACCTTGCCCCCACATTTTTTGGTGAAGCTAAGGTAAGTTTTTTTAAAGAGCATGTTTGCATAAATAATTTTAATCAATATTCACTCATAGAACTTGGCTTTTGAATCATTTTTGGTTCTACAAAAGCTTACATCAAGTGGCTCTACCATGTTAGCTTCTTCTTTGCTCACTTCAAATGGCTCTAGCACATTAGCTTCTTCTTTACTTGCACAAGTTGTGATTTGGAAGCTCTTCTATTTCAAAAAGCCTTAAATTCATTTTTTAGTTTTACAAAGAACTTTACCACAGTAGCAATTAGAGCCAAAAATATATTAAGCTTTAGAGTCAAATTCTAGTTCTAAGGAAGCTCAATGTCACATTACACTTAGTGGAAAGAAAACGTTTATTCCAAAGAGCATAAAAGATAGCTCTAATAGCTCTTTCAAAGCTCAAAATAGAAAAACTTAGGTACTGTACAAGAAAGCTTACTGTTAAAATGGTTTTATTATACCATGTCAACCCTACCCTACCCCTTTCGCCCCCCACCCCTTTTGCCCCCTTCCACCTCCCACCCCCCTACAGACACACACCTTTTTTTTTTCTACAAGAGGCACACACTATTTAGAATCAAAGAGATCTTTGAAAATGTTCCCATCATGTAAGCCTTGCACAATTTAGAGCCAAATTTAGTTCTGCATAGTTCTCATAGTTCTTTCACATTAGTTTTGTTTCTACGTGTGTTGGCCTTAGATGGATATGAAAGCTTATTTCACAAAAGGCTTCGTAAAACAATGGTTTTTCTACCTCAAAAAAAGCTTCAAGAGGAGAAGAGCTAGTGGTAGCATATAATTTAGTAGCATAACAAAGTTTTTTAAAAACACATACTAGGTTTTAGGACTATATCTTAAATCTAATGAAGCCTGTGTGCCATGTTAGACATTTAGAACCAAAAGCTATTTGAATTTATAAAGAATATAGAACTACTTTTAGGTTCTAAACAAGTTGATTGGCACATCAAATTTACACTCTATAGGTAGGATAGTTCATTTCTCAAAAAGAGACATTCAAGAAAAATCATTTAGAATGGAAAAATGGTTCTATTCACCATAGCCTTTTTCTCATAAAGATAAAATCATAAAAAGCTATGGCCCATAAAGTAAAGACTCATTTATAGTAAATCCCCTATTGATCTAAAAACATATTGAATGGAAGTTGCAAGTTTTTCATAGAAATGAAGCTACTCAGTTTTTTCTAAGAAAAGCTTAAGGCTAGAGCTACAAATATATAGGCCATTATATTAAAGAGTCCATGTGTTTAAAGTATCCATAAAACATGATAGAGATATAAGGGTAAAATATTTAAAACTTTAATTGTTGTAAGAGATAGGTGAGCTCACTAATACAAATAGTAGGATATAAAGAATTAAATAAGCTAGAAGGAATTTTTGAGCATGAAACTTATGACCATTGGCACAAAGACAAAATTATGGATTCTTACTTTCTTGGTTAGCTTCAATGCTCATCTTAGCTCTAGATCTAAAATTAATAAAAGAGGATGAGAAACAATAGATATATCTTAGTTTCCTTAGCTAACTCTTCCTAAAGGATTTGTAGTAGCTATAGTTTATTCTCTCTCACACTTCTTCAATGAATCAACAAAAACTTAAATAATGACTTTGTAGATAGCTATGAAGAATGTTTCTACAAATTAAAGCTCTCAAGATCACTTCATTATTTTACTTATATTTTCTAATGCTTGAACTGGAATTTCTTCTTCTTCCTTTATTCTTATTTGCTTTTCAATCTTATTCTCTCTCTTTATTTACTATAAAAGCGCTACTTTCTTTCTCTCACAAAGCTTTAAAAATTCTATGTCTTTGAGTTGATACAAGGTAGTGTTTTTCTTTCTTCTTTTGAGGGAAGCTAATCCATGTAACTTGGAGCTTAGCGATTGTGCTTAGTCCATGATTATAAAAGAAGTCCCATAGGCTTTTCTTTTTAAGATTAATAAAATTAATATGTATCCTAGGATCTAGGAGGGTTTTATGATAGAGTAGGTTGGCTAATCTAGTAGCTGAACCACCTTAAAATATTTGTGTCTATTTATTCCTTATATCATAATTTATCTATTTTCCATGCTGAGTTTTTAGTTTGGTACTTTCCTCTAGTGCTTGATTATCTTGAATTTTTATAAAGCCCTATTTCACCTCCTCCCTTCCCCCACTCCACACTCTCTCAATGCCTTTAGTTGCATCTAGGAAATAATAGTTAGTACTAGAACTGAGTTAACATCTCTCAACTTAATATGTCTATGTTGCACTTTTTCATGTCCTATACATTGTGAAAAATCAAGGCTTCTCATCTAATAGAGCTTTATGGTTCAATGGCTTCGATATCCTCTATAAAATTTTAAGATGAATGCATATCTCTTAGCTCATGGTGTTGTTTGGAAGGTGGTTAATAGAGAAGCCAATAATTCTATGCATGATGCTCAAGCTATGAATGGATTAGTTTATGGCTTGGATAGGGTAGTATGTATGAAAATTATGCATCTTCAATTGTCCAAAAAAATGTGGAAGCATCTTCAAGTTATCTATGAAGGAGATGACAAAGTGAAGAAGTCAAAGCTGGTAACTTTAAAAGCTCACTTTAATATCCTAAAAATGAAAGAAAGTGAAAAAAATAAATATTTTTTTCAATCAAGTAGATGAAATTATAAATGAGATGACCATGCTTGGTGAAACATAGTTTAATGATATAATTTGCCAAAAAATCCTATCTATTTTACACAAAATATTTCAAGAAAAATTGTTATCCATATAAGTGGCAAAATATTTTTCTAGACTAATAATAGCTAAGCTCTATCATAGTCTTTTAGCCTTTGAAATTAGAAAAGATGGAGCTGGTATCTTTGAAAACAAAAAAGTAGATTTCCTTCAAAGATGAAGCTGTAAAGAATACCAATAAAGAGGAATAATCAACATTAGATTTTGATTCTAATAAGAAGATTACTAATCTTTCTAAAATGCTCAAAAGGTTTAAAAAGATGAAGGTTGGTAAGAAGCTACAAAATAATTTTCTTATTATTATTATGGTAAAAAAGATCATATGATTGTAGATTATTAGATGATGAGAAAAAATGAGATGAATCACAATCAAATGATAAGGTTTAAGCTAAAATGTACTTGGTATAGGTTTGGAAAACTAAAAGCTTAATTATCTAGAATAAAAAGCCAAAGCTTAATTTAGAAAATTGTGAAAAAATTGAATATGTTGAGGAAAATTCATTTCCTCAATTTGCTCACACCAATGTTATAATTGATGATTCTGGTATTGTTACATAATGGAGTAATTTTAGCCTGCACAAAATTGCTTGGTTATCTTAACTTCATAATGAATAATCTTATAAAATTTATATTTTTGGAAAGCTTAGGAATTTATCTATAATTTGGAAATAATACATACTAAAAAGGATATCCAAAAGCTAATGTTATAGTATATTCCTTTCAATCTATTAAAAATTATAGTAGTTATGGTAGTGTAATTTGGAGAGATTATAACTTAAAAGTTGTTGCATTTCTAATGTCAAAATTTTAATTAAATATTTCCATACATATTAAATTTTAAATAAATATGGAATCACATAAAAGAATTATCAGATAAGGGGAGAAATAATTGAATCACTGGCCATCATTCATTCTAGTAAAATTTTGGTCCTTAGAAAATATACCAAATCTCAAAGTGAATATCTCCAAAATTGTAATAGATTTTGAGATAAAATTTTAACTAAACATAAGCACGTATTCTAGCTTTCAACTAAATTTAGAATCAGTAAAAAATATTGTGAAATAACTAAGATATGATTGAAATATTTAATACCCTTAATTCTGAATGTTAAACTTCCAAAATTGAGTAAATAATGATGAATGATGTTGATGAGTTAATAAATTTCTAAAAGATTAATGAATTGATGATGAAATAGAGAAATTATTATTGAAATTATGTTAATCCTTCCTTAATACAAATTTCCAAAAGGTGCCCTGGATATATATATGTAACATGTGGGGCAAAATTTACTAAAAATAACATAATATAGCTCCAATGATAAAATAACCTTGGAAACTAAATATATATATTGGATTATGGAAACAATAATATCAAAATTACCTATCAATCCAAAAACTTCTTATATTTTAATAAAATAAGAATCCCATTATATAATAACAATAATAAATTATTATCTTCTACTCTACAAAACAAACACATAAGACTTATCCTCAATTCTAGTAATGATTGAAGATAATGATTCAGATGATGGTTTTTCAAACTTTATTTATACTAACCCAAGTGAGTAAGAAACCTCTAGTATGTCTGAGATTGTAGGTTCAAGTGAAAGTGAGGATGGAGCAAGCTCATTACATTTGGCTCAAATAAAATATAAAGCAATTTATGATATTGATATGGAAGGATTAATAGAGGAATTGGAGATGGTGGTCAAAGTTAATGAAATGTTGAACAAAGTTTTTAAATAAAGGGAATAATAAATAAGAGCTACAAGATAAAGCTTGAATGAGTTGAAAAAGAAAATTTAAAGCTAAAATAGGAAGGTCTAATACTAGAGAAGGACATGAAAGATAAGGCTACTCAAGCTACATCTAACTTGATTAGAAAGCTTACCCAAAACTCAAAATAGCTTAAGGATATCATCAACAATGGATGGTCAAAAGATGACAAGAGAGGTCTTAGTTATGAGTCTAGTCCCCTAAAAAAGCTATCTTTAATAAAAGCATCTTAGAATATACAAGACTAAACATAGCCTTCATAATTGAAAATTGTGATCTCATACATAGGAAGGGAATTTTTCCTACTCCAAGAATTCCAAACTTTAGGTATGTCTCAAGGCCATTATCAAATTTCTTCTTAGGATATTGTTTTAATTATGGAATGTTAGGCCATAAAGAAAGAAATTGTAGAACTAATGTTATCTATGAATATAAAAGTATGTGTAATTCCTTTACTACTAAGAACTTTTCAAGAAATGTGAAAATAGGGCACTAGATTTGGAGATTAATCAAAAAAAGAGTTCTTCTTGTTCAGTTAACCTTAAAGAAGTCTTGCAGCCTAGAGACATGGTTTCTTGACACTAACTATTCTCAACACATAATTGAAGATAAATAAAGTTTTGTCCTACTTAAACCTTTCAATGAAGGCAAGGTGAACTTTGATGATAAAGGTAAGTTAGTGGTAAGATAAATTGACTTAGTTAAGATTCATAATGACTTTTGTGAAGTTCATAACATTTATTTTGTTAATGAATTATATTACAATTTTGTAAGCTTAGAATAATTTTCAAGAAAAGGTTACAATATCTATTTCATGAATGAGAAATGCATATTAGAAAATAAAGAAAAGGATTTTAAAGGTTATGTTATACAAGAAGGAAATAATCTATATTCTATAAATGAGTAGCCTTAATATCTAACTCTCTATTATGAGATAAGTAGTTGTAGATTATGGTACAAAAAGCTAGATCACCTGAGCTATGGCAACATCAAAGCTCTCATCAAGGCACAAAGTGTTAGAGGCATTCCTTAGGTAAGTCAATTGGAAGAGGTATGTTCATCTTACCAACATGGTAAACAAGCCAAAACTACATTTAAACCAATAAATTTTTATGGAAAAAATAACCTTGAAATAGTACATATGGATGTATGTGAACCATTTGATGTACTTGGTTTTGATGATAGTATATATTTCTTTCTTATCATTTATGATCATCCTAAAATGTCATGGCTAACATGTATTTAGAAAAATCATAATGTATTTAAGAATTTTAATGCATTTAAAAATATGGTTGAAATAAGAATAGGGCTTAGAATCAAAGCTATTAGGACTAAAAATGAAGGTGAATTCACCTCAAATGAATTTTATGAGCTATGAAGAGATTTAAGTATCAAGAGGTAGTTTTCATTAGCTAGAACACTTAAGTAGAATAGTTTTATAGAGAAAAAAAATTAAAACAAAATACTCAAGATGATTTGATCAATGATGAACAAGAAGAATGTATCAAAGTATCTATGGAATATAGCAAGAAGGACAATTATTTATATTATCAATAGATGTTTGGTAAAAGCCAATAATGGTAAGACTTTTTATCAAATGTGGTATGATAAGATGACCAAAGTTTAGTATTTTAGAATCTTTAGTAGCAAGTGCTATATTAAGTTTAAGAGAATATACATAAGCTTGATAGTTGATGTGATGATGGTTTGTTCATTGGGTATCCAAGTCATTTCAAAGCTTATTAGCGTCTAAATTTAAACACATTACAAATTGTTAACTCTCATTTAAGATTGATGAATTTTGAGAAGAAGCTAATAATGTGACTAAGAATAGTATTAATGCTAATGAAGAAGAAAATAATGATGGCATTTTAGCATATGAACAAGCTAATGAAATTAAAGAAGAAGAGCTAGTCTCTATTGATAAAGTAGAAATAGAGTAAGAGGATAAACCTGATGATGGTCTAAGGAAAAAAACCCAATAGTTTAGATCCATGAAGGAGTAGAGATAAACTAATGGACCATGGAATTTTAGTATATTGTCTTACCTTTTCATTTCCTCTATTAGTTAAAAAAGATCTTGGGAATGAAGATTGAAAAAAGATCATGGATGAAGAGATGAATTAAATTATAAAAAATGATACTTGGGAGTTAGTTCCATGAATAAAGGAAGAAAATGTAATTGGAATCAAGTGGGCCTTTAAAAGTAAGTTGGAAATTCATGATGAAGTAATCCAAAACAAGGCAAGATTATTTGCAAAATATTTTTTTCAGATATAAGGGCTTGATTATCAAGATACTTTTTCTCTTGTTGTAAGATTGGAATTTATTAGAAGGCTTTTAGCTTTTACAACTTACCAAGAATTTAGGCTCTATAAAATGGATTTAAAATTAGCTTTTCTAAATGAGGAAATAAAATAAACAATGTATATTAAATAGCCATAAGGAAATATTAACATTGAAAAGCCAAATCAAGCATACTATCTACGTAAAGCTTTATATAACCTACAACAAGTTCCCAAGATGTAGCATGCTAAAATTGATTTATATTTACTTGAAAATGGGTATTTGAAATACTTGCTGGATAATACCCTTAATATTAAAAGGGATTATAAATGATTTTTTTGTAGCTCATATCTATGTTGATGTCATAATTTTTGGAGAAACAAACTTAAGTTTATGAAAATAATTCATTGAAGTCTTGAAATTAAAATTTAAGATGTCTATGATGGAAGAGTTATTTCATTTTTTGGGCTTGCATATTTATTAACTTAGGGACATAGCCTTCCTTTGTTAGATAAACTACATATAATAGATGCTCAAGAGTTTGGGCATGATAGAATCTAAAACTTGTAAAACTTCTCTTAGCAGAAGTGTACACATCTGCAAGGATGAGTATGGGAAGAACATTGATGCTACACTATATAGATCCATCATGGGAAGATTTCATTATGTGACAACTAGCAAGCCTAATATAGCTTTGTGGTGGGCTTTATTTTCATAGTTTAGTAAAAACCAAAGGAATTACACTTAGTGGCTACCAAAAGAATTTTATGGTATCTAAAAGGCATATTTATTTATGGGTTATGGTACCCAAAAAGTAGAACTTTCAAAATACAAGCTTTTATGAATGCAAATTGGGAAGGAAATAAAATGATCAGAAATCCACTAGTGGAAATTATTACTTTCTCCATAACAGACCAGTATTATAGTTGAGAAAAAAGTATAATTTTGTAGCCTTATCATTAGCTAAAGAAAAATAGGTTATAGGCAAAGTATTAAATCTCTTTAATATAATATTTTCTAATCTTATATGTATTCATTGTGATTACAATGCTACTATGTCTATCTCTAAAATCTAGGTTTTCATTGTAAAACTAAACATATTGAGATTAAATATCATTTTCTTTGAGATCAATTTGAGTTAATAATAGTAGAATTTTCATATATTTTCTCCAAACAAACAAGAGAAAATAATTTTACAAAAGCTTTAAGTAAATAAAGGTTTCTATATCTCAAAACATTGCTAAGTGTTACTACTATACCCAAACATTCATAAACATCTAAAACTCCTAACATTAGGTTAGTAATTATGTAGGAAAAATAAGCTTTATTATAGGGGGAGTAGGTAATATCATATGATATGGAAGTAGGACACTTTCAAGATGTAGGAAAAGGGCTAGGAGCCCAAATTAAGTCTGTTGAGTAATTCAAGCTATATCCCATGGATTCACACATTTCCTCATAGGGATCATGACCAAAGGATGATCTTGAGTTTAGCTTCAGGCATAGAGGATAAAGTAATTCAAAAGGATCATAGGTAAAATATAAGGTCTTAGTATCTTCTTCTAAATATCCTCTCCTTTCTTCAAGTGGAAGAGATGCTATTAGCCTTGGTTTCTCTCATTTGAGGTATTCTTGCCGCTTTCTCATCATAATTCTCTTCACTTCTTCATTGAAATTGTCTTGGGCCTTCCACTCTTCTTTAATTCTTTTTAAATTTGTTCCAATCTAGAAATTTTTTAATGCTTGATCCATCTTTACCTCTTCACCCCTTAAAGTTATTCTTGAAGCTCATGGAAGTCCTCTTCATTCATCTAGATGCTCTTTTGAATTTTCATGGCTATGATGCTTTCTCTTCTTTTGTTTGATTCTCTACTCTATTCTATGTATTTTTTGTTTCTCCTAGTTGTATGTGTTTGGTGTGATCAAGTATTTATCATTATTATCTTTTAGTTTGATCTTGTTTGATTACAACTCTCTCTCTCTTATGTCCTCTATGTTTTGTAGTTTGATCTTGACTAGTTGCTTGTAGGGGGAATGATTTGAGATCTGAGTTGCTTTGTAGTAAAGCTATTCTTTTTTTTCCCTATCATAGAGGATATCTCATTTTTACTATTATACTTTCTTGTCTATATATGAGCTTAAGATATTTAATATTAGAGGAATCTCTTCTTACTTTTTTCTTGACAAAAAGGAGGAGAAAGATGATATCTTTGTTGATATGTATGTTGTTGTTGTTAGAAAAGTAGAGCTAATTGTTAATTGACCTTTTATGTATTGGTGATTTATTTGTGATAGTGATATTTTTTATTTTTTATTGGCTATTATGAGCATGGAATGTATTTTCAATTGAATGTAAGTTATGTGCATATAATGGCTAGATAATAGATTTGTTTTTTTTCTTGGATCTCTATTTTTCCTCTCAAATGTTTGTTTCACATTTAATT
Source organism: Gnetum montanum (assembly GCA_015680685.1). NCBI lineage: Eukaryota > Viridiplantae > Streptophyta > Gnetopsida > Gnetales > Gnetaceae > Gnetum > Gnetum montanum. Next base: position 209,425 of record MNCI01026730.1, read on the forward strand.
ACTAAGCTTGATATTTTTAAACAATTATTATGTGTCTAGCTATGTGTGATCTTAAATATTTTTCCTCCAATTTTTGATCATGATGCAAGCTTTTCCAATCTTTAAAGGGGGAGATTGTTGAATTTTTTAAGCTTAGTTAAATTTTGTTGCAAGCTAGAATTCTCAAGGGAGCTTTAGTTGGCATGTGTTTAGTCATTTGGCTTAGGCTTTTTCTTTTAGCTTGATGGCATTAGTTCTAGAACTAGGATCCTAAAACAAATTTTGGTTCTACAATATTTTTAATAATAAATAGTTATTCTTGAATAAGTGTTATGCTTTAGAACTATTTTTGGTTCTACAAGGACTTTTTTGATTGATTCTACCACATTAGCTTAATAGGTTTATCCTCATTAAAAATTATCCTCACAAATTTTGGTGGGGATAAGATAAGATTTTTTTAAAAGACCTGTGTGCATAAAGCATTTTAATCCAACTTAGCTCATAAAACTCAGATTTAGAACTATTTTTAGTTGTATGAAGGCTTGCTTCAAATAGCTCTACCAAGTCAACTTCTGCTTTGCATGTGCAAATCATGATTGAAAAGCTCTTCTATTTCAAAATATTTTGAACCATTTTTTAATTCTAGTGAATACCTAGACAAATTAAATATTAGAGGCAAAAAGCTGCTAGGCTATAGATTTAATTTATGGTTCTAAAGGATCTCAATGCTACATTTTCCTTAATGGAAAGAAAAAGATCATTTCAAAGAATTAAAATAAAATAAAAAAAACATACATCTAATAGCTTTGTCAAAGATCAAAACAAACTCAACTAGTGTACAAGAAAGCTTAGCACTAAAAGGTTTTTTTTATGACATTTTAGCTTTATAAGGGATAACACTTTAGAATTATTTAGGACCAAAGAACTCTCTAAAAATATTCGTCATTTTACAATCAAAATTATTTCTACTTAGCTCTCATGATTCTTCTATGGTAATTTTGTTTTCATATGTGCTAGCCTTAGAAAGATATGAAAACATGTTTTTAGAAAATCTTAATAAAATAATGGTTCTACCAACTCAAAGAAAACTTTAAGAGAAGAAGTGCTAGTGGTAGCTCACAATTTAGTATTACAACAAAGGTTTCTTAAAACATGTACCCAGTTTTAAAACTATACATTGATTCTAATGAACCATGTGTGTTACATCAACCATTCAGAAACAAAATCTATTTAAAGACATAAAGCCTATAGAATCATTTTTAGGTTCTAAACAAGCCAAATCCCACATTAGCTTTAGGCTCTGTAGTTAGGATAGCTCATTTCTCAACAAGAAACATTGAAGGAAAACCATTTAGAACTGAAAATGATTATATTCAAGAGAACATTTTTCTCATAAAGCTAAACTCATAAAAACCTATGGGCCATAAAATAAAAGGTTCATTTATGATAAAATCCCATTAATTTGAAGCATCATGAATGAAAGCTACAAGTTTTTCATAAAAATGAAGCCACTTATTTTTTTCAAGAAAATCTTAAGGTTGGTTTGAGCTACAATTATGTAAACCATTGAATTAAGGAATCCATGTTGTGAAAGCATTTATAAAGAAAGGTAGAGATATACTGGTGAAAGAATATAATATTTTATTATTGTAAGGGATTGGTGAACTCATCAATAGAAATATAAGGGGAAAAAAAAATTAAATGAGCCAAAAAGAGCTAATGAATATGAAACTCATGACCATTGGCGTGAAGATGATAAGATAGATTTCTACATTCTTGCTTAGCTTCACTGCTCATCTTAGTTCTAGATGCCAAAGCAGTAATAGATGATAAAAAATAATGGATATGAGTCTCCTTCACCTACCTCTTCTTAATGGATCTGTACTAGCTATACATTTTTCCCTCTCATTTTCTCCAATGAATTAACAATGGCTTGAAAAGTGGCTTTGGAGATGCCTATGAAGAGTGTTACTATAAATTAAAGCTCTTAAGCTTACTTCATTATTCTAGTTTTTTTTCTAATGCCTTAACTAGAATTTTGTCTTCCTCTTTTTTTCTTCTTTTGTTTCTCAATCTCATTATTTCTCTTCCTTCATAGTAAAAGTTTTACTCTTTTTCTCTAAAAAAAACTCTATAAATTCTGACTCTGAGTTGGGACAAGGTAGTGCTATTCTTTCCTCTTTTGATTTTGGAGAACTAATTCATAAGACTCAGATATTAAGAGTTGTACTCTATCTATCATTCTAAAAAAAATCATGTAGCTTTATTTTTTATTTCAAAATAATAAAATTACTCTGCTCCATAGGATCTTTAGAGATTTTTTTGGTAGAGTAGGTCAATCAATTTGGTAGTTGAACCATCTTACAAGCTTTTTTATACCTTCTTTCATAGTTGATATGTTTTCTAGGTTAAGTGTTTAGTTTATGTTAGTCTTTAGTTATCTTGAATTTTTATAATTGTTCATGATATCTGAACCATTAAGAGATGATATGTTATACTTGATAGGTGTTATTATTTCTTTCATTTCAAAACCATGCATAGATATTGAATGCTACAATTTTCAAATGGATTTTTGGAGTTTTCTTAAAGATATACTAGTAGATAGTTGTTAGCAAAATCTTCTAGTGGAGGGTGTAGATAAGTATATTCAGCCAAGAAAGCACTTATAAGTTAGTTATTATTCATTAACTATGAGTTAATATGAAAAACTAGGAATTGTCAGCTATCAGTTAATGTGAAGAAAGATCTTCCTTTGTTTTTATCAATTTAAGTTATGTCTTTAATAACTTCTAGCTTTGTAATCCCTTCTTGAGATATAATTAGAAGTTTCTAAAATCATCTCAAGTTTGTAATAGAAAAAAGACTATTATTTTATCCTATAAATTAAGGGTGGGAAGATGAGTTAAGGGTAACAAAAAGAACAAAGTGTGAGAGGAAGGGCTTAAGGGTATTGGTACAACAACAAGCTATGAGACTTATCAAGGATGGCTTGTGTTCTTGGATTATTTTCTCCAAATAAAGGCAAAGCTCTGTACTAGTTCCTATGGATTTTTTTCACACTTTGGGGTTTTATATGTAAGTTTTTTTTGTATGGTTTTTTTGTTGTTGTTTCAATTTGCAAATTTAATTAATTTTGTAACAAATGGCATTAGTGTAGGTTGATGGAGTGGTTACAAATGACAGACAAGCTTGTTGGTCAAAATTGGAACATATAGAGTGTGCTGATGAAAGAAATCTTGGTACAAAGGGAGTGTGATGAGGCCCTTCAATCTTCAAGCCTACAAAGATGTTATATGATGATTGAAAAAAGTTGCAAGCAAAAGAACTGACATTAATTCATTCTTATTTGAGCAATGGAATTGTGGCATCTCTTTCTACTGAAATAGATCCTTATGCTCTTTGGGTAATGTTGAAAAATAGGTTTGATAAAGTTGTAGGTTTAAATTAGTTTCATATTTATCAAAAGGTTTTTAATGTAAAGATGAAATAAGGTGTCTCTTTGCAAGATCATTTGATGATATGATCTTGCTTTTATTAAATTTCAAGAATATAAATTGATCATTCCAAAGCCAGTAAAGTGTTATGTTGTTGTAAATTCTTTACCTAAATCTTTAAATCTAATTATTATAGCTATTACTATCTTTATGAGTACCAAAAATATTTTTCTTGATGATGTAGTTTCTACTCTTCATGATGTAGAAGAAAGATTGCATGAATGATAGGATCAATCATTAGGTAATGCTTTTAGAATTTCAAATAGAGGTAGATCTAATAAAGCAAGGGACATAATCAAAGTAGGGAAAGGAGTAAAAGTAGAGGAACTTCTAAAAGTAAAATTAAATGCTAGTTTTCCCACAAAATTTGTTACATGAAGAGGGACTATCATGCTTAAGAAGCTAGAAAGCATCACTACAATAGAAGGAACAAACAAAGTTAGAAAAATTAGAAAGTAATGTAGGTCTACATATAAATCATATAGAGGGTGAGATTTCTTTTGATTTTATTGTATTTGAATCATCTACAATATTTTCTTTAAACATAGTAAAAGATGTTTAGATTGTAGACATAGGAGCCTTTTTTTATACTTGCCCTAATTGATCTATTTTTACTTCATATCAGTTGATTTCATTAGGTGTTATTTACGTTTCGAATGATGTTTCTTTAAAAGTTGCTAGTATAGAAAGCATTTTTTTACAATAGCTTTACTTGCCTAAAATCCTCTTAATAATGTTAGGCATATTCCTTAAGTTTCTAAAAAGCTAATTTTTGTTTCTCAACTTGATGATTTGGGTTTAAATTTTTCATTTGAAAATAATTAGTGAAAATTTACCAAGGGCATTTTAACAATTTTGAAAGATAAAAAGATAGGCATAATGTATACTTTTGGAGTTGATATATGTTTGCAAGATGATTCTATATCTGTAGTTACTACAAGAAGGGATACTAATTTATGGCATAAATATTTGGATCATATTAGTTATTCTAATTTGAAGATATTTCAATCTCATTCTTACATTCCCAAATTTGCAATAAGCTCTATCGAATTTTGCAAAGATGTGTTGTTGGTAAATCAAAAAGGGGAAATTTTCTTAGAAATATGGGATGTAGACGGGCTAACAAATTGAAGCTTGTTTAATCTAGTGTTTGTGATCTAATAAATCTAGCATCATTAGGTGGTTCACTCTATTTGGTTACTTTCATAAATGATCATACATGAAAAGTATGGGTATTTCTAATAAAGTCCAAGGATGTTGTTTTAAATACTTTTAAATTATTTATTGCTAAAATAGGCATACAAATAGCTTTAAAGTTGAAATATTTGCATCCTAATAATGGTGATGAATATACTTTAAATCCATTCAGTGATTTTTGTAGAGCAAAAGGAATTTGGCATATTCAACCTCCTCTTGGAACTCCACAAGAAGATGAAGTAGCAGAAAGATGAAATAGAACATTGGTTGAACATCCAAGATCCATGATTGTTGATGTCGGTTGGTTGTGTGTGTGTGTGTGTGT
>MNCI01026730.1:214567-261229 GCA_015680685.1 Gnetum montanum
GTTGGGGGTTGGGGGGGTGGGGACATGTGGTGTGTGTGGGGAGGGGGACAGTGAGGTGTATGGGTGGTGGGAATCTTTATAAACTAGGTTGGTAGCTAAATGTTACTATTAAAAACTAGGAATTGATTTTACAAAAATATTTTCTTTCATTAAGCATTATTCTATTTCGATTATTCTTTCATTGGTTTCTTTTTTAGATTTGGAGTTAAAATAGATTTTCTACATGGTGATTTAAAATCTAGATGCATCAGCCAAAGGATTTGTTGATCAAAATAAAATTCATTATGTATTTCTCTTGAGGAAAATCTTATATGATTTAAAATAGGCTCATAGGAAGTGTTACAAAAAATGTGATTATTTTATCCACAAAATGAATTATTGTAGCAGTGATCTTGATCATTTTTTTTATTTCATAGTACAATTATGGTTGGCTCTTTAATGTATGCTATGGTATGCATTCATCTAGATATAGCATAATTATGGTTAGAACCATCAACTTGTTGTGAAATGGATTTTTAGATACTTAATGGAAACTCAATCTACCTATTTATATTTTGGAAATAATAATTCTAATATTTTTGGTTATGTAGATGGACATTTTGTAGTTCATTTAGATACTAGACATTCAACTACATGTTATGTTTTTGTTTTAGAAGGTGTTGTAGTAAGCTAGATGTTGAAATTTCAATCTCTAATAACTTTGTCCACTACAAAATTTGAATATGTGTCATTGATAAAAGCATGTAAGGAGATGTTATGGTTGTGAAGATTTTTACAATTTCTTTGTGTAAAGAAAGATAGTTATCAAATTTTCTATCATAGCCAAAGTGCTTTGCATTTAGCAAGAAATTTAGCTTATCATGAAAATATAAAATATATTGATATTAAATACCATTTTATTAGAGATACTATTGAACAATGATTAATTAATTTGTATAAATTTAACATGAAGAAAAATATTGTTAATGCATTGACTAAAGTGGTAGCATGAGTTGTGCATATTTATTACATAAAACAGCTTGGAATAGTGGAGACTTAAGGATGCAACTTGGAACTAGTGCATCTCTAGCTTGAAGATTTTGTGAGATTTTTCTTCAAATGGGAGAATTGTTAATTATCAATTAATATGAAAAACCAAGAATTGTTAACTATCAATTAATGTGAAAAAAACTCTTTCTCTATTTTTATCAATTTAATTTATCTCTTTCATAACTTCCACCTTTGTAATCTCTTCTTGAGATATAATTAGCAATTTCTAAAATTATCTAAAGTGTGTACTAGAAAGAAGACTATTATTTTCTCCTATAAACTAAGAGTGGGAAGATGTGTTAAGGACAATGACAAGAACAAAGTGTGAGAGGAAGGACTTAAGGATGTAGATACAACAACAAATTGTGAGAGCTATCAAGGGTGGCTTGTGTCCTTTGGTTATTTTCTCCAAAAGAAAGAAAGAAAGAAATCTGCACTAGTTCCCATGGTTTTTTTCTCACTTTAGAATTTTCCATGTAACTTTTTGTGTGTTTTTCTTATTATCTTTGTTGTTTCAATTTGTAGATTTAATTAATTTTGTAACACTATCCAAAGTTAAAATCATGACAATTATTGTAAGAAGATTTTACAAAAAATGCCTTTAAGCAACATAAACATTATGTTCCTGAATTGTTTCCATGGATTAAAACCTAAGACATTGTAGGAGAGCCACATGGAAGTAAAGATACTATGATTAAATGGAAACAAAAAGTGTACCTACAATATTGTAATGTAGGATTTGATATAGGGTGTTATTCACAATGGTTGAATGCTACAATTTTGTAATTGATTCTTGGAGTTTAATTAAAGACTTCAGAATAGATAAGGTTGTTTTAAATTCTACTTATGTTAAGGAAAGATTTTGGTAAAGGTTGTAGAGAACTATCCTAGACCAAGTAATTGTGGTTTAGTTACTACCCAGTGTTAAATTCATGGCTAGTATTGCAGGAAGATTTCACAGGTAATGTTTGTAAGCAATATATGCATTATGTTCTAGGATTGTTTCCAATGAACATGATCCCATATATTTTAAGAGAGATACATGATAGTGGAGGTGCTCTGATTCAAAAATAATCTCTTAAAAGGAAAGATAATGTGTATCTATAACATAGTAATATAAAACTTGGGAGCATACAAGGATTTTAGGATGTGAGACATTTTTACATAGTGGAATGTGCATCCTTCTTGAATGATTACTAGCTTATCTTGAAATATAAGTTGCAAATGGAAATCATTATTGGCCCACTCTTATGCTGAATCATAGGACTATGGAACTTGAGTTTCACCTTCATCAGCACCATAAAAAGACATTCTACACTTTTGGCTAGCCATTACAATGTACCTTTACTATGGATTCTTTGAAAGTTCTTATGATGTATCCTATTTCTACTAGACAATAGTTTAATATATTTAGATGTTCTACTAATCTAATAATATTTCAATTTCAATTTCATTTTAATTTATTTTTAAGTTGAAAGTATTCTTAATTGGTTTGGAAATAAATCTTTATAACTTATATGTTACCTAAAAATATCTTTTATGGTTAGCAAAAATTATATGTTTCTTGATTAAGTATTGTTCACTTTAATAAATATAGGTATATAACTTATTTATTATTATCCCTTGAAAATCTTTCTTTATCTTCTAAAATGACATTACTTGAAGACTTCATTATAACCAAAAGGTACATTGTGGCATACTCCTTACAAAAAATTAAACTTATATTCATTCAACTAAAACTAAATTGTGATATCATGATTTATTATTTTAAGGTTCTATAATGTTATTGATATATAATGAAGTGTTACCCTATGGGTACAACCTTTGGTCTAATAACCATAGGTCATAGGTTCAATTCCACAAAGTAGTATTAAGTTATAAACTTCTATAAATCTTAGGGTATACCTATGTCTCAATTATTTCTTGAATTATGCTTATTTAGTAATTTTTTACCTTGTGCTTCATATATACATATTCAATCATTCTTTTTGGTGAAACATGATAATCAATGATGTGTTTGGAATAGGCTCCCACACTAGTGTATGATGCTTGTACAAGACTTTAAACATAGTACCTTTCAATGGATGGTAGTGCTATGTAATTGATGAGTGGTGGAGTAATCCACCTTCCAACCATACAAGTCACAGGTGTTCATGTGCAACTAGATCATAATTCGTGGATGAGGCAATATGAATATGCTAGTAATTGGTTTAAGTTCTAGATGGTTGTCTTTCTACATGGAGCTAGTGAAATCTATGGGTATGGTATAGCTCATAGTGAGGTATATAATAACTAATGCTATTGGGCCATTGTTACTCCTAGTGAACATGATGAAATGGAAATAGTTTCTAAGTCTAATTAAAATAATAAATGAATCTATTCTATCCTAAGGTGATGGATATCTAGTCTTGGTTTATCGTACATGCCTTAGACTCATGTAATCATCACTAGGATTACCAAATATACCACTACTGGATGTACCAAGAAATTAAACTATCTAATTACCAAATAACTATAGTTAGCACTCAAAAATAGTTATATTCATATCACTTACTTTCAACATGAAAAATAAAGTTCTTGTAAAGTAAATGATTAGCTAAGAAAAATAGGAACAATTATTCTAAGTAAACAGAACAAAAACTATGTGGATGCTATAATGATGATAAGAAATCTTGATGTTTATTATTGATCATGAACTATGTCCAAGTAGAATCCTCTTGAATAAAGACACTATACAATCAGTCAACACCATATTATAGGCATACACTTCTAAGTACTAAAGACTAAATTCATGAAAACAAAATGAAAGAGTTTTTCTGTTATGAACTAAAATCTATTGTGGATCCATGCACCTAAGTGTTGTATTTATAGGCTAATATGCATGTTGCAATATTGCATACATGATGATGTGGCTTGTGCTACAATATTGGATCTATGATATTATAGTTATGATATCATTGCCAATTAAAATATATCTTTATCATACCCCCACAACTAACTAAAAATTTATCCTCAAGTTAAAACAAAATGAGGATAGAGTCTCTTACAAAATTCAGAGGTAGATTTACATGACCAACTTAACTATATACATGACACTTCATGCCATAGTGGTGTTTTACATAAATTGATATAAGACATGATAAAATGACCTTTAACAAAAAAAAAAAAAAAAAACAAAACCTGATGAAGCTCAATGTAGCCTATGTAGTACCTTGTAGTGCTGGCTCCTTCATCAGTTGCTTTCCCTTGTCATCAGGCTCTTAAAACTTATATTTGTTGGGGAACACCTAAAGATTCTCTTCTTCCATTCCAAGATCATGTAGTATCCATTGTTGTTGTTCAATGTGATGGAGTTGGTACATCTCATGGACACGGTAGTTGTAGGAACATCTCATTAGCTTTGATGTACGATGTCGCAAACTACCTTCTCTCCTCTTTAAATGCCCTATCCATCTTTCATAACTCCTGATAATTAGACATCCTTTTGGCCAAGTTCATTGTAACATATTTTTTCCTTTGGTAGTAAGCCTTAAGTACTTCTAATTTGGAGTTTGCAACTTGAAGCTTCTATAAAGCATCTTTTTGATTTGCAAACTTATTTTGGGACATGCCTACTGTCAACATGGTTAGGTTAGCATAAAAAAGGTTAGCTAGCCCTATGTATTCTTTTAGATCTTGTATCTACAAGTCTTTATTTTTTATCTTTGCTTAATGGACGTGAGCATAACTATCCAAGATGGGTTGCCAGTCTAGATTCTATGTTGATATGGAATTGATTTGGGCCTTCACCATTTGGATCTCCTTCTCATTGATTTGTTTAGACATGTCCACCTGATTGTGAAAGTGTTCCTTAATCCTTTTGTGTTTTTTAGCTTGATTTTACCATGTGTTGATTTCAATAATATATTTCTATCTAATTACATGTACCTCCTTCATTAATAGGATTCTATTTTCTCTTACTAAGAAACTCATATCTTAGTTGATGCTCATTAGTTGTTCTCACAACTAATGGATTCTCTTCTCAAGAATGTTCTTTTTCTTTTCTACATTATTCAACCTACTCTTGTCTACAATGATTTGCTTATTTTCCTCCTAGGTAGTAGTGAGTGCCTTAGCATGTGCATATATCAATGCTTCTACTATAGAGACATTTCACATTGCTTTCTCTTTCTCATTATTTATCTATTTATTCTATCCCATTAGGTAATTAATCTATTTTTTACTAAATTGCTCTAACTAGTTAGGCACAACATATTGAGTAGGACCTCTATATTCGGCCCTTAGGATTACAAGCTCTTCCTATAGTCTAAGAGGTTCATTCTCTACATGGTCTGCCCTAGTTTCTACCATTACTAGCCTATCCTTGTTGTTATTAACTTTGAATGCACTATAGTGACATCACTTGGGATGTCAAAAAGGGTTGTCATGACTTGCTTAATATATAGTAGTTGATCTAGCACATCTTCATGATTAGTAGGAGTCATTGAGGTGCTAGCAAGCGTTTGAGCATCCCTGGCTCTAGTTAGATTTGCTTGTGATATAATAGGTACATTAAATGACTCTTTGATGTAATTTGTGATCATTTTTGCTACTCTTACTACATCTTGGTGTTGCATAACCACAACTATGGCCTCTTCTCTAGTTTCAAGCACCACTTAAAATAATGTAGCATTCAAAAAAATATATTGTGACCATTGGACCTCTTCTTCTAACCATAGTGATATTTGTCCATTGATAGGTTCTGAAAAAATTGTGGGCTACATGGCATTGTCAATAACTATGTAGACATTGACCTCCTCATGCATTCCCCAATTGATAGTCTCTATAATTTTTTGTAGATGACATATGGATGTCTTGTAATGTTGTGGTGGTAGTGGTGGAACTTGTTGTTGATGTTGTTCTTGCTATTGTTATTGTTATTTTTGCTATTGTTGCCCTTATTTTTGACCACTGGATTCTATTTTTTGTTGTCACATAGTAGTTTGTGTGGTTTCCCTAACATTTATTTGTTCTTGCACTTGGTCATTCTTTGATGTTGCTAGCTTAAGCATTTTAGCATATGAAGAATTTTGAGCCTTCCTGAGGACATCATTGATATACCTTAAGATTATAACATGTTTGCATAGTTTCTTGATGAGGAAAGGGAATGAAAGTATTAGCTATATCTGAAAGCAATAGCTTCCCTACCTTCTTTTCTTCAAATTAGTTCTAGATTTCCATGAAGTAGAGTTGTGTGAGGTTTGCATTATACTTTCCCATTAGGATCACACTTCCTCTAACTACATATATGGATAGTTTATTTAATTGTTTAGTGAAAAATAGATGATATCTTGTAATTTTGAAATAAATTCTCTCTTCAAGAGTTAACTCATTATACTCCTTGTCTTCTTTTCCATGTGCCCTTCACAACCATAGTTTTCTGGTTTCTATATCTGATTTGATGGATAGATTTGCTACTTTTGCCCCTTCATTAGGCACATTTAGAGCTTTAGATATTGCTTTAAATAAATAAGATATGGGGACTCCCTCCATGTTGATTGTAGCATCTTCTTCTTTGTTATGCCAAAATTTATAGGTATCCCACAAATATCATTCTCTGCTATATAAAAGTATGGATCATAATTATGATGCTTGAAGTTGCGTCTTCACTAATTTTGGAACAAATTCCACAAACATGCCAAAGTTTAGCTCCATAGTCACTGTAGTCAGAAGCATCTTCTCTTGGATGATTTAGAGACACTCTTGTCATAGTGTGTGGCACTATCGTTGTGCTTGTGGTTCTTTCATCTCCTCCTAGGCCAAATTTTCATTAGTAGGAGTTTCTTGATAGATGCTGAAAGATTGAGTCTCTTCCTTTGAAAGTTTTTATTATGGATCTTTTTCTCCTATTTGGCCTCTTGGTCTTTTGCTTGTCAATTGTGATGGTCTTCCTATTGCTCCTCTCTTTGGTACCATTTGCAATCATCAAGGATTTAGGAATTATTAAAATGTTTATTTCAACCTTTGATAAATCCTTTCCTTTTTCATACCCTAAATTAGATTAAGTTCTTATTTTATTATGATTCTATAGTTTTAAAAATATTCAAAAACAAGCCTTGTAGGTATTAAGTTTCTTATAACCCTTCACAGTTGTCCATTTTATTCTTATATATGACTCATACTAGTTGGTATGGCTTATTAAGAGAATTATTAAGTGTTTGTGGTGTTAATGTGACTAATTTTTGTTGAAAATTTTCAAATTTTCCTTCATACATACCCTTATAATATCCTTTTGGAGTTAGAAAATTCTAACTCAAATTCTAGCAATATCATGTTAAACAAACCGCCATGACTAAGTTGAGAGCTCCATAATCAACAAGGTTCAAGAATCCTGAAAATTGGAATTATGAGTGTGAAGTTATGAGCAATGGAAGTTGGCAAAATAGAGCTCTAATTTTAGAAGAAAAAATGGCAAAAACTCCCTTGGCTTCAAAAGTGAAAAATGAAAAAAATTTCACTAAGTTACCATGTATATATAGTTTTTATGCACTATGCTATCATAGATCCAATGTGGGAGGAGAAATTTTTAAAATTTTCATTGATATTTCATGAATAAAAGTGAGTCATTTTGAATATTTGGAAGATATAAAACATGTTTATGAGGTCTTAGCCTATGAATTATGCATATTTTTCAAAGATTAGGCAAAGAAAGTGAAGAAAGAAGGAATCTAAGGCTATGAAAGTTCGTTAAGTGTTAATAAGATGGGTAATGAATTCATGTTTTATGAATAGATATATTGAATGATAAGGAAATTTTTTATTGACATTTATTATTGTTGGAAGGCTCAAAATGATGTGGAATTGCTTGCTAGGTATAAGATACAGTAGTTATACAAGTGGATCCTCCCAAAACTAGGCTCCAACCCATAATGCCCTTGTATAACCACACCAAAAGGTGTCCTTGAGTACTTAAGGAGTTGAATGTAACACATACCTATTTAGTAAAACACACATGTTAGTATCACCAAGTTGGAAAATTTACACTATGTTACATAAGACCACAAGTTATGATTATTCATATAATGAGATGAAATGGACTTATAAGGGATTATAGAAATCAAGACATGAGGTATCTTACCATAGGCATAATGAATTCTTGTATTTTATTAGTGGTTAAAATAATCATTAGCCTTTTTGTCCAATATTCAAACCAAGTCTAAACCATATTTCAATGACATGACATTTTTTCATCTCTTGAAATTACAATTGTAAGACTACGACTATTGCAAAGAGTATTATCACTTGGCGTATTATTAAGGGAGGATTTTATTGATTACATTTTTTATTTTTCTTAAATTGCTAAGAAGCTACCTACATTTAGGCATGGATAACATGTCTTTTTAGTGGAACCCCTAGAAATTTATTCTATAGATGGACTTTATTTTTATTTGTATCAACCTTACTAGAGGACTACCTTCAAGAATGGGCAACATGTCTTTTCTCTAGCATGGTAAGGTAGCACTTATTTGAATCTTACTCTCATTTTTCATTATATCTATAAGGATATAATACATCCTAATCAATAGGATAAAACTAACAAAAGTAATCCAAGAGTTTCCATAAATCTCCTTCATGTCACATCCTTTACATTCTCACTTGTTCTTCACTTTTCTATCAAGGAATAATGATCATGAGTTTATTTTTAGTTTTATGATGGAAAGAATATCATTATGGCCATGATAAGAACCTCTTATTAATGGAATTATTGGATGGATGTTCTGGTATCATTATTCAAATAATCAATCATGTATGACTTAATAACATAGGAAAATCTTCACCTTATTGGACTACATCTTGCCTTATTCTTAATGTGTTTTATTAACAATAAAAATTATTTACAAAGGACATGAAAACAATGTATGAAAAATATAGTAAGAATTGGAAAATATGTAAACAATGAAAAATATCAAGGAATGAAAAATCATTAAAGAATTAAAAAATGTAAAAGAATACACAAATTTAAGAAATGAAAAAGTATAAAAGAATGAGAACATATCAAAGAATTTTAAAAAATGGAAAGAAAATGAAACATTTAGTAAAGTACTTATGGTTCCAAATTAACATCCCCATGACTATTATTAAGGTTGGTCAAATAGAGGAAAGAGTAGGTATAAGACTATTGGGTAGGTTGGGTAGACTCCTTGGAATATTGATAATAGAATTTGACTTCTTGATATTGAGAAAAATGAGCTTATGTGGACTAAATGGGTGATAGATACGTAAGGCACTAGATGGATAAAAGGATTAAATAATGTATGGTCCCTCTCAAACTGTCCGAGATTTAGCTATTTTGGGTAGATGATTAGGATTATAGTAAAGGACCTTATCACTTGATTGTATAGTTTCATGCCTTATCCTTGTATCTTACCTAAGTTTTAAGTAATGTTTATGGACTTCATTACTCATGAGTGCAACTAGCCTATTTTCATCTAAAATATTTAGATTCATGAGATGTTCTTTTTGTACTAAGTTCAAATCGAGGTCAAGTTTACTAACAGTAGCTAGAGTGTGGAGCTCTACCTTGATTGGGAGCATTGGCAACTTTCCATAAACTAACTTATATGGTGAGTACCCTATTGGCAGTTTCTAGGATGTCCTATAGGCCCATAGAGCATCATTTAGTTTAGTGCTCTAGTCCTTTCTAAACCTACTAATTATCCTAGTGAGTATCCTAGTAATTTCCTAGTTAGTAACTTCAACTTAACCATTCTCTTGGGGATGATATGGTGTTGTTAGCTTATGGTTCACCCCAAGTTGTTGCATGAGCTTTTTAAATATAGCACTAGTGAAGTGAGTCCTATTATTTGATATGAGAATTCAAGGTACTTCAAATCTATTCACCACATGTTATTACAAAACATTGATAGCTATATTTGTTGTACAATCTTTTACTGCTACTACTTCTATCCACTTCATATAGTAATCCATAATCATTATGACGTATGCTTTTCCATTTCACATTGGTTGTGTGGGCCCCATAAAATAAATTCCCCATATGTCAAAAGCTTCAATTCATTATATCCACTATTGTGACCCTTCATATCTTGTCATAATTCCTCCATCTCTTTGGCATCATGCACAAGCTTGTGCAAAAGTGTAAGCATCTCTAAATAAGGTAGGCCAAAATTAGTCTACCATCATTAGCTTGAGTGTTGTTCCCTACTATATCTTCTATTTAACCAACCTTAATAATAGTCATGGGGATGTCAACCTAGAACTATAGGTACCTTACTAAATTTTTAATTTTCTTTTCATTTTTTAACATTCTTTGATATTTTCTCATTCTTTTATACTTGTTCATTTATTACATTTTTTATATTCTTTTACATTTTTCAATTCTTTAATGATTTTTCATTCTTTACATATTTTTCAAATTATTACTATCTTTTTCATTCTTTGTTTTTATGTCCTTTGTAAATAATTTTGATTTTTAATACCCTATAGGGATCAGAAAATTCTAATTCAAAGTCTAGTAATATCATGCTAAGCACACCCCCATGAGTAAGTTGAGAGCTTTGTGATCAACAAAGTTCAAGAATTGTGGAAATTGGAACTATAAGGATGGATTTATGAGTGTTGGAAGCTGGAAATTCCGAGCTATGATTTCAAAAGAAAACATGGTAAAAAATCCCTTGGCTTCAAAAGTGAAAAATAAAAAAAATAGTGCCTAGTGGTGGTGGCTCCTCCATCAGTTCTTTCACTTGTCATCAGGCTTTTGAAAGTTATATCTATTGGGTAGCACCTAAAGCTTCTCTTCTTCCATTCTATAGTTTTTATGCACTATGATATTATAGATCCAATATTAGAGGCAAGAGTTTTAAATTTTTTGTTGATATTTCATAAAAAAAAATGAGTCATTTTGAATGTTTGGAAGATATAAAACATGTTTAGAGGATCCTAGCCTATGAATGATGCATCTTTTTCAAAGATTTGGAATAGAAAGTGGAGAAAGAATAAATCTAAGGCTATGAAAGTTCATTAAGTGTTGATAAGATGGATAAGGTGGGTAATAAATTTGTGTTGTATGAACAGATATATTGAATGATAAGGGAAGTTTTTATTAACATTTATTGTTGTTGGAAGGCTCAAGATGATGTGCAATTGCTTGCCAGGTATAAGATACAATAGTTATACAAATGGATCCTCCTCAAAGTAGGCTCTAGCCCATAATTCCCTTGTATAACCACAACAAAAAATTTCTTTAGGCACTTAAGGAGTTGAATGTAACACATACCAATTTAGCAAAACACACATGTTAGTATCACCAAGTTGGGAAAATTACACTATGTTACATAAAACCATAGGTTATGATTATTCATATAGTGAAATGAAATGGACTTAGAGGGGATTGTAGAAATTAGGATGTGAGGTATCTTACCATAGGCATAATGAATTCTTGTGTTTTATTAGCTGCTAAAATAATCATTAAACTTTTTATCCAAGATTCAAAGTAATTTTAGACCACATTTTAGTGACATTGCATTGTCGCATTTCTTGGAATTACAATTGTAAGACTACTAATGTTGCAAAGTGTATAGTCACTTGGTGTATTGTCCAAGGGAGGAGTTTATTCATTGTACTATTTATTTTTTTAAATTCTTGAGAAGCCACCTACCTTCAAGCATGGGTAGAAAGTCTATCCTGTGACATGGTAAGGCTGAACATATTTGACTCTTATTACCATTTTCATTATATCTACAAGGATATAATACATCCTAAGTAATAGGATAAAACTAATAACAGTAATCCAAGAGAGCGTACAAATCTTGATGTCACACCCTTTACATTCCCACTTGGTTCTTCACTTTTCTATCTAGGGATAATGATCATAAGTTTATTCTTAGTTTTATGATGGAAAGAATATCATTATGACCATGGTAAAAACCCCTTATTAATGGAATGAATGGATGAATGTTGTGGTCTCACTGTTCAAACAATTAGTCCTACATGACTTGATGACATAGGGAAATCTTCATCTTATTGGACTAAATCTTACCTTACTCTTAAAATGTTTTATTAACAATCAAAATTATTTACAAAGGACATGAAAACAAAGTATGAAAAAGATAGTAAGAATTGGAAAAAGATGTAAAGAATGAAAAATTTGAAGGAATGAAAAATCATTAAATATTGAAAAATGTAAAAGAATATAAAAAATTTAAGAAATGAAAAAGTATAAAAGAATGAAAAAATATCAAAGTATGTGAAAAAATGAAAAATTCAGTAAAGTACCTATGATTCTAGATTAACACCCATACGACTATTATTAAGGTCAATCAAATAGAAGATAAAGTAGGTAGAAGACTATTGGGTAGATTCCTTAGAATATTTGTAACAAAATTTAACTTGTTGGATATTGATAAGAATGAGCTTATGTGGGCTAGATGGGTGATAGATATTTAAGGCACTAGATGGATAGATGACTTGACCAATATATAGTCCCTCTCAAAGTGTTTGTAATTTAGCTTTTGTGGTAGATGATTAGGATTATAGTAAAGTACCTTATCACTTAGTTGTATAGTTACTTGCCTTATCCTTGTATCTTGCCTAAGTTTTGAGTAATATTTGTGAACTTCATTATTCATGAGTGCTACGAGTTGATCTTCATCTAAAGGATTCAGATTCATTAAATGTTCTTTTTGTGCTAAGCTTAGATCGAGGTCAGGTTCATTGGCAATAGCTAGAGTGTGAAGCTCTACCTAGATTGGGAGCATTGGCAACTTGTCAAAAACTAACTCATATGGTGAGTACACTATAGGTAGTTTCCAGGATGTCCTATAGGTCCATAGAGCATCATTCAATTTAGTGATCCAATCCTTTCTAAACCTACTAATCAACCTAGTGAGTATCCTAGTAATTTTCATATTAGTAACTTCAACTTGACCATTTTCTTGGGAATGATATGGCATTGTTAGCTTATGGTTCACCCGAAGTTGTTTCATGAGCTTTTTAAATGTAGCACTAGTGAAGTGAGTCTTATTGTTTGATATGAGCATTCATGGTACTTCAAGTCTATTCATCACATCCTATTGAAAAAATTTGACAATTATCTTTGTTGTACAATATTTTACTATTGTTGCCTTTGCCCACTTCATATAGTAATCCACAGTCATAATGATATATGCTTTTCCATCCAATATTGGTTGTATGGACCCCATATGTCAAAAGGTTTAAGTGGCTGTATCCATTGTTGTGGTCCTTCATATATGGATGTAATTCTTCCATCTATTTGACATCATGTGAAATTTTGACCAAAAGTGTGGGCATCTCTAAACAAGGTAGGCTAAAAGTAGTATGCCATCATCAACTAGAGTGCCATTCTACACCTTACATAGTGGCCACCACATGAGCCTTCATGGAAATTCTGTAAGAATCTTTGGAGGTCACATTCTAGCACACAACATCTGACTAGCCCATTGGCACAAATCTTGTATAAATTACTATTGATTTCCATATATCTTATTCCTCTATGAAGTAATTTTCCTCATTGTTTCTTAGTTCATTTAGTAGGAAGCTCTTATATTGATAGATAGGTTACATATTCTATTGTCCATGCTTCCCTATTAAACTTACATCCTGTACTATTTTGGTAAATAGATATTCATTATAAAATCAATCTAATAAAGGTTCTACTTGATCTTATGAATCCCATATTAGCCTTGATAGATGATTGGCTACAACATTTTCTATTCTCTTTTTGTAGATCATTGTGATGTCAAATTCTTCTAGGATAATGAACCATCTTATCACTCTAGGACTAACCATTGGTTTGTTCATGAGAAATTGCATGGCACTATGATTGGTATGAACATAGATCTAATACTTGAGCATGTAATGTCTAAACTTCTCAAGCACATACATCATAGTCATCAGCTCCTTTTCTATTATAGTGTAGTTTAGTTCTTCCTCGATGATGCTTCTACTAACACAATGTATGTAATAAGGTCTTCTCTTATCATCTAGTTGTGTGAGTACTATAGGAAGCACATAGTTTGAAGCATCGATCATGATGTGAAAAGGCTTGGACCAATCTGAAGCTTCAAGGATTGGTGTTTCAACTAGTTTTTTCTTTAGAGCTTCAAAAGCCTTTTTGCATGACTCTGTCCATTTCAAGGATGCATCCTTTTTAGAAAGTTCCACAAGAAATTTTGCTATCTTTAAAAAATTTTCTATAAATCTTCTATAATATTCCGTGTCACCTAAGAATGATCTCATATCTTTTATTGCCTATGGCCTTTGAATGATATTTTGTATGACTCTAATCTTCCTAGGATTTACCTCAATACCTTTCTAGGATATTTTATATTCCAACACTATACTATCATAGACCATAAGGTGGCCCTTGTACTAGTTGAGCTTGAGATTGGTTTCTACACATCTTTTTAGTACATGCTCTAATTGGTCCAATTTTTGTTTTGAAATTGTAGCGCATATGTTAAAAAATAATCCATAAAAACCTGAATGACATTTCTAATTTACTTTTGGAAGATTCTTATTACTAGTCTTTGGGAAGTGGTTGGTGCAATGCAAATACTGAAGGGCATTTGCTTGTAGGAAAATCTTCTCCATGAACTTATGAACGTTGTTTTCTTCTGGTCTTCAGGTGCATGTAGTTTTGATTGTATCCATTGTATCCATCTAGAAAATTATAATATTCATGTTCTACAATGGTATCCAAGACTTGATTAACAAATGGTAGAGGGAAATGATCCTTGAATGTAGCAACATTCAACATCTGAAAGTTAATGTAGACTTGTCAATTGCCCTCCTTCTTTGGAAGAATCACTAAGGGACTGATCCATTCAGTAGCCACAATAGGATAGATGAGTCTTACCTTTAGCAACTTCTCCAAATCTTACTTTATTACTTCTTTTAGTTTAGAGTTGAGCCTTCATTGATGTTGATGTCATGGTTTGACTATGGGATAAGTATACATTCAATGTTGACAAATTTGAAAATCAATTCCTATGATCTCATTATAAAACCACGGAAATGTTTTTGACCATCTATTAATCACCTCTAGTAACATCATCTCCTGTTATTTTTTCAAATTGGCATTGATTATTACCAATTTCTTATTGTTTAAAAACACATATTTCAGTATGGCCAATAGAGCCTTTAGTTCCAACGATTATGATTCCATAGTGTTTGGGATCTCTAAGTGTCCTGAGGCTATCTCTTCCTCTTCACTAATTCATGGGTAGGAGTGCCTTTCCCTTAACTATTCTAACTTATTAGTCTATTCAACATAGGCACTAACAATTTATTCTACTGGTTCCATGTATTTATTAGATTTAGTCTCTTCATTTGTGATCAGCCATTGGATGCCTTCTTGTTGTGTGGCTACTGCATATAGACATTTTTGCACACATATTTCCTTTGAAAATTTATTGCATACTTTGGCATCCTCTCATCTAATAGCCTATATTCTTTTCAAGTAATTGCACCCATTATCATTATATTTGATACTTGAAACTCTCCATATCTATATAATTATGGCTTTGTCTTCCTTGTCAATTGCCAAGGATAAGTCACAAATCCCAAGCTTAGCATTAGAAATGCTAAGCCAAGCTCTTCCATTAATAATTGGAAATTTTCCCTTATTTCTTTCCCACATGAATGACTAGAAAATCTACAAGATAAGACTAGCCACCGATGGTTGTAATCACATCATCCACTTATCCTAGTGGAACTATGATTGATTGGACTACAAGCTCTAACTAGATGTTACTCTTCTTTAGTAATGGTAGATTCCAATCCTAATACATGTCTTGTAGATTAGGTTCACTCCTAATCTAGAATCAAGTAGATCTTTGCATGGGTTTTACCCTACTATCTAAAGGTAAACTAAGGAACATCCTAGAATGGTTTGCTTTTATAGAAGGACTTCTACCTTTATCCAATGAGTGATTGTTTAGGTAAGCATGATAGTTGTGACATTTGGATTTGATGAAGATAGAAGCTTGTTGTGTTGAGGAGGATTGGATGTCGATGGAGTGGTAGTAGATGTGCTCCCTATCCTTCAAATATTTTCAAGACTCATTCATAAGAATGGTCATTTCCTAGGTTTTGATTCATATGTGATCACCTCCTCTTACGTATTAACCACCCTTGTTACACTCTTCTACTATGGTTGTGATGGCAGTTCCCTCTATATGACTAGAGATGGCATTGGTGGTAAATGATTCAAGTGTTTATTTGAACCACCTATTAATGGATGCATATAAAATTTTGGATCTATTCTTGGTAGTGTTGGTCTATGGTACTCAATTGGGTTGTATTATGAAGTTTGGGTAACATCATTACCTAGAGAGACTAGATGTTGTACAAAATATCCATATGGATTTTATTGCTTGTATGGATATTGCTGGTAAGATGGTGGCATGGCCCATGATTGGGATTGTTGTCACTATTAGTAGTACTTCTCTTGTGACTATGACAAAGCTCCACTAGGATAATATGTTGGTTGGAATTTATGCTTGTAGTTACCTTGAGAATAAGATAATCCTCTGGGAATTTGTTTCTTAATAAATTTTGGATTAAGTGCATATGCCCACATTTCCTATAAATGTGTCATTATTGGACAACATCCATTGGGATGTTCATAGTGGCACATAACACATCCATCCTCATTGTGGAGCTTGTGTCTAAAAACTTAGCCACTAAAGTCACTTTACCCTTTTGTCTAAAATATTTCTTATTTTTCTTGTCCTTTCCTTTTTAAAAGGCTTGATATATTCTCTCCTCTACAATCTTTAATGCTATTAGAAATTTCTCATCAACTAAGTCCTTCATTTTCTCTACCTTTGCTACAATGTCAGCTATAGATTTCTTGATTATTAGAGTCTTCTTTTGAAATGCCTATTCCACAGTTTCCTCCTCTTAGGTATCATAGACTTGTGAATGTGCTTTCTTGATGGATGAATCTCTATTATAATCCTCTATTGATTCTCTCTTTCTTAGCTCACCTTCTTCTTTTGTCACTTGGTCAATTAGTTTCTAAATTTGATGGATAGTCATTTCAAATAATTAGCATTGCACATAAACCCAAAGGGTCTCTCTAGTCTTATTTCATAACCCATCAATAGTATGTCTTAGCTATTCCTATTATGAGAATCCATGTTCTGGGCATTTGTGCAATAGTGAATAGTACCTACCCATTGCTACATCAAGGGTTTCATGAGTTCCTTGCTTCCATCCTTAGAGTTTATTTTTTAAATTGGATACATGTGAGAAAATTTGATACTTATCATTGAAGATGTCTAGCATGGAACTTCATCTTCTAATTTATTCAGGTTTGAGTGATTTGTACCAACTCTTTGCCTCTTTTACAAGTGTTCATAAAAACAACTTCAATTTCTATGAGTCACTTTTAATATTTTGTAGGATGCAGGCCTTGTGGAAACCTTGGAGGTGGTGTTGTGGATCAACATTATAACCAACCACAAATCTTGGCATGTTATTCATATTGAGTCATTTAATACCAATATCCCTCATGTGCTTGGTTAGGATATGTATAACTTCCTAAATGTTAATCATACTTTGAGTAGCCATTAGCAGTTCATCATTGTGATCAAGTTCATGTGTGCTATTGTAGTAGTACCCCCTTCTGTGCTCATACCTTTCTTGATCTTCTCTCCTATCCTTACATCTTCTTCATTTATAACCTTCATCTTCCTCATCTGAATGCCTTGGGAAATATTCATGGTGATCATGAGTCCTTCTCTCCTCCCTATCATGGTCTTTATGCCTTAGCCTCCTCTTATCAAAGTACACTGATGATTGTGCTGATGAGGATAAGATAGTAGGAGAATGGTGTTGGCTTGTCCTCCTTTTATGACATTCGTATTATTCTTTGTAGGATCCAACAAAAACTCTTGGCCTTGAGTCCTGCTTATACTTTGAGTCAGTTTCCTCCCTCTTAGTTGTGTTTACTAGGATGGAATGTAGTTGAAATTTTATAGGTTCCTCTAACTGGATGATAGGTGTTTGCAACTAGACTTCATGATTTTGATGGGGTTGCTTAGCGATGAATGCATTACCATGAAGCTCTTCTAAGACAATAGAGAGTTGACTTTCTTTCTCTATTTTGGACATGTTTGATTTTCATGGAAACATCTCTCTTTACTTGCTCCTCAGTGGGTTGATAGGATCATGTCATGTGTTTGGTCACATGATACCCATCAAGTGCCTTGCTTAGATTCATGTCCCTTAGAGCTATCTAAAGCATGCTAGGTGTTGAGTATTCTAGAGGTAGAATAATATTACCTTGAAGATCTCTCCACCTTAGTTACCCATCTTGGTGAAAGATGAAATTAAAATTGAGATAATAAGGATCATGGTGAGCATATAAGATCCTTGCTTGCATTGGCATACTTCATTCTTCTTTAGCACTAATTCTTTTCATTGCCTCTTTATGCCTCCTTGGTAGGTGATGATGTATCCTTGTTTGAATCCATGTTGTGGTTTAAGATGTTTAGTTACATATACTTAATTATTTAGGTTATGAATTTTAACTTTGAACTCTAATACAATGAACTTTATGAAACCAATTACTCAGCATACATTGACTTGTCCACAGTAATGGTACCAATGATGGGCGGTGGAATAATCCAACACATAATCATACAAGTGAGACAGCTTCATGCATGACTAGATCATAATCTATGGATGAGGCAATATGAATATGCTAGTAATTAGTTTAAGTTTGGGATCAATGTCTTCCCATGTGAAGTTAGTGAAATTTATGTATATGGTTTAGCTCACAGTGAGCTATATAATAACTAATATTGTTGGGCTGTTGCTACTGCTAGTGAACATGATGAAATGGAAATAGTTTCTAACTTTAAGTAAAATAATAAATGAATCTATTTTGTCCTAAGGTGATGGAAATTTGATCTTCTACCGTACAGTTTTGGACTCATGCAATCATTGCTAGGATTATGAAGTATACCACTACTAGGCATACCAAGTGATAACACTACTAGGCTATTAGATAACTACACTTACTACTCAAAATTAGTCATATCCATACCACTTACATTCAACATGTAAAATAAAGTGCTTGTAAAGTAAACGATGATAGGAACAATAGTTCTAAGTAAAATAAAGTGCTTGTAAAGTAAACGATGATAGGGAAAATAGGAACAATAGTTCTAAGTAAATAGAAAGAAAACTAAGTTGATGTTGTAATGATGATAAACAATCTCAATCTTTATTGTTGGTTATGAACTGTGTCCAAGTACAATCCATTGAAATAAAGACATTGTACAATCACTCAACAATGAATTGCAGGCATACACTTCTAAGTACTAAAGACTAAATTCACGAAAACAAACTAAAAGAGTTTCACTACCATGGACTGAAATCTATTGTAGATCCATGCACCTAAGTGTTGCATTTATGGGTTGGTACACATCCTACAATATCACATATATGATGACATAGCTTGTGCTATGATCCCTATGATATCGTAGATACAATATTGTAGTTATGAGATTGTTGCCTATTAAAATTTGACTTTATCAATAACCAACTAGCTAATGGTTTCTACCCACATATTCAATCACTATTACTTTGATATTTATAATCAAATTATATTATTATGTCAATATTATGTTTTTTAACCTTATTAAGTACATCTTTAAATGAAACATAAAATATAAAATATTTAAAATATAAATATTTATTTTATTAGTATGCTGATGTTTTCACCTGATGCTCCAATTAATTTATACTATCCTAATCATAAGAGGTATAATATTTATTTTATGTTAACACTTTTCTATATAATGATTGATAGCTTACAGTTGTAGATTAAATAACTTATACATAAGCTTCACTTAAGACTGTTGATGTAATAGTGGTGTTTTGTATGATATTGTAAATTTTAACATAGTTGATGTCACAACACTATGTTATTAGTTTTAAGGACTATTTGGCATTAGCTATTTAATAGAATGTTGGATTCTCTTTTATTATATTTTTCAAGGATCATTATATGAGATTTTAAATATTTTTGGAACATATTTGAGAAATTAATTAGAGTCAAAATTTTCTTATTTTATAGCTAAAATCTTAATTACATCTCATGGCTTAACCAGTAAGGTTCATTTGAGTTCACATCAAACTTGTAATAAAACTTGGAAGATGGATTAATCTCTTTAAAAAATGGTACATGTAACTTAGGTTGTTTGCTGGGTCATATTTTTTTCAATTGTCCTTTGAATGAATATTTACAACAAAAGTATACTATTGTATCAGCAAGTTTGTATAATTTATTTTAATTACTTTAAATTATGCTTAGATACTTTGTTAAATCTATATTTATTTTTATCAAATGAATGTACTATTATTATGGATTAAATCACCTTTCAATGAATGTACTATTACTGTGGATGATCTTGAATTTTGGAGTGGTTCTATGAATTATTGTGGATTAAATCATCTTTCAATGAATGTACTATTACTATGGATGATCTTGAATTTTGGAGTGGTTGTATGATTGGATATATTTTTCATTAACTATTTTTCAAGTTTTTGTGCCCTACCTATCCCTCATGAGACCTATCCTTGATGATGCCAAGGTTACTAACTTAGCAGTAGCTAATATTTTTGTCTTTTTTATAGGTTTTTTGGCCTAGGAAGAGCATGGAGTACATGTGGTACCTTGGTGATGTTGATAACACATTATGAAATTATATGTTATTTAGAATTATAATTGCTATTTCATAAGTATATCTATATTAAATTGATTCATGTGGTTTTATTTTTCTAGTAGAATTACATGGATTAACAATTAGAACTTATCATATTTTCTTATGTAAAATGTTGGAGATGAGATAGTTTTGGAATGTACAATGTTATTGAATTTAAAATTTCTTTTATTAGCTACTTATAGTTTGAATCTTTATTCTTGTATATATATTGATGCTGAAATTAAAAGATAATATGTACATTAGCATTTCATCATTTAATCTCTTCTTAATCCTTCTGTACATGCCTTAAACACACTTTCTTTTGCTACATTAGAATGAATCAATTTCATTACTCTGCCATGATCAACCTTTGTTATCCATTTTTACCCCATGTAATGCTCTTTGTCTTAAGGGTAGAAAGCATGATGTTATAAGTTGATATCAAACCATAAGTTTGGTAATTTTCTCATTTCCCATAGTTAATGGTACGTGCTAGGTGAGGATGTGGCAAAGGTAGATAGATAAATGTTGGATCCAATCAATCAACTCCAACACCTAAACCTAGTACCAACTAGGTTTAGGAGCCTTTAAAAAATCCTCGTGACTAGAATGTCACCCCAACATAAATGTCAAATTAGGGAATAAGCCAAGCTAATTTCAACTACTATATAAAGTAATTCCTCCATCAACACATGAAGTGGAACATATTACAACCAAGATCTATGGTGGATTAAAGGATAAGTGATAGTAGGTTAAGCCATTCTTTTCTTGATCCTTTAGTAGTTAGAAGGGTGGGCTTGATATGTGATTCCCTAGCCCAAGGGATTATTGTTAGTACTGTGGGTGGTAGTACACTTACTATAAATCAAGTTTGTAGATCTATTTATTTAGTCATCCAAGATGTTTTTTAGTGTTATGACCTCCATGTCATGAACTTAGGAGACTACAACATCATTCTAGGGATGGATTGGTTGGTGTTTCCAGAGTAGCTTGGATTGTTATCATAAGATACCATCCTTAGTAGTAGACAAGGGGGTATAAGTGATTGTGCACAATAGGCCCTGTAAGATTAATATAGGCCTAGCTTCATCAAGATCTTTTCATTGTTTGTTGCAAAAAGGTCATCCTTGCTTTGCAATCTCTATCAATGAGATTTCACCATTTCTCAAGATTGATCAAATGCTTGTGGCCCATGAATGTTTTATGTCCTTTAATTTGAGTTGCAAGGGTTACCTCCTAGATGAGAGGTAGAGTTTGAGATTGACATCAAACTAGGTACCAAACTATCTCTAGAGATCTGCATAAAATTCTACCTATCAAATTAGCAGAACTCAAAGTCCATCTTCAAGAACTTCTAGATAAAGGCTTGATTCATCCAAGTATATCTCCTTGGGTAGCTCCTATTCTTATTTTCAAAAAGAAGGATGGAAGCATGAAGTTATGCATCAACCATCATCAATTGAATCAAGTAATGATAAAGAATAGATATTCTTTTCCTTGCATAGATGATTTATTTGACCAATTGAGGGAAGCTCAAGTGTTCTCCAAGATGGATTTGAAGTTAGGACACCACCAATTTTGCATTAGAGAAGGTGATATTTCTAAGAGAATTTTTAGGACTCAATATGGACATTATGAGTTCTTTGTTCTATCATTTGGACTCAAATGTTTTGGAATCTTTTATGCATCTCATGAATAGTATCATAAGGCCATACTTAGATCAATTTATCATTGTTATTATTAATGACATATTGGTATATTTTGCATTAGATGACCTATATGAACATCATCTCAAAATAGTCTTGCAAACACTTGGAGATAATCAACTCTATCTCAACCTTCAAAGTGCTCATTTTGGTGTCATGAGATCCAATTCCTAGGTCATGTTATCTTAGAGGTTGGAATAGCAATGGCTCTTATTAAGATAACAGTTATTAGGAATTGGCCTATTCCTAAGAATTTTAGAGATGTTCATAGATTTCCTGGCTTGGAAAGTTATTATCAAAGGTTCATTGAGAAATTTTCTTACATCACTTTACCTCTCATGAAGCTATTGTGAAATCACATTGGGTTTCTTTGAAATCATCATTGTTAGGTTACTTTTGATGAGCTTAAGAGTAGATTGATATCAACTTCAATCTTTGTAACACTTACCTCATGTGAACCCTTTGATGTATGTATAGATGCATTAGGAGAAGGGAATGGATGTGTCCTTATGCAGAAGGAAGAGATGATAGCATATGCCTTAAAACAATTAAATCCACATGAGACATGTTATCCCACCCATGATCTAGAGTTTGGCATAGTGGTGCTTACCCTGAAGGTTTAGCATCACTATCTCTTTGGAGAGAAATCACCAATTTTGATTGATCATAAAGGGCTCCAATCTAATAATCAAGCATAGTTAAGCCTATGGTAGTGACAATGAGTAGAGTTATTAGCTAACTTTGGCTTTACCATCTAGTACTGGCTAGGAAAAAGAAATGGGATTGCAGATGCTTTGAGTTAGGAGGCTAGTAAACTCTATAGCCCAGTGATCTAGTCTAATGTGCTAGATGATATCTAGGTAGAGGATGGATGTGATCCCTAGTGCATGCAACTTAAGGCATTTCATAACTCATTATTCACGCTCAATACGTTGGGAATGATTATTACATCAAGATTGTGTTAGATCATGATGCCAAATTCATGTCTTAATTTTGGCAAGCTTTTATGGCAAACCTAGGTAGTAGGATAAACTTGATGTATCATCCTCAAATACATAGATAGGTTGAATGGGTTAACTAGGTGTTAGAAGACATGCTTCAAACATGCACTTCACCATTTTTAGACTCTTGGGATAGTCTGATACCATTGGTAGATTTTACCTACAATAATAGCTATCAAGCAAGTTTAAAGGTAGTATCATATGGGATCTTGTATGGTAGACCTTGTAGAACATCATTGTGTTGGGATGCAATTGAGGATAGGCAATAGATTTTATTTGACATTATTCTTTTCATGATGGAGAAAATAAAGGTAATTCAAGAGTAGCTTAAGGCTACTTAATATTATCAAGTCAGCTATGCAAATTGTAGAAGGAGGCCTCTTAAGTTTGTATAAGGAGACAAGGTATTCATTTCAATCTCTTCACTAAAAAGCTTGATGTACTTTAGATGGAAAAGTAAATTTCAACCTTGTTACATTGGTTCCTTTGATGTTTTATAGTGTATCAGAGAAGTGGCATATTGGGTGAGTCTACCACCACAACTCTCTAGCATGCATCATGTAGTCCATGTATTCATGTTGCAATGTTATATTCCTGATGAAAGCCATGTAGCAGATTGGTTTGAAGTACAACTTCAGATTGATGAATCCTATGTTGAACATCCAATTAAAATTATAGATCACATGGTACATCAACTACATAAAAAATCAGTTTTGATGGTGTAGGTCTTGTGAAGTTTTCATGGTTCTCAAGAATCAACTTGGGAACTGAGTCTGTTATGTATGTAGTCCATTCTGAAATCTTCCAAGATGAAGATTCTTAAGGAGGGGTGTAACAACTTGTATTTATTAAAGGTTAATAACATTTTTCCTTGTTTGTAGAATTGTTAAGGAAGGATAAAAATATTAATATTAATTTTTATATGCATAATTACTAATGTTTACTTATTTTTTCACCATTATGTATGATTAATGATTTTTACCTATCATGAAGGTTATGGTATGGGCATGGTATGGCTATGGTAGGGTTTCATGAAGGCTATGGCATGGGCATGGTATGGCTATGATGGCTATGATGGCATGGCATGCGATTTATTCATGTAAGTTTTAATTTTAATTTCCCTTTGGTTATTGCTTAGATTAAAGGGAACAAAGGTAGATGAGTCACATGGATCTTGGAGATAGATGAGAGAGGGTAGCTAGGTCACATGGGTTTGGGGTAGATGAAGTAGGGAAGAAGCATTTAAGTATCACACACTCCCTTAATCCAAAGCATTATTGGTCTGTTAACTCCTGGGTTAGAGGGCTCTAGGTTGGAGGAGTATGAGGAGCTTGCTCATCTAGGTAGTACACACAAAGAATTAAGTAATAGGAGCTAGAAACATTCCAAGTGAGTAATCTAGGTTCCCTTTTCATGGTTTTTTTAGTTCACCAAGTTTTGCATATATCAATGTTGGATTTTATTTTAATTGATGGAAAATCCCATAGATCTAGAATATTTTGGATGGGTATTACTGACATGTTCTAAATTTGAATTTTCATTGCTATATTTGTTGATTTTGTTTTTTCTTTAAAGTACTTCCTATGAACTTTGCCATTTGAGGGTTTAGGATGATTCACATATGGCTTGGTAAAATGCCCATATCTCTCTTTGTATTAAGAATATGCTTGCTATCTACCCTTTCTTAAATTTTTTAGGAAATTATATATAGCCTTGATGAGGAAATTAGATAGTAATTTGTTGTAAATAAGGCACTACATGTTATTTGAAAATGCTATTTAGAATTGCAACAATTTTAGTAGGGTCTAGAGTTAAGGATATATCTCTAATTCTAAAATTTTAATATGATACTTAAACACATGTACCATTTAGAACCAAGTAGATGCACTAGAAATTAGGATGTGTAGTTAGAGATATGGTTGCATCCTTGAGGGTTGTCTAAATTTTTTTGAATTTATATAGAAATCTAATATAGAGATTTATCTACTAATATATCCATATCTATAGATTAGTTAATCCAAAAAATTTTATGAGGCTTAGAAGAGGATGTTATATTTCTAAGTGAACTGGAAAGAGTTAACAAGATGATCATTTGATAGAGTTATATGAGATTTACTATCAGTCACTCATTCTGTCTCTATTTCTAATCACCTATAATGTTGGACTGATATCTATTGTTATGAATCTATAATTATTTAAATATTTTTATAGTAATTAATTATAAATATTAGCTTTTAGTTGAATCATTAATTATGAGAAAATGTTTAGGGTTGTTTAAGATATGGATTTTTCATTTGTGGCTAATTAGTTTGCCTAATATCCTATAAATCATATTTTAAGATTAAATTCTAATGAAGTTGTTGAAAAATGTGTATAATTTTTTGATTTTTATCATTGATGTAGCTATTCTCCTTGGAAAGTTGTTTTTGGATATGACTTTTAATTGATTTTGAATCTTCTAGCATTTGGAACTTGTATTTTGTTGAGCTTAGTCTTATGATTAAGTGTTGTAATTTTGGAGAATTTTGATCTCTTGAATTGGATTTTGTTGGATTATTGGAGATCTCTTAAATTTGATTTTTTTTGAATCTCAAACCATAGGATTTGATAGCACATGCCAAATGGTTGATCCTATAATTGTTATAGAACATGTTAGATTTTGGGATTTTGGATTATGCTATGACATGTTCGATTGATGGTCCTTTTTTTTGGCTTATGTAAAAATGACATTGAGTCCCTCCATCATCAATGTCAGTTTGTCATCTTTAGATGATTATGAGATGGCTAGATGATTCCATGGTTTGATTGTTTGTTATGCGTTTGGATGATGGAGCTAACACTATGTTTGTGGCCAATTCGAGATGAGGCTCCCTAAAGTTGATTTTTTTACAATTCACCCCCACTATTAGTGCACCACTATGGCTATCATTGTAGACCACATCTAGCAAGAGAGGGTGATCCATGGATCATTGATCTTGTTTCCTTGGTTCGTTTAGAGCATTAGAGGTGGGTATCCATAGGGATACCTCTAGCATAAACATGTTTGGGAATCTTGGTGGGGATCCACTAGGACCACCTTGGTTTATTGATAATAATAATAAATCAATGCACATGGTAATTTAATATTTTGTTCAAAAATTTTATTTAGAAATTTGAAAGTATTCATGAAAACTTGATACACATTGATATTGAGTGTAGTATGTGCTAGTCTTTTTGTTTATTTGGTTGATGGGTGGAGTGGACAGATGTTGGATTTGGACCATTGCAATGGTAAAATGGATTGATTCAATACTTGTTGGAGAATTTTTTGGCATGATTGTGAATTTTTAGTTTCATGTTGTTGGATGATCTTGACTATTTGTGGTGGTTGTATGTTTGGATGTTTTTTTGCATTAATAGATGTATGGCATTGGATATTTGGCATGTTTGTGATGGATGATGTTGTATATTTAGTGGTTGTATGTTTTAATATGCTTTTCATTAGTTTTTTGCAGTGTTTCATGTCCTACCTAGCCCCCATGAGTATTTTTCTTGATCTAGTAGGAAGATGATGACAAGATTACTCACACAATAATAGCTAATATTTTTGTTTTTTATACTAGTATTTTAGGCTAGGAAGAGCATGGAATACATGTGTTATCTTGGAGATGTTCATAACACATGATTTTATTATATGTTATTTGGAATTATAACTACTATTTCATAAGTAGATGCATATTAACTTGATTCAAGTGCTTGGATTTTTATAGTATAATTGTATGGATTAACAATGAGAACTTATCATATTTCCTTATGTAAGCTGTTGAGATGAGATAATTTTAGAATGTATAATGTTATTGAATTTGACATTTCTTTTATTAGCTTCTTATAATTTAAATATTTATTCTTGTATATATATTCATGTTAACATTAAAAGATAAGATGTACATTAGCATTTCATCATTTAATCTCTTCTTAATCCTTTAGATCATGGCTTAAACATACTTTCTTTGATTGCATTAGAATGAATTAAGTTTATTAATCTACCATGATCAACCTTTTTCATCTGTTTTTACCCCACATAATGCTCTTTGTCCTAAGGGTAGGAATGAGGGTGTTACAAGTTGGTATTATAGCATTAGTTTGGTAATTTCCTCATTTCTTGTAGTTTGTTAAGTGATGGTAGGTGCTAGGTGAGGTTGTGGCTAAGGTAGATTAATAGATGTTTGATTGAATAAACCAACTCAGACACCTAAACCTATTGCTAAGTAAGTGAAGGAGCCTTCAATAGAACCTCACAAATAGAATGCGATCTCAACACAAATATCAAATGAGGGGATAAACCAAGTTGATCTCAATTGGTATATAGAGTAATTCCTCCATCAAAAAATGAAGGGTAACATATTACAACCAAGATCTATGGTAAATTTAGGGAGAAGTGATAGTAGGTTTAGTTATTCTTTTGTTGATCCTTCAGTAGTTAGAAGGGTGGGCTTGATATATGAACCCCTAGCCCAAGGGATTGTTGTTAGTACTATGGGTGGTAGTATGCTTACTACAGACCAGGTTTGTAGATATGTTTCTTTAATAATCAAAGATGTTTCTTGGCCTTATAACCACCATGTCATGAGCTTAGGGGACTACAACATCATTCTAATGATGCATTAGTTGGCATGTTTTTAGGATAACTTGGATTTTTATCATAAGACATTATCCTTAGTAGTAGAGAAAGGGGTAGAAGTGATTATGCACATGAATCCCCACAAGATTAAGATAGACTTGGCTTCATCAAGATCATTTCATTGTTTAATGTAGAAAGGTCATCCTTTCTTTGCAATCACTATTATTAATATTTCTCAATTGCTTGGGATTAATGTCTTCATGTTTGAGTTGCCAAGGTTTCCTCCTAGATGAGAGGTAGAGTTTGAGATTGATGTCAAACCTAGTACCAAACCTATCTCGAGATATCCACATAGAATGAAAAATATTGAATTAGTAAAACTTAAAGTCTAACTTTATAAACTCCTAGATAAAGACTTGATTCATTTGAGTGTATCTCCTTGGGGAGCTCCTATCCTCTCTATCAAAAACAAGGAAGGATGCATGAGGTTATGCATTGACTACCATCAACTGAATCAAGTGATAGTAAAAAATAGATATTCCTTGTCATGAATAGATGATTTATTTGACCAATTGAGGAAATCTCAAGTGTTCTACAAGATACATTAGAAGTTAGGATACCACGAGGTTTGCATTAAAGAAGATGATATTCCTAAAAATAGCTTTCAAGACATGGTATGGGCATTATGAGCACTTGGTTCTACCATTTGGAATCACTAATGCTTTGGCAATGTTTATGCATCTCATGAATAGTGTAATGAGGTCATACTTAGACAAATTTGTCATTATTTTTATTGATGACATATTGGTATATTTAGCATTAGATGACCTACATGAACATCATTTGAGAATAGTTTTCCAAACACTTAGAGAGAATCAGCTCTATGTCCAAGCTTCAAAGTATTCATTTTGGTATCATAAGATCTATTTCTTAGATCATGTGATTTTAGAGGTTGGAATAGTATTGGATCCTACTACAATAGTAGTTATTAGGGATTGACTTATTCCTAAGAATGTTTGAGAGTTTCATATATTTCTTGACTTGGTAGGTTATTAGTGAAGGTTTGTTGAGAACTTCTCTTGATTACTTAAACTCACACAAAGCTATTGTGAAAGAACATTAGGTTTATTTGGGATCCTTATTGTCAGGATACTTTTGATGAGCTCAAGAGTAGATTTATATCAACTCCAAACTTGGTTATGCCTAGCCCACATGAACCTTTTGATGTATGTATGGATGCATTAGAAAAAGGGAATGGATGTGTCCTTATGTAGAAGGACAAGGTAATAGCAAATGCCTCAAGATAATTAAACCCTCATAAAATACATTATCCCACCTATGATCTAGGGTTGGGAGTAGTGGTGTTTACCTTGAAGTTTTTCCATCACTATATCTTCAAAGAGAAATTAACAATTTGGACTGATCATAAATGGCTCCAATCTCTAATGAATCAACCACAATTAAACCTACCATAGAAATGATGGGTAGAATTATTGGTTTAATTTCACTTTACCATCTAGTACCAGCTAGGAATAAGCAATGTGATTGAAAATGCTTTGATTTGGGTGACTAATAAACTCTATAGTCTTATGATTCAATATGATGTGTTAGACGATATCTAAATAGAGAATGGACATGATCCCTAGTGCATGCAACTTAAGAGATATTATGAATCATTAGTCATATTTGATGCATTGTAAATGCTTATTATGCCAACATTGTATTAGATTGTAATGCCAAACTCACCACTTAATTTTGGAGAGATTTTATGATAAGCCTAGGTAGTAGGTTGAGCTTGAGTTCAACATATCATCTTCAAATAGATGGACAGGTTGAACAAGTTAACTAGGTATTATATGACATGCTTTAAGCATGCTCTTTATAGTTTTTAGAATCTTGGGATAGTCTATTACCATTGGTAGAGTTTTCCTATAGTAATAACTATCAAGCAACTTTAAAGGAAAAACCATATGAGATCTTGTATGGTAGACCTTGTAGAACATGATTATGCTGGGATGCAATTGAGGATAGATAATAGATTAGCTCTAAAATTATCCATTGCACCATGGAGGAAATAAATGTAATTTGAAAGCATCTCAAGGCCATTTAAGATTGTCAAGTGACCTATGCAAATTGTAGAAGGAGGCCTCTTGAGTTTGCAATAGGAGACAAGGTGTTCATTTGGATCTCTCCATTGAAGGGCTTGATGCAATTTAGGTAGAAAGGTAAATCAACACCTCATTACAGTGGTTCCTTTAATGTTTTGCAACATATTATAGAATTGGAAAATCAAATGAGTTTTCCACCACAACTCTCTAGGATGCATGATGTATTACATGTATCCATGCTATGAAGTTATATTGTCAATGAAAGCCATGTAGTACATTGCTCTAAAATGAAACTTTAGACTTATGCCTTCTATGTTGAATTTTCGATTAAAATTATAGATCACATGGTACATTAGCTACATAGAAAATTTGTTCCAATGGTGAAGATATTGTAGAGTTGTCATGTTTCTAAAGAATCAACTTGGGAACTTGAGTTTGATATGTATGTTGTCCATCCCAGAATCTTCCAGGAGGAAGACTCTTATGGTGGGAGGATGTATCAATCCATATTTAGCACAGATTAATAACATTTTTCCTTGTATGAAAAATGACTAAGAATGGTTCATAATACTAATATTAATTTTCATATGCATAATTACTTATGTTTACTTATTTTTTTTTTACCATTATGCATGATTATTAATTTCTACCTATCACTAGTGTGCATTGATTAGGTGAATGAGTTATGGTAGGTTCTAATGAAGGCTATGGCATGGGCATGGTATGACTATGATGGCTATGATGGCATGACATGTGATTTATCCATGTAATTTGTAATTTTAATTTTCCTTTGATTATTTATTCAATTAAAGGGAAGAAAAGTAGATGATTCACATGGGTCTTAGAGGTAGATGAGAGAGGGTAGCTAGGTCACATGCGTTGGGGGTGGATGGAGTAGGGAAGAAGCCATTAAGTATAACATACTCCCTTAACCCAAAGCATTCTTAGCCTGTTAGCTCTTGGGTTGAAGGGCTACTAGGTTGGAGAAGTATGAGAAGCTTTCTAGTCTATGGAGCACATGGAAAAAGACTCAAGTAATAGAATTTAGTAATATTTTGAGTGAGTAATCTTGGTCCCAATTTCATGGTTGTTTCAATTCACTAGGTTATCCATAGATTAGGGTTGTGTTTTATTTTAATTAATAGAAAATCCTGTAGATCTAGAATATTTTGGATGGTTATTACTACTATGTTCTAAAATAGAATTTTCATTGCTAGATTTGTTAATTTTTCCTTATGAACTTTACCTTTTAAGGGTTTAGGAAGACTTGCATATGAATTAGTAAAATGTCCATATCTCTCTCTTTATTTGTAATCTACTTGTGATCTATCTATTTCTATATTCCATAAGAAATTATCTACAACTTTGATGAGGAACTAGATAGTAATTCATTGTAGATAAGATGCTACATGTTATTTTCCAATGTTCTTTAGAATTGAAGGAATTTCACTAGGACCTAGAGTTAAGGATATATCTATGTATTGATTATGTATCTGATTCTAAAATTATAATATGATACTTACAACATATATACTATTTAGATCCAACTAGAATCATAGGAAATCACCTTGTGTAGTTAGAGTTATGGTTCCATATTTGGGGGCTGTCTGAATTTGATTGAATTTATGAAGAAAAATAATATAGAGATTCATCTATTAATATTTTTATATCTATAGTTGATTTCTTCTAAATTATGTATGATGCTAAGATGAGGATGTTATCTTTCCACATAAAGTAAAAGAAGTTAAAAACATGATTGTTTGATAGAGTTTTATGAGATTTACTATTAGTAAATTATTCTATCTCTATTTTTGATTACTTATAATGTTGGACTGATATCTATTATTGTGAGTCTATAATTTTTTAAATATTTTTCTAATAACTAATTATGGACATTAGATTTCATTTGAATCATTAACTATGATGAAATTCATAGAGATGTGTGAGTTATGGGAGTTTCATTTCTAGCTGTTCAAATTGCCTAATATCCTATAAATCATAGTTGAATATTGAATTCTAGTGAATTTATTGGGATATGTGTACATTTTTTTGATTTTGATCCTTGGTGTAGCTATTCCCCTTTGATGTTATTGCTGGATATGACTTTTAATTGATTATGAATCTTTAGATATTTGGGACTTGTATTTTGTTGAGCTTGGTCTTATGATTGGGTGTTGTAATTTTGGAGGATTTGGATCTCTTGAATTGAATTTTTTTGGATTATTGGGAATTTCTTAAATTTTATTTTTTTGGATTATTGGACCATTAAAGTTTTTGGAACATGCTATATGGTTGATCCTAGAATTATTGTAGAACATGTAAGATTTTGAAATTTTGGATTGTGCTATGACATGTTGGATTGATGGTTCTTTTGTTAGCTTATGTAAATATGATATTGAGTCCATCCATCGTGAATCTTAGTTTACAATATTTTTATGATTATGAAATGGTTGGATGATGTCATGTTTTGATTATTTGTTGTTTGTTTGGATGATGAAGGTAGCACTGAGTTTGTGGATAGTTGGAGATGAGGCTTCTTGGAGCTAATTTTTTTATGATTGTTCCTCACTATTAGCACACTAGTGTGACTTTCACTACAAGCCCCATATAGTAGGAGAGGGTGATCCATGGCTTATTGGTCTTATTTGGTTGTTTCCTTTAGAATGTTAGAGGTGGATATCCATAGGGACACCTCTAGCACTAGCATGTTTGGGAACCTTGGTAATGATTCACTAGGATCTCCTTGGTTCATTAATACTAATAATAAATCCATATTTATGGTAATTTAATTTTTTATTGAAAAATTTAATTTGAAAATATGAAGGTATTCATGACAACTTGATACACATTGATAATGAGTGTGGTGCATGGTATCCTCCTCCTTTGTTCGATTGATGGGTGGAGTGAACAAATACTAGTTTTGGATTGTTGTGATGGTCAAATGGATTGATCCCATACTTGTTGAAGAATTTTTTAGCATTATTTTTTTGTTCTATTTTTGGAATTTTAGTTTCATGTTAATGGAGAATCTTCAATGTTTCTGGTGATTTTTGATGATTTGCATCAAGGGTTACATCGAGGAGGCCTTGTCAATGCAACCCCATCAACATGACCCTGTTGACTCGACCACATTGATGTATGGTTTGATCTGTTAATGTGACCACATCAATGTAGTGTCTATTTTTCCTATAAATACACACTTACCAACCATATTTATAGTAACAAGTCTCATAGTTGTAGTGAAGCTCTAGCAATGTTTTCACTTGAATGTTAGAATATATTCTAAGTGCCCATAGTAGGTGTCAAAGAGTGTATAGATCTCTATTTGAACATTGTTGTAGCTAAGCACAATATTGTGTGTGACAATAAAGATAAGCTATCTAATAAACCTTGCATTACTTTGAAATAGATTAATTATTTCCATTATGCATTTAATATTTTAAGTAATTTCCTTTAATGTTTTAAGTAATTATGTAACTAATTAAGCTAGAACAAGCTAAATTAAATAGTGGTTAATTAAGTTCATAAGTATGACCACTTCAAGTATACACTTTATGTTGGGTAATCCCAATAATGTGTAATGTTTGGTAACCTAGTAGTGTTAAACATATTTAGGATGTGTATAGCAAGTGGGAATGAATGGTTATATTAGGGTTTATTAAATGTTAGTAAGTTAGGATAAATTTACAATTAAATATATAATTCTTTATTCTTTATTTTTAGGTGACTTACAACATAAAACATAGAAATCATATGCCTTAGCACTTAACCATACCTTTGCATTTCACAAGTGTAATTAGAAAGACAACAATTGCAATGGTTAGTTTCATCCCCTAGAGACTAGTGTACTTAGTAGGCTATAAATCCATATAATTCAACTAGATCATGCATGAATGCTTAGTAATTCATTTGGTTGGGCATAGGGTCTACTCATTGCTCATCATTGGCATCATTGTTAAGAACATGTAGTTTGATACATGCACTATCTAGGACTTAGAGAAAATTATTTAAGATCATTGAAAGGAATCCTAAAGTCATAATCATTCAAAAAATAAAAATAATAATGATCATAATTAAAGCACACTAATTTTTTCTTCTAATACAAAATTTCTTCTTC
Source organism: Gnetum montanum (assembly GCA_015680685.1). Taxonomy (NCBI): domain Eukaryota; kingdom Viridiplantae; phylum Streptophyta; class Gnetopsida; order Gnetales; family Gnetaceae; genus Gnetum; species Gnetum montanum. The sequence continues at coordinate 248,865 of MNCI01026730.1, forward strand.
TCATAGACATGATGAATCAAAACTTCTAGTGCCCTAAGAATTCAAAGTGGTGTACAATCTTCTAGATAAGTTTGTACCCAATTTCACCTTCATCCTAGATTAAGATAAACAACTATGGTGGAGAGACATGAAGGGCAACATTGTGTTGTTGCCCAACCAATCTATTCTTAATATGTTGCTCCAAAATCTTAAGATGTTGGGCATCTAGGATCTCGACAAAGAATACATTGTGCAAGACCATGACTATTGGGACTACTATCCCACTAAAACAAAACTCAAAAGAGATCAATAATAGGAGAAGTTCCATGAAGCTATAAAGGAGAAATGGTTTACTAACCCCTTGTTCTTGCTAAATCAAAAAGATAATAAGGATCCTTCCTCTAGAAATTATCAACAAGAAGATTCTCCACCCCTTGACTCCAATGAAGGGAGCTTAAACCCAAATTTAAAGTCCACTATTAACAATCTTGGTTTAGGAAAGACTGGCTCCAAGAGCGGGAGTCAAGGTAGGGGCTTGGGCAAGCATCGTGATGATAATAAAGTTCATGATTATGATCATGACAAGTAGAGAGGATCTAGTAGATACCATAGTGATGGAAGTCCTTCTCCCTCTTTGCCCTCTTTATTAGCATCTTCTTCTTCCTCCTTTGAATCTAATCAAAATTGTAGAGGATGAAACCATGATCAAGGTAAATGGCAAGACAATGATCAAAGGCCCCACCATGAATGAATGAGAAGTAGACATGATTTCCATCACTGAAATCATGATGATGATGAACCTTTGGTGGCAACTTGAAGGATGCTAAACCTCACAAAGGTAGTCATAATTCCAACTAGGCATGTGAAAGATCACAAAATCAAGAGGTTGGATATGAACAAGATCTCCAAATTTGATGGAGGATATAACTTAGATCCATAGATCCATCTTGAGGCCTTTCATAATGCCTTTGTCTTAAAGAACATTGAAAATAATTGGCAAAACTTTAAGCTATTTCATAGGATACTCACAAACAAAGCATAAATTTGGTACCACTCATTATAGCCAAAATCAATTTGTAGATGAAGTACAATGCTTGAGCTATTTAATGATAAATATCAAATGTACTCTTGACTATCCAATTTGAAAAAGAAAATCCAAGGCTAGTGGCAAGAAATATATGAACCCTTGGGTGTAGCCATGAATAGGTATTATTCCCTTTTACATATATGTCCTAGCCATGGTTATTCTCAATGAGAGTAGCTTCACCATATCATAGATGGGCTCTAATCATAAAAAAGGAGAACCCTTGGGGTCTATGCCTAAGAAAGACTGTCAGAACTTAGAGTCCATTAGATTGAAAGGATAATTAGATAGCTTGAAAAATAAGAAGATCAATTGAGGAAATAGAAAAATGTTGAAGAATATAACTAGGATCCTTCAAAAAAAGGAAGGTTAAATTCTATGATAGTGAGGGGGAGGCATCACTTGATGAAGTAGTGCAAAGAAAAACATTACTAATTCAAAAATATATTTCCAAAATTTTGGCTATGATGGACAAGATATAAGAATATTTGGATGAAAAATTCTAAACTACTTTCAAAATTACAAAAAAATCCAAAGAGCAAGGTAGTGATTATGATCATAGGAGAAGAAAGGAAGCTAAATGTACCTACCAAAGGGGTAAGGACAAAGATGCTATAGTAGAAAAGGTTGTGGAGTTAGAATTAGATGATGATGATGGATGTGACATCTACCAATATGAGCATCTTAAGAGATGTTGTCAAGTTATGCCACACTTACAAGAATCTAGGGTGTATGCTCTAAATCCTAGGCTAGCTAGAAGGCAAGCACCTAGAAGATTACCTTATCCTTAAGAAAATCCTAGGAAATTCTACCAACAACAAGCTTTTTATTTAAGTGAAGCTCCACTATAATCATATGAGCAGTATCATTAATGATACCATCCATAATCATGGGGGATGCCACTATTGAGGCAGTAGCACCCTTACAGGTAGCTAGATCTATATAGGTACTATGTTTAGCAACCCATGTCTCTACATGAATCTTCTAGTCACACTTCTTTTTAGCATCACTACTACCCTCTAGAGTATTACAAAACTTATTTTCCATCTCTTAAATGGGAATCCCCATATTCGTATCACCCTTCTCATCCTTTTTCACATGTTCCTCCATCCTCAACCCAATTACCACCTACTCCATTCATGCAGGGTGAGATTCCCACATAGTCATAGCAACATAATGCTACCAAGGTCATTAACTTACAATCAATTCCTCTACCTAGAGGTTCAAAACCCAAACCCATAAAAAGACCATTCTTCCAAACCAATAGCCCTAGAAAGCCCTCACTATCTTATGTGGTTGGTTAACCTATTTCATCCTCATCCTCTATATCCATTCCTTTCGAGAACCCTTGAAACCAAATGCCTTTTAAGATCCACATATTCATGTTAATTCATGATGTATTTAATTGGATTAAGACTCGAAATCTTCCTAAAAAAAGAGCCAATCTTGGAAGTCCTCTCAACTATTTGTAGATTAATAGAAATGAGCTAAGCAAGGCTCTTCTTAATTTAGGTTCTAATGTTAATCTAATTTCTCATGAAATGTACATAGCTTGGAACCTACCTCCTCTCAAGAAGAGAAACATTCATTTCCTTAGGATTAGTGAAGGACATTGTGACCACTATTTGTGGATGGTCCTATTCTACCAATTTCCTAATGATCAAGGTTGATAACTATAACAGGCACTTCCCAATCATTATGGGAAGGGCTTGGTTGAGCACTATTGATGCATGAATGTGCATAAAAAATCTTTCCCTAGAAATTTCCAAGTGAAATGCATCTGGAATGATCAAGAAGAAGAGAGTTTCATGCATCATTATAATGATACAAGGTAGAATTGTGTGTAGAAGTTATGATCTATTAAAACTACATTAATCAATGCATGTAGATAGTATGTAGATGAATCTAAAATCCAAATGTGCTTGTACATAATAGATACAAAGTAGGAGTGCATCTAATGGCTAACAGCTAATCCTAATAGTAGAACACTTTAAAGGGAACCAACTAAGAGCCTAACATGTGTCTATGTTAAAGGAAAGGATGAATTGAAGCAAGTTCATCACCAACTCTTTGATAATGAACTTGATCATACTTACTGGGAAGAGTTGGAGATCCCTTAAAATTTTAAATAGCAGCTTATAGAGTTGAAAAATCTACCTTATAACATGAAATATGAGTTTCTAAAAAATATCAATCTAGTGCTAATCAATGCCAACCTTACTCCTAAGCAGAAAAAGATATTGCTAAATGTGGTTAACAAATGGCTAATAGCCTTTACTTGGTCATATACTAAACTCACTAGGATTGATCCTAGGATATGCTAGCATTACATCTATACCAATCCTTCTATCAAGCCAAAGAGGTAGCTACAATGGTTGCTAAACCTCAAATTGAAGTAGATCATTAACGAGGAAATTCAACAACTCCTCAAGGTAGGGTTAAAGAAATGTGACAAGTGGAGGATGTGTATTAATTTCAAGCTATTGAACATGGTGACCTACAAAGATCATTTTCCTTTTCCATTTATGGACTAGTTGTTCGACACTATCTCTAGGAATTACTATTACTACTTTCTAGATGGTTATAATGGTTATAACTAGATTCAGATTATGCTAAAGGATGAGGTCAAAATAACATTCACAAGTTCCTAGGGAACTTTTGTATATAAAAAGATGTCTTTTGGTCTATGAAATGCTCATATAAGATTCAAATGTCTTGTCCTTAGTATTTTTTAGTAGTAGATTAGTAGTAGGGTGGAAGTCTTCATGAATGACTTTTTCATCTATGATGCTACATTTGAGAAAGCTCTAGAATGCCTTGAGGAAGTGCTTAAAAGGTGCATGGAGACTAATCTTCAGCTTAATTAGTAAAAGATCCATCTCATGGTCCAAGAGGGAATTGTGTTAGGGCATAGAATCTCATAGGTAGGGATTGAGATGGATGCTAAAATGTTTAGGAACATCCAAGGAATAACCCACCAACCAAAAATTGTTAAAGATGTCCAATCATTCCTTGGACATACAAGCTACTACTAGCAATTTATAGAGAATTTCTATAAGATTGCTAAAATATTGGTCAAGCTTATAAAGAAAGATGCTCCATTCATCTAGACTAGGGAATGTGAAAAGACATTCTAGAACCTAAAGTAGAAGCTTGTAGAAACTCCAATTCTACAAGCACCAGACTAGTCTAAATAGTTTTACATCATAACAAACACATTAAACTATGATTTGGGAGCTATTCTTATTTAGTTGGATGATCAAAAACATCCTTATTATATTCATTGAACAAGCTAAAGCATTGTGGGTGCATAGCGTAATTATACCACAATAGAAAAAAAGCTAATGGAAGTTGTGTATGCCTTAGAGAAATTTAGGTACTATCTGGTTGGATACAAAATGTTACTACATACTAATCACTATGTCATTTTCTTTCTTATGAACAAGATGATGGTGAGTCCAATTTTCATATAGTGGCTAATGATTTTGTAGGATTTTGATCTTACAATGGTAGATTAAAGGAAAACTAAGAATGTGGTTACTAATCACTTGTCTCAGTTACCATGGGACAATAAAGAGGAGGAGAGCCTACTCTCTGATCAATTTCCTAATGAAATCCTCTTTTTCAATGCAATAAATGAATAAGTTTCCTTTGAAACAAAATGGTATTGTGTTATTCTTACATATATTTCCACTCAGGAGATGCCACAAAATTTGAACCACTAGAAGAAACAACAGTTTCTTCATCAGGCCAAACACTTCATAGGAGTCAATAAGCACCTTTACAAGGTATGAATTCATGGCTTGTTTTGTTGGTATGTTCCTAATGCTGATCAACTAAACATTCACCACGATGCTCATGAGGGACCTTTTGGGGATCACTATGCATGAAGATGCATGACCATTAAGATCCTGAGGATAGGGTATTACTGGCCAATAATCTTTAGGGACACTCACCAATTTATCCTTTCTTATGAATGCTATCAACAAGGTGATGGAATGACTGCTCAAGTGAAGGATCCTCAATAGTGGATCCAACCATTGGAACCCTTCGATATCTAGGGAATTGATTTCAGGGATTCCATCACACCCATGTCAAATAGAAGGATATGCATAATAGTTGTTGTTTACTATTGTACAAGTGACCAAAAGAAACAACTGTCACTAACTATACAACTTCCACTGCTACATGGTTTGTACAAACAAGTGTTGTAAATAGGTTTGAAGTGCTATGTGCACTAATTTTTGACAATGATACTTATTTTATAGGTGCTATTTTTCCCAAGCTCATGTAATTCTTGGAGGTTAAATAGAAATTAAAAACACCTTACTATTCCCAATCCAATGGTCAAGCTAAGATTAACAATAAGGAGATCACCAAGGTCTTAAAAACAATAATGAGCAAATATAGGAGAGACTAGAGCATGAAAATTAATGATGTTGTCTAGACATACCACTCAACATGGAAACTCCCTATAGGCTACTCTCCCTATAAGCTAGTGTATATAAAATTACCAACTCTTTCTATCCAATTTAAGCTTCATACACTTTGAATAGCCTATGACCTTGACCATGATCTTATCCTAGCACAGAAAGAAAGATTGATCAACCTTAACATGCTAGATGAGAATATATTGGTAGTCCTATCATTGAATGAAGTACATAAGGCATTTAGCAAACAACGCGATGACCTTAAAATAATTAAAGTTAAATTTAAACCTAAAGATAAGGTCCTTTACTAGAACCTCACACATGTTCCACAAAAAACCAAGTTTCAAACATTGTGAGAAAGGCCTTATATCATTTATGAAATATTTCCTTCTAGGCCATGTTAATCTACAAAGCTAAGAGCCCAAACAAAAAGCAACTAGTCAGCATACAACAACTTAAACCTTTCCATGACCCTAAGGAAGCCAGTGTAACCAACATCTCCATGGATGGATAGCCTCACTCAATTTTTTCGATCTCCTCCTTCCAACATAATTGTGGGGAAGATGGCCATTCATGGTAAGCATAACAATGGCTTCTCAACTTTTCTACTTTTTTGTTTTACACTATCTTTGTTTTTATATCATTTTATTTTACACTTCGTTATTTTTCCAATTTTGGTTTTACAACATCATTAGTATGTTTTAAATTTTTTGAATATTTTACAATTTCTTTTATATTTTACTTCATTTTGGTATGAATTTTTTCCTATTATCTAATGAAGTGCTTTGTTTCCAATAGAACACAATGATGTTGTAGCTATTTACTAATGGTGGATTTTACTTAATGTTTTTGATTGCTAATGTCTAGTTTCTATTTTTGAATTTTGAATTTTTCATGGAATAGGTAGTGATACATCATCCACCCATCCACCAACTCTATGGTCTTCCTTATTTTGGAAATATGAGGTCCCTTTTTCATTAATGAAACTTCAAAAAAATTGTGACCTTGATAGTTTTCAAGCTTGGGAAAGATTTAAATAGTTTGAAAAAGGATATGACTTCAAGGTGATTCAATGCTCTCTGTGCCTTTCTACTCACTTGAGTGCATGGCTATTTTTCATGGATTTCTTAATATTCCATGTCAACCAATAACAGAAAGTTAATAAGTATTTACATGATGTCTTTCCCATGCAAAACTCCATAAAAACATAAAATTTAAAAATAAAACAAATGATGGAAATTCAAAGCACATGTGTTAGATAAAATAATGGGCTATAAGCATTGGGTATGGGACTAGAAAGACATGTTACCCATGCTTGAAGATCCTACTTCTCTTTTCTTCTCAAATATGGAATGGTGTATAATTCGGGGGAGCACTCTTATGTCTTGAGGGGGTGAACTAGTCTTAGAGTCATGATCTAAAGTCATTTAAAGTGGTTGGTTTTAATCTAGAGTGAGAATGAACTTTATCAAGTTATTTAAACATGAAATCCACAAGGGACTTCATATGACCACAATTAGGAATTTCATTTCATTCTCTCCCTCATCCATCAATGCTTTCCATTATTCACCTCACTATCAATTTCCATGTCTTGTACAATGTTTTAGTTTGATGCATTGAAATTCTTAGGTAGATTCTTTTGAATTAGATCCTTAACTTTTCATGACCATTAATCAACTATGGGACTCATGAACTCCTTAGTTAATGTTACGCAAGGGCAAAAAGGACATGTGCCTACTATGGAGAGGACCCACTTGCATATCCCTTGGTTGGGATGGCTAATCTCCTTATCCTTAGAAATTTTTGTAATCAAATCTCTCATGTGTCTCATCGATGCATCCAACTGTGCACTCCTTTAAGGTATTTCTCCATCATACTTCCAATTGAAAACCTACATTTTTATGAAGTATCAAGCCCTCTTCATGCATTTCATCATGTTCTTGGCTTCTTGGGCTTCCAAAAGAGTCCAATTTCACATAAAAACTATTTGTATTTCTTAAATTTTTGACAAGTCAATGGTGGTCAACAGATGCATCAATGTGACCTAGTGAAAGCAACCTCTTACACTAATGTAGCCAAGTTGACATGGCCCCATTGACACATGGAAAAAATACTATAAATATAGTGCAAAACTTTAGCAATTTTTTGTCATTTTTCTTCAAGCAAGATGGGAATTTTGTCATTTTTTAGAGTCCAAAACCCCTTCCAGATGTGAAATCTTATCCCTAGATGTCATGGAAAACATCAAATATATGACATATTAGACATTATGCATATGAAGAAAATATACCAAATGTGAAATATAAGTGATATTCAGTATTATGTATAAAGGAAATAATAGGAAAAATGTAGAAAAAGAAAGAAAATATTGCTTTATTAATATGGAAAAGTGTATCTAATCGTTTTCTAAGAGTGTTCCTTGGGGTTTTCTTCCTTTGGAATCTATCCCTTAGAGGCAATCCATCACTGCCACCATGGTTAGGGTTATAACCTAGCTAGAATGGATGGCCAGTCCACTTCCTGTTCCACTTCACCCAACTTGCCATGACATGCCTATACTGGCTTCGCCATTCCATGGTGGCATGACTTCTAACCCTAGGTATAAGTGTCTTAGGTAAAAACCCCAATAGTTACATTAAGAGACACGTCTATTATTACAACATGCCCTTTTGGGTCTCAACAAGTACCCTTTCAGGTCTTGTTAAGATAACAATAACACTTGTTATGAAGAGACACCATCTTCATTAGTTAGCAACATCATTTGGGAATGAGAATGTGATAATATACCCTCCTTAGGTTCCATTCATCCTCAAATGAATCTACATTCTCTATCTTTTTCAAGCTTTAATGCTTTCTTTCATGATCCTAAGCTCTAATAATTTGATTTCTCCTTTGAACATGAAGTTGTTTCTTGCTTATTCTATAAAAAATATATATATGAGAAAAATATATGAAAAATTAAATATTACTTTCTTGATACTTACTTCATTTTCTAAGATAACAATAAGAAGTAAATTAAAGATCTACCAACTACCAATCACTAGTTTTAACCAAGGTCACACAATGTGCGACTCATATCTAGTTATCCAAGTGAAGGTGGGTCAAATTCTTTATTTCCAACTTTCATTTCCTTAGATATTTTATTAATGTAATTGACATATAAATTAAAAAATGAATAAAATAATAAAATCATCAAATAAAATTAAGAGAGATACTTCTTGATCTTGATCAACCTTATGAATTGATGGGAGTAATTGTAGTTCTACCATAAGTGGTATGTGATTAGATGGTCTTGTTCAGGATGGCAAGGATTGATCTTAATTCTTCTCGACTTGTTCTTTAGAAATAAACTCTAGTAACTTGGTAGCTTGAAAGAATTGGTCATCATACCAAATATAATCCAAAGTCTCAATGAAGAATGTTTTTGACCCATTGTCATTAATTGTTGTAGAGTAATTTCTAAACTATGGTTCTTGATGAATGTTATTCATCAACATCATCTATTCTTGAATTCTAGAGTCTAATTTATCTACTAAAGATTCAAAGTAAGTAGAATATACACTAGCTAATGCAATTGCATGTTGAATTTATGGAAACATTTTCTTCAAGTCAGATTCATATTCCAAATATTTCTTTACAGATCCATATTTTGAGAATTGATAAACACTACTTTCAACTATTGCATTAAAGTCTCCACAAAGAAAAAATAGGATTGGATTAGTACAACTTAGGAATAACTTCTTCTTCAAACTTTCTTCTATTTTCTTAAATAGGGCGAATGTATTGTGGATCTGCATCCGCTGAAAACTGCAGGAACCTTCAGAACCGTTGTTGCCCGCGCAACTAAAACCGCTACGGCCTACAAAAAAAATAAAATTGGGGCCCCAACAAAACGTGACTTCTTTCTCCATATATTGTGTGGAGAGGGTTTTGATTTTTTTTTCAAAAATAATATCCCTGCGTTCTGCCCTACATTGGCCTCAGTTCTGTCCAAATTTCTCCATGCGATTGCTGCCTGAAACCCCTTTTAAAACAGCTCATCGATGAATGAAGGGCCTCCCACGCGCTTCATGAACTTAGGTTCAGTGTCTGGCGAGTAGGCAACATAGATCTGGTTGGTGCATGGACACAGTCCAGAACGGCAACCCAAAAGAATTACCCCAAAACCACAGCATTTAGTTCTGCTTTTTTTTATTTCATTTTTTCTCCAGCAGCGTTAACAATGGGCCTTTGGTCATACGTGAATTTGGATTTTCTGCAATACAGAAACATTTACATCCTTTGATAATTTTAATTCACAAATTCAAAACTAGTTGGTAGTCTGTTAGGTCCTTCACTTGTTTCCAACTCTTAGCCGATTTTTGATAATCCATTACCCATGGTGTTGTCTATTTTGCTAATATTAATCTGGGAGTATGCTTTCTTGTGGTAAATAATCACCTCTTTTTTTATTCCAACCTTCACTCAAGAAAATATCTTGGCATTTTAATTTACTTTCCAAGAAGGCTTCAACATCAAGATTATTTACCAGGCTTGCTTCTCCAGGAATACCCATTACTCACAATACTAAACTGCAAATTTACAATCAGGGATTGTGCTAATATTTTGAACAAAATATTCCAACTACTTCATGTAATGGACAAATGTGCCAACATTTTTGCTCCTCTTTTTCAAGACTAAACATACTAAAAATTTCACTAGATTCTTACAACTGAATAGAAATCTTTTTTGAGGAAAATTCCCATTTCACATAAGGTGTGGTGGGACCAAAACCTCATTCCTAAGCAAAATCAAACTGTACACAACAAACTATACATTATCAAGTCCTTCATGAACTATTCTTGGGATGGAAACTGAATTGTGAGGGTTACCCTAGTGGGAATCCTCATCTCTCTAACTGTTTCATAGGAAATCTCTGATGTGATGAAGGTGGTCCTATTATTCTCTGGCTTGGTAGAGCTCTCATCTTGATCTACATGAGCTTTCTCTTCAACATTTTCTTCATTTTCTTTTTCGGATGAGCTCTTCTGTTCCCCTTCATTAAGTCCTTCATTTTCCTCTCGGGAGACAAAAGCTTCTCCCCATCCCCATGAAGACTCTTCATAAGTTGGTGGCTCTTTTCCTTTTTCCTCTTCTTTGGAGCAATCTTGATATTGCCCCCAAACATTGGACTCTATATCCAAACCTCTAGTGAGAAAAGAAAATTCATCGGATAACCAAGCCATAAAAGGACACTCCTTTGGAGCTCCACAAGATCTAGCCTTTAGATAAGCTTTCAATACATGCTCAGGGCAACATCCCATCACATATGGAATAAAAGGCTTTCTCATTGCTCTCTCAAACTCCATTAGCTCTCTATAACTTTCACTACCAAACTTGAATTGAAAGATGATGAAATCATAAGCAATCTAACCCTCCTTTTATAAGTACTAAAATGTTTAACTTTTATCCAAGTGTCTTCAACCAAGCTTCCTTCTTTCTAGGCATTCAAACCATTTGTCACAATCCTCACTAAGTGGTGGATGAGTCACCTTCCCCACTTGTCAAACTTGTAGAATTCCACTTGTTTTACTTGTAGGCTACCACTTGCCCCATTTGAAGGAAAGATAATGTTCCAAATATAAATAACGCATAATCAAATATAATAATGGACACTATACTCCTAGTAATATTTACATGATACTATATACATATATTATTTTGTGTCATAACATCTTCAAGTTGTATGCAATTGTCCCAAATAATGTTTTATATGAAAAACATTATATGGAAATTACAATTCCGTGCCATTCAAGGTTGATAATTTGTAAGTATCCTCTGACAATTGCTTTGTAATTTGAAAGGGATCAATCCATGTCGGGGTAAACTTATTTGGTTTCTTCATATTCCATAATAAGACAGGATCTCCTATCTTGAAAGTTCGTTTGAAAGCCTTTCTATCAAACCATTTTTTAATTTGAGAGGTACTCCGTAACAAATTATCCCTTGCTTTATTCACTTCAGCTTCTCTTCTAATAAGCAAAGTCATGAAACTTCTATCTTTATCAGTCTTTTCACTATATCTTTGAACAAATTCAGAAACTGAGCTTATAATCTTATTTGTAATTCTTACTCGAAAACCATAGACTAAATTATATGGTGATGTCCCAATAGCTTTCTTGAATCTGATTCAATCTGACCATAATGCGGATTGTAGATAATCGATCCAATTTCCTGGATTCCCATCCATTGATTTCTTGATATAAGCAATAAGCTTTTTATTGGTGGATTCTGCTAGGCCATTTCCTTGAGGATAATAATTTGATGAGGAAAATATGAAAATGGATCTTGCAGATGCCCACCCAATAAACTCTTCAGATTTGAAAGCGGGTCCATTGTTTGACACTAACACTTCGGGTACATCAAATCTACTTAGAATGTGGTCTTCTAGAAACTTAATCACGTCTGATGCTGAACTTCCTCTTAGAGCTTTTGCTTCAGACCATTTAGTAAAATAATTAGTAGCTGTGAGAATAAACCTGTGTCCAGATCTTGAAGGAGTAATTGTACCAATAAAATCCAAATCCCATTGTTGAAATGGTCTATCTACAACTACTGGCTTTAAAGGGGCACTAGCCCTTTTAATCTTGGGCCCATGATTTTGACATTTATAGTATTTTTGAATCTTTGAACTAATGTCTTGATACATAGAAGGCCAGTAATAACCATATCAAAGTATATGTTGCATAGTTGATTTAGGGGATTCATAAAATAGATTCAAATGATCATGAAATTGTTCCAAGATGAAATTAATTTGATCATTATGAACACATTCCAATAAAACTCCCTGAAAATCCTTTCTATATAATATACCATCTTTAACAACAAATCTT
>MNCI01026730.1:261823-302321 GCA_015680685.1 Gnetum montanum
GATTTAACCTCGAAGATACACTTCTTAGGATTTAATGAAATACCAAACTGGCAACATCTGTCGAAAACTTGCTGAAGATGATTAATATGATCTTCTTTCTTCTTTGAAAATATTATAATATCATCCAAATAAACCACGACAAATTTGCCTAATAAATCCTTGAATGCAAAATCCATTGCTCTTTGAAAAGTAGCTCCAGCATTTGACAATCCAAATGGCATTCTTTGGTAGGCAAAAGTTCCCCATTTGATGATAAATGATGTTTTGTATCTATCATTCTTATCTACGATGATTTGATTATAACCTAAGAAACCAACTAAGAAAGAATATGCTTGACAACCTGAGACTTTAATCAGCATCTCATCAATTCTTAGAAGTGGATACTTATCCTTTTTTGAAGCATCATTCAGATTTCTAAAGTCTACATAAAGTCTTATATCACCATTTTCCTTTCTCACTGGAACAAGGTTAGCAAGCCATGTAGAATATTGTATTGGATATATGATTTGTGCTTGCAACAACTTCTTGATTTCAGCTTCCATAGCTGGTTCAAATGATGGATTAAATTTCCTTTGTTTTTGCTTGACTGTTTTGCAACCTTCTATTGAAGGAATCTTATGTGTCATCACATCTTGCCTAAAAGCTTTAAGATCATCATAGGACCAAGCAAAATTACCCAAATTATTCATAAATCTTAATACTTGATCATCATCTCCAAATACTTGTAAATGTCTTATATTATTTGGTACTGATGGCTGATGTTCTTCTTCAATCATGACATATTTGTAACTCTCTAATAATTGCATATCCAATGTTGAAGCTACCTTTGCCAAATCGTCTGCTATAAGATTCTGTGCTCTGTTTATATGCTCTATTTGGCAATGTTGAAACTGATCTAACATCTTATAAGCAAGTTGCTTATAAGGTCTCAAGAATGATCTCTTTACGACACAATTACCTTTTACTTGTTCACAAACTAATCTTGAGTCTCCCTTTATAGTGATTTTTTTGATCTTTTTGTCTAGAGCTATTCTCATACCAATACATAACGCTTCATACTTAGCCTTGTTGTTAGTACAAGGAAAAGATAGATGAATTGCTTTGAGAATTTCGAGTGAATCATTCTTGAATATAACTATTCCAACTCCTACACCTTTTGAATTGCATGAACCATCAAAGTATAACTCTCATTTATCCTCTTGCTTTGACTGTTCTTTTTCAGGACTATAACTTTCTTGGAGTGTACAAATTTTGTTTTCAACACCTCCTTTTTCAACCATTTTACTTCTTCCATTTGAAGTAATATTATCTATCATCAAAGGTTCGCTATAGATGTAGATTTGATTTGGTTCTCCTTTCCAAGGTAACCACATGTGAGAATAATCTGTTGATATGTAACCTGAGAAATTCTTACTCCAACTTCTACTCAATAAGAGACTATGTGAATCTGGTATATCTGCCACTTGAATAGTTACTCTACTTCTAATGCGAGGTTCAGAAGCAATTTCCAATAGAACACTTGGTAATTGACCCACAATCTTCACTTTACTTTTATCCACTAGAACAATCTTTCTATTTGATTTTTCAGGAATCAAACCAAGTTTCTTACATATAGACAATGACATTATAGTAGACGTAGCTCCAAAATCAACCAAACAATTGTGTAAGAATTTATCCTTTAATTTCATTGTCAAAAGGAAAGGAGAAGCTTCCTTGTCATACGAAGTCCTTAACGTTTCATCATTGTTAGACACATAACTTAACTCTGATTCTCTAGCTCTCCTTTTACCTTTAATGAATTCTAAAGCCTTTCTTTGCTGATCTCCTATTTGAAGCAACTAATAGAGGCTAATATTGGCTTTGACATGTTTAAGGTCTTCTATCAAATCATATTCTCCATCACCAATGAAGCTTGATCTCTTTATTCATTTACTAAAAGATTGATTTGGAGTGCTTTGCTCCACTTGATTGTCTTTACCTTTATTCTAATCTTTTTTACTTGGCTCAAAAGCTTTTCTCTTAGTAGATGGATCAGTAATAATGTTTGGGGGTCTAGAAGTAGTTAGTCTTTACTTAGATTGAAGACTATATCCATTTTCCTCATTGTTATTGTGTTCTTTATCTAATGACATATCTTCTTCAGAACTTGATAGAGAAGAAGTATCACTAGATCCATTGCTAGAAGATTTACTCGCATAGTGAACACTAGATAAATCATTATCAGATTCAATATCAAGAAAGTTGGACATAATAAGATCATTTTCATCCTCATCTTCTACTAACTTAGTGTCTTGATGTTTATGCTTTCTATTTTTCTTTTCTTCTTTGATATTTACTCTTGCCAATGCTTTTTTAAGCTTTACTATTTTGTTAGACATATCTCTCATTAATTGTCCTTTTCTAGATCCCACTCTTTCATGTTCTTGCTCTTTCTTAATGTGAGATGGACCCGGTAAAGCTTTAAATTGAGCTAAATCTTGCATAGGGATCATAACTCTTTCTTCTCTTTTTGGAATTGCAATATTTTCTTCAGGATTAAACTAGTTTTCTAACTGTATAGCTTCACTAAAGTAGTCATTTAGTGTAGTTAAATTTGGAGTTCTCCTTAACCAAATTGAAATGTTGGGGTTGACAGCCTTAAGGTAAGTTTCCTCAAGCATTTTTTCTGATGGCCTATATTGCCTTTGAAAGAGCCCACAAATTCGTTGAAACTTAATGTTAAAATCTCTAATTGACTCTTTAACTTCTTGCTTAGCTTGTATCAACCCATAGTATAGTTGTTGTTGATCTAATTGATTACCAAACTAGGCTAAGAAAATATTCTTCATGTCATCCCAACCTATAATACTATTGTTTGGTAAGTTCGAATATAAAATCTGAGCCATATCCTTTAGATTTGATACAAATAACCTACAAGCTTGATCTTCATGTTGAATATTTGCATGAGCTAAAGCTAACTTAAACATGTGAATATATTTTTCAGCTAAATAAGCTTTTCCAATAATAAAAGGCTTAGGCAAATATTTGTAAACTACCATAGGAATATCATTGCAATTTTAAAATCCTAATGGTGTAACGCCTTGCCAAGGATTTGCCATCCTATTCCTTTGAAATGTTAAACTTTAGACTTTCTAGATCTTCTCTTACGAATTGACAAACCAGAGATAATGGGTGATCTTCTTGATCTTCTAGTTTTCCCTCCACTACTTGTTCCCAATTCAGAAACTTTCTTTTCCCCCCCTTTTGATGAAGAATCAGTCTTAGAATCTAGAATATCTTGTGAAACTTTGAAACTTTCCAAACTATCAATCTTCTTGGTCATGAACTGAAAATAGTATCTAATTTCTTAAGCCTTAAAAATAATTGTTGATATGCTAAAATTATAATGCTTATGAACCTAGAGGCTTAATTTTCAGCCCTCCGTCTAGCGCCAAAAGAACTATTGGCGATCGTTTGGGACGCGACCGCCAATGAGTGTCCTCGAACAAGATTTAGGTGCCTACTGGTCTCTGGCAACACCAAGGCCTAGATACCTCCAAATAAACTCAGTAGTTAATGTGAGTATGTGTGTGTGCTGTTGTGGTGTGCGGTTGTGAGAAATGTAACGATTGCGTTGTATGTAAACTACAAATGACTTACTTTAAAGAGATTCAGCCAACTTTGCCAAATACGGTGAGTAATTGAAAATTCCCTATTTTGTTCAACTGCCTAGTCTATGCAGTCCTTATAATACCTACTTGTAACAAATAAAATTTTGCAAAAACATTTGAGCACAACTTCACAATCTACTCCTAATTTTCCCCAGAAAAAGAGATAGTTCCACAAGAAAACTAAAAATAGAGCAAGATTCAATGGAAATAGATAGAAAAGAAAAGAAAGCAGATTTGTGTAGACCTCAAATATTTAAACAAGGTAAAATGACACGAGTAAACACTTCACAATAAAGCTATCCCAAATTCAATATCTACGAATTGTTCAAACTTCCAAGGCTCAAACAAGCAATATCTTCAAGACAATCCTACTATGCTACCAAAAATTGCTGCATAAACTACCACGTATGAGACTCCATTTTGACTAGATAATAGATGTCAACGATTGCATTCAAACAGAACCTTTAAAAGACTTGAAAATTTTTGATTGAAATACCACGGGAATTCACTTTAAAGATAAAAATAAGCTATTCTGGTCCCATCAAAATACCAAAGATTTTATAAACCCTCTTGACTACTGAATTGTTCAACGGCGTGACTACCAACAGAGGCTCTCTTACAACAATCCCAATAGCAGTTCCCATATGTTGCACAATAACGAAATTTACTACTAAAATGCTCTTAAGGCTTTTAAACACAAGCGCTTCTATGGAAACATTTTAATAGAAATTTCTATCGGGCAACAAGAACAGTAAGAGCAATCTAAAAATCCCAAAATTACTTACCAAGGATGATACTATCTAAACCACTAGCTAGACAGTTTAGACAAAACAAAAAATGAAATGCATAACTCACATGACCATGAAAAAGAGTCTGAAATCTCTCCTTTAGCAAGCCATCTTACGAGCAATTGTCTTTACAAATCTTCTTTACAAATGCTCTTCTCAAGACCCCAAGGTGTCTTCAGCTGAGAGCCTAAGTGCTAACTAGTAGCCTTCAAAGTGTGAAGTATGAGACCTCCCAAAAGTCTCTTCTCCAAATTATCCTTCAAAATTCCCCCCTTAGAATTGAGATTCCAAATTTTGAGCTTCCCCCATCCCCTTCTTCCTCCTTGACCCCTGAAGCCTTTTTATAGGGTTCAAAGGTAGGTAGGGAAGTTACATATTTAAAAAATATCTCACCTAACTTCTCTCCCAAGTAACTTGGCCAACCAATTAGAAGGTTACTTGCCCAACAAGTTAGGAGGAAGTTATGTAGTTAGGGAGTTAGGAAGTTATACATAGAATTAGGAGAAATTTATGCTAACATTAATATTTATATTAAATGTAATGTGATAAATAAATATTTTAACATCAATATTGTAAATATTTTTGTGGGTAGTAACTTATATATAAAATAATGTTTTTAAAATAATATTCTATGACTTGGGATAATTAAAGGCAAGTTTTCTAAAACAGGGCTTCACACTATATGTACTTTATTAATGGTTGTTATATCTATATATATGTATATATGTAGATTAATTTGTAAGATATTTTAGTCACCCGATGCTTTTGTAAAGTTATATACGAGTGGTAGTAATAAAATAATTTTACATATATCTTGGTGAAAGTGGCAGAGTTAATGAATGGGTTAAAATAATTCTTCTTTGTCTTCCCTGGTAAATCGCGTGGATAATCGACAATGGTTCTAAAACAGCAAGCGTAATCGGCTGGTTTGTTTTCTCCTTTCTCTGCACAAAACCTGTAAAAAATGACACATGTTCTACCCAAGATCCAAAGTGCTGTATCACCCAAACCGTATGTTTGAACTGCCACCGCAAAATCGTAGCCAACTGCCACCGCGGGAGAAGGCTCTACCGCTGCATCTGGGATTTCTGTTTTACCCCAAATTGGCTTAGGGCTTCCTGCATTTTTTGAATTTTTCCTTGAATCATCACTGTCATTGTCATTGATCATAGAACCAGGGGCAAATGTATTGTGGATCTGCATCTGCTAAAACCGCAGAAACCTTCAGAACCATTGTTGCCCGCGCAACTAAAACGGCTACGACCTGCAACAAAAATAAAATCGGGGCCCCAACAAAACATGACTTCTTTCTCTGGATATTGTGTGGAGAGTGTTTTGATTTTTTTTTCAAAAATAATATCCCTACATTCTTCCCTACATTGGCCTCAGTTCTATCTGAATTTCTCCACGCGATTGCTGCCTAAAACCCCTTTTAAAACGGCTCATCAGTGAAAGAAGGGCCTCCCACGTGCTCCATGAACTTAGGTTCGGTGTCTGGCGAGTCAGCAACATAGATTTGGCCGGTGCATGGAAACAGTCTAGAAAGGTAACCTAGAAGAATTACCCCAATACCACGGCATTCAATTTTGCTTTTTTTTTCTGATTTCATTTTTTCTCCGGCAGCATTAACAATGGGCCTTTGGTCATACCTGAATTTGGATTTTTTGCAATACAGAAACCTTTACATCCTTTGATAATTTTAAATCCATGAATTCAAAACCAGCTGGTAGTCCATTAGGTCCTTCACTTCTTTCCAACTCTTAGCCAATTTTTGATAATCCATTACCCACGGTGTTGTCTATTTTGCCAATATTAATCAGGGAGTATGCTTTCTTGTGGCAAATAATCACCTCTTTTTTTTATTCCAACCTTCACTCAAGAAAATATCTTGGCATTTTAATTTACTTTCCAAGAAGGCTTCAACATCAAGATTATTTACCAGGCTTGCTTCTCCAAGAATACCCATTACTCACAATACTAAACTGCAAATTTACAACTAGCGATTATGCTAATATTTTGAACAAAATATTCCAACTACTCCATGTAATGGCCAAATGTGCCAACACTTATGTTTCCCTTCTTTTGGGTTCCAACATCCCCCACCTTTATAATTATAAAATCCATAAAATTATCAAATATCAAATTATAAATATTTTCAATGTCTCTAATTGTGGCAATACAAGTTCTAACTATATCATATGTATTATATTCACTTCTACATTTATTGAACACAATGACATACATGAGTATTCTTGGAATTTCACTTAACATTATTCTTGAAGGTTATGACCAAATTGCTCCTCAATTTGTACAATAAATCCCATTAGTTCAAAATTAGTGAGATCCTTATTAATATGTAAACAAACAAACAAAGCATTAGCAAATAATAAATTAGTTCAAATTGTAGGTAGTGAAGAAGTATAACTTAATTGTAATCCAATTCCAAATATAATGATTGATGAGTCCTAGTTTTCATATGTTATTACTAATAAAGGATTTTCCTAGAAAAATAAGGATCTAAACCAACTGATGATATTGTATTTTCAAGTCTCATAATTATTTCTAAAACAATTATGAGTCCTAAATCTCATTTTTTACTAATAGCTAATATGGGACAACAGGTAAAAAAGATAATAATTATGGTATTAATAGGTAATAAAAGTGATAACAACAATAATAAAATAATCTAAGCATAAATGTTATTGTGGAAGATTCAATTTTGTTCCAATAGCAAAAAATCCCAATAAGTTTAACAAAAAAATGGTATTCAAACTAAATAAAAATAGAATAAATTTCATAATGCAATCTCATAATATTAATAAAACTCTAGGTCTAAATCCAAATTGTAGAAATACACAAACAAAAATATTAGATTTAATAAATATATGATCTAAATGCATTACACCAAATAATTATCATCAAAACAAAAATGTGCACTAACAAATTATTCCAAGAACCCTAAAGGATAAGCATTGTAATAAATTTCTCTACCTAACTGGAGTGCTAGCTTGTGTAAGGCTACTCTTCAATTTAATAAGGTTTTCCTTTCTAGATCACTCTTATAAACATTAGCAATGTAAATGAATGATTCTAATAGGAAGGATTTCTGGGTATTTTATTTTATTTATTTCTAATGATATCTACTCAATGTAAAGCTTGTGATGTACTTTAAATTTTCTATACTCATTATTAATATTATTATGGTGTCTAACCTTCCTCCTAAAAAGAAAATATAATTAAAATTATTTAAAAAAAATTGAATGTTATTTCTAAAAGACTCCACACCCTAATGTTGATTTGCTAGGATATCTTAGTAACTACCTAATATATATGTCATTTTCAAATACTAACTAGGGTCCAAGGCATAAATCCAATTGTAACTAATAAAGGTACTACCCCATGTTACTACACTAAAATGAAAATAAAAAATAAATAAATTAATTACTAAAAAATATAAAAATTATATCACATACATAGTAAACAAATCATACTACATGCCTAATGTAGAAGCCTATGTGTACATAATACTTGATTATTCAAAACTCCAACAAAGATATTAATGTACATATGTTAAAAATAAAATGAATCCAAATACCAACTCTACCTTGAAAAGGTAATCATAAGGCACATAACTTAACTAGATAATGCACATGAGCTTCAAATAAAATAAATTGATATACCAACAACATCTTACCAAAGTATTTATGAAGCACATAGCTCAACCATGTATTGCTTATGAAATAGAAATAAAAATAAGATAAAAGTAGAAAAAATTAAATTACTAAAAACAATTAAAGATAAAAGAAAGGTACATATAAATATGAATCCAAAAGTATGATGATCAAAAATTTTCAACTATAAATTAAATATAAAAATATATAGCATTATCAAAGGACACCAAAGTAAATGATAGAAACTGATGAGTCATCATTGGTTGGCTACATTAACAAGGCCCCATCGACACATTTCGACCTACATCGATGATGCCTTCCTGACAAAATTTCTATACATTGGCTATAAATACATGCCTACTAGCCACATTTATGGGGAAGTCCAGATTTTAGTAGTAGCGAAGATTTTGCATCTTTTCCATTTGAAACTTAGACTTGTTTCCTTGAGTGCTTGCAACAAGAGTCATTGAGTGTATGGATCTTTATTCAAGCATTTTTGTACCTGAGCACAATAGTGTGTGTGATAATAAAGATGAACTTTCTGATAAACCTCACAACACTTTGGATAGATTAGCTCTTTCATTTATGCATTCAATGTTTCCAATTATTTGTTAATTATTCTCAATTATTTCACAATTATTTTTGAACAATTGAGTTAATAAGATTATTAAGCTAGATAGATTAAATACATAAGTATGACTAATTCAAGCATAGCACATATTCACTTGGTAATCCCAGCAATGTTATTGCTTAGTATGCCCAGTAGTGTAGCATTTGGTCACCTAGTAGTTCAGGACATGTAAAAAAAGTGGGAATGGATGCTTATGTTAGGATTAGTTAAATGATTAGTTAATTAAAATCCTTTTTATCTACATTTTGAGCACCCAAAATATAAAATATAAAATGATAAAAATTGGATGCCTCAATTACACTTAACCATACCAACAAATGTCATAAGTGTAATTGGAAGGACAACGACTGACTTTAAGGTTAGATTCACTTCCTAAAGAGCTAGTGAACTAGAAATGATAAAGTCCATGAAGTTCAACTAGATTGTGCATGATTGCTTCTGATTTGTATGGTTGGGTGTAGGGGTACCTTATTGCTCATCATTCATGCCATTATCGAGAATATTGTTTGTGGAACATGCACTATTTAGGTCTAGGTGGATACCACTAACATAATTGTATGAACCTAAAAGTCAATAACATTCCCATTATACATAAAGTATAAAAGCACACTAACAATTTAATTTTTTTTTACAAAATGTCTTCTTCTTCTCATAAGAATTATAATGCTAAACTACTAGTTTCATAGGGATGGAAGGTGGCATACACTCATCTAGATGAGTTTGTGCTAAATTTTACCTTCATCCTACATCAAGATGAACAAATGCGATGGTGTGATATGGAGGGCAATTTTATTTTCCCCCCTAATAGATCTATGCCAATAATGCTAATTAAAACCCTTAAGAAGTTGGGCATAGTAGATCTTCATGAAGAGTACATTATGAATGGATATGACACTTAGAACTATCATCCCATTGAAACACAATGTAAATGAGACAAATGTTAAGAGATACTCCATGAATCCACAAAGGAAAAAAATTACACTAATCCCTTATTCCTATTAAATCAAGAGGAAAATGAGGACCCTCCCTTGCAAGGTTATCAACATGAAGATTCTCCACCCCTTGCTAACAATGGTGAGGATGCGAACCTGGCCCTGTGATCAACTATTCATAAACTGAGTTTATGAAAGATTGATAGCCAAGGTAGTGACTTAAGAAAACATTGTAATAACAAGGGATCTAATGATGGAGATTGTAAAAATTGTAAGAGTGATAGTAGACACTACAGTGGAAATGGTAGTCCACCTTCCTCTTCATCCTCTTCATTTGATTCCAAACATTCCTCTTCATCTTATGGTTCTCATAGAAGCCACTATTGAAACAACTATGATGAAGGGGATTGATGAAATAATAATGACTATCAAGGCCACCAAAATCGAAGGGCTAGCTAAAACCATCATTAGCATCATCAATGCAATGATGATGATGAACATTCAATAGTGACTCAAATTATGCTTAACATTATGAAGGTAGTAAGAGTTTCAACTAGGCATATAAAGGATAGTTAGGGTAAGTGCCTAGATATGAACAATATCCCAAGATTCGAGGGGGGATATAATTATGATGTATAGACATATTTTGAAGCTTTTCAAGATGCATGTGCCTTACAAAACATCAAGAACAAGTGGTAGAAACTCAAGCTTTTTCCAAGGACTATCATTAAGAAAGCTAAAGGTTCATATCAATCATTAGAACCAAAATCTATTCAAAGATGGAGTACCATGTGAGAACTATTCAATGACAAATATCAAACATACTCTAGAGTGTCTAATCTAAGAAGGAAAATCCAAGGCTAGAAACAAGAAGCACATGAACTCTTGGATGTTTTGATGGGCCAATACTATTCACTCCTACATAGATGCTCTAGCCATGATTACTCTTAGAGGAAACAACTTTGCCACATCATAGATGGGCCTAGGGAAGAAACAAGAAGAACCCTTGGGGTGTATGCCCAAGGGAGGCTTTCTAAAAGGAGATCTTATCAAATCCAAAGTTAAATTGATCAGGTAGCAAAAGAAGAAGATGAGCTATGAAAAAGGGAAAATACTGAAGAGTATAATAGGGACCGATCCATTAGAAAATAAGAGGATTGATTTTGGGACAAGGAGGAGTTACCACTTGATGAAGTGGTGAATAGAAAGACCTTGCCTCTCCAAATATCTATTTTTGACATTTTAGTGAAGGTTGACAAGTTATGGGACATTTTGGATGAAGCTTTTCAAGCTGCTTTGAAGATTGTTCAAGAATCCAAAGAGAAAAATAGTGATCGTAATCATAGATGGTGAAAAGAAGCTAAACATGTCTACCAAAGAGGTTAGGGAAAAGGTACTATAGTAGAGGAAGTAGTGGAGTCTAATTCTAATGATGAAACAAAATGTGACATTTTTCAATATGAACATCCAAAAGGATGTTGTCCTATGATGTCACACTTACAAGAATCTATAGTATATGCACTGAACCCTTGCCTAGCATGTAGGCAAGCTCCAAGATGATTTCCTTATCCCCAAGGTAGTCCAAGATAGTTCCACTAGCAACAATAAGCTTCCTACACAAGTGGAACTTCTCTGCAACCTTATGAATAGTACCAACAGTGGTACGAACCACAATCATGGAGAATGCCATTGCCAAGGTAGCAGTACCCTTATAGGCAACTAGATTCATATGGGTATTATGTTCAACAACCCATTTCCTCTAGAAGTTTGGCAACTCATGTATCATTCCAACATCAGTATTACCCTTTAGAGTACTAGTGAACGCATTCACCATCTACTCGAGGGGAAAACTAATATTAGTATCCTTATCATCCTCGACATCCCTCTGCACCTACACCTCCACCTTCAACTTCATTACCTCCTACTCCATCATGGAGGGTGAAATTCATTTACAAGCATAGAAACAAAATGCTACAAGGGTTATACACTTACAACTACTTTTTAACCAAGTGGTTCAGATAATCAATCAAAGAAATGACCTTTCTTCTAGCCCAATAGTTCTCTCTAGCCCTCATAATCTACTTCAATTGTTCACCTCGCATCTCCATTATACTCATCCTCTATATCAAATACCTTTGAGTGCCCTTCAAACCAAGTTCCACCTAGGATCTACACTGTAATGCTAACTCATGATATTTTTAATTGGATCAAGGTTGGAAACCTTCCTACAAAAAGATCTAATTCATGAAGTCCACTAATCTTTCTATAAATTTCTAGACAAGAGCCATGCAAGGCTCTTCTTGAATCTAGTTTCAAAGTTAACCACATCTCCCATGGTATGTACAAATCATGGAACCTACCACCTCTTAAGAAAAGCAACATCTATTTAGAATTAGTAGATCAATCAATTACAATCCCTTTGGGATTAGTAGAGGACATTGTGACCATAGTCTATGGGTTGTCTTATCCTAATAATTTTCTAGTAATCAAGATGGGTAATTGCAAAAGTGACTTCTCCTTCATCATGGAAAGGGCTTGGTTAAGCACAGTTAATGCATGAATGGGTATAAGGGAGCTATGTCTGGAAATATCTAAGGAGAATGAGTTAGGAAAAATTAAGAAGTAGTGTATTCCATGCATTGTGTTTAGTGATAACAAGTGCAATTGTGTGCAAAATATTTGATTAATTAAAATAATATATGTTAAGACATGCAATCAATATGTGCAAGAAATTAATATTCAATGGTGTCTATACATAGTAGCCACAAAGCATGAGGGCATCCAGTGGTTGATAGTTCATTCAAATAGCAACATAATATGCATGGAACCAACTAAGAGTTTAACTTATGCATACGTTGAAGGAATGAACAAAATTAAATATGTCCATTCTCAACTCTCTAATGAAGATGATGATAATTGTTGGGGAGTGTTGGAGATCCCTGATCACTTCAAATAGGAGCCCTTAGAACTAAAAACTTTACTAGTTGAAATAGAGTATGCATTTCTAAAGAATGGTAAACCAATCATCATTAATGTCAAACTTTCTCCTAAGCAAAAATAAAATTTGTTGAAAGTAGTAAATAAATGGTCAATAGCCTTCACTTGGTTATATGTAGAGCTAATCAAAATCAATCCAAGGATATGCCAGCACCATATCTACACTAACCCAGCCATGAAGCCTAAAAGTCAACTATAGAGGTGACTAAACCCAAAATTGAAGCAAATCGTTAAGAGAAAATAGGGCAACTCATCAAGGTGGGGTTTATCTATCTAATTTTGGATAGTGAGTGGGTTAGCCTACTCATAATTGTACTAAATAAGGATGCTAAATGGTAGATTTGCATTGAATTTAGGTTGTTAAACATGGAAACATTTAAAGATCACTTTCCATTGCCATTTGTGAATCAAGTATTAGACAGCATATCTGGGAATTGTTATTATAGTTTCTTGGATGGTTATAGTGGCTACAACCAAATCCAAATTGTGGTCGAAGACCAAGACAAAAAAAAATTCATGAGTCCTTGGGGGAATTTTGCATACTGTAAGATGCCATTCGGCCTATGCAATGCCCCTACAACATTTCAACCCTTGGTCCTTAGTATATTTTAACAACAAATTGGTAGTGTTGTTAAAGTTTTCATGGATGACTTCTCCACCTAGAGAGCTACATTTAAGAAATTGTTAGACTAACTTGAGAAAGAACTAAAGAGATGTGTTGATACAAACCTATTTATCAATTGGCAAAAGAGCCATATCATGGTCCAAGAAGGCATTATGCTAGGGCACCAAATTTTGCAACAAGGGATTGAGGTAGACCTAGAAAAAATAAGGGTCATCCAAGGAATAACATGCCAACTATAGACTATTAAAAATGTTTTGTCATTCCTTGGACAAACTGGTTACTACTAGCACTTTATTAGAATTTCTTTAAAATTGCAAAACTGTTGGTAGAACATACAAAGAAAAATGCACCTTTCATTTGGACTAAGAAATGTTAAAACACATTCCAACAATTAAAAGATAAACTCATAGAAACACAAATCCTATGAGTACATAATTAGTTCAAACCATTCCATATCATGACAGATGCATCTAACTATGCTTTGGAAGTAGTACTCATGTAGATGGAAAATATGAAATGTCCATATTATATCCATTGCATGAGTCAAAGCATTGTGAAAGCATAGTTAAATTACACCACCATAGAAAAAGAATTAATGGTAGTGGTGTATGCACTAGAAAGGTTTAGACATTATGTGCTAGGTTACAAAATATTTGTACATGCAGATCGCAATGCAATTTTCTTCCTTATGAATAAGCCAATAGTGAGCCTTCATGTTATATGATGGCTTGTGATCTTGAAAGAATTTGATATTGCTATGGCAGATTGAAAAGGAATCAAGAATGTGATGACTGAACATCTTTCTCACTTAATATGGGATAAAAAAGAGAAGGAGATCTCACTATCTAATCAGTTTCTAGATGAACTCCTCTTTACTGGAGCAATATGAACACATACCTAAAAAAGTAATGTTGTATAATGGCATCCTCACATATTTTCTCACTCAAAAGATGCCACAAGACTTGGATTTTAGGAAAAGGCAACAATTTCTTCATTAGGTCAAATACTTCATAGAAATTAATAAACATCTTTACAAGGTGTGTGTCGATGGCCTGATTTGTTTGTTTGTCCTTGATGAAGATCAACTATACATTCTCTAGAATGCTCATGAAGGACTTTACAAAGGCAACTATGTAGGGAGATGCATAGCCATAAAAATCGTAATGGTAGGATACTATTGGCCCACAATCTTTATGGATGCACACCAGTTTGTTAAGTTTTGTGAACATTGTCAACATGATGGTGGGATGACCACTCATATGGAATGTACTTAATAATGGATTCAACCAATAGAACCTTTTGACATATGGGGCATTTATTTCATGGGTTCCATCACATCTATGTTTAATGGAATAGTGTATATTATAGTAGTAGTTGACTATTCCACAAAATTGGCTAAAACAATAGCTGTTATAGATTGCACATCATCCACTACTACCAGATTTATACAACAACATATTATAAATATATTTGGGGTGTCACATTTACTAATTTATGTTAATGTAAGTCATTACACAGGTGCCACATTTAGAAAATTAATGCATTTCTTGGGAGTAGAACATAAATTAACAACACTTTACCATGCCCAAGCCAATGATCAAGCAAAGATAACCAACCAAAAGATTACAAAAATATTGATGCAAACCATTAGCAAATATAGCAAGGATTGGAGCACAAAACTTAATGATGCTCTCTATGCTTATCGATCAACTTGAAAAATTCCTACTAGATATTCTGCCTATGAGTTAGCATATGGGAAACTTCCAATACTTCTAATTCAATCTAAGCTTAGTACACTCTCAATGGCCTATGATCTAAACCTTGACCTATGTTTAGCACAAAATGAGAGATTGATCAACCTGAACATGCTAGATGAAAATCACTTAGTGTCCCTATCTTTGAATGAGGTGAACAAGGCATTTAGCAAGTAACACCATGACCTTAGAATTAGGAAAGTAAGATTTCAACTAGGAGATAAGGTCCTCTACTACAACCCCACACATGTACCTCAAAAGGAAAAATTTTAAACATTGTGGGAGCGACCTTATATAATTGATCAAACCTTTCACTCTGGGGTCATGATAATTTACAAACCTAATAGCCCAAATAAAAAGTAGTTGGTCAATATTCAACAAGTCAAACCTTTCCTAGAACCAAGATTCACTAGTGTAAATACTGCCTCACCTAATGGACACCCACATTCTATTTTTTGGATCTCCTCCTTCTAGCTTAGTCGTGGGGGACATGGCCACCCATACTAACCATTACCATGGTGTCTTAGTTTTTCTACCCTTCTTATTTTCCACATTTTTGATTTTACAAATTTTTCTAATTTTATGCCATTTTTAGTATATTTAAATTTTCTTGATTATTTTACACTTTCTTATATACTTTACTTTATTTTTTTTTTATGTTTCTTTTGATCAAATATGATTTTTTCTCATTTTAGCTAATAAATCTACTTTATTGTCATAGGACACAATGTTGTTGTTATTGTTTACTAATGATGGTTTATGCTTAATGTGTGATTGTTGATGTCTAGTTTTTATTTATGAATTTTGATGTCTAATGAGTTTGACATGATTTATTTTTCATGGGACAGTTAGTGAGTCTATGTCATCCACCCATCTAAAGAACTCTATGGTTTTCCTTGTTCTAGGAATTTAAGGTTACATTTTCATTAAAGAAAATTTTAATCAATTAGTGACCTTGGTAGTCCCAGAATTGGGAAGGATCCAAAGGTTTGTAAATAGTGTGACTTCAAGGGGACTTAATACTCTTTGTACTCTTCTTCTTGCTTTGGTGCTTAAGTGTTTTTCATGAACTTCTTACCATTCGATACCACCAATGATAGGAAGAGAAATAACATCGTTGCATGGTGTGGTTTCTATTATTCAAAAAACAAATATGGGAATTCAAAGCACACACCTTTGACATGAATAAGTCTTCACATGGTATGGTTCCCATTTCAAATAAACAAAACAAAAATAATTGGAATTTAAAGCACACCCCTTGGACAAATAAAAGGGTTATAAGCACTAGTTATGGGACTCAAAAGATATACACCTATGCCTAAAGGTCCCCTCTAACTAAGGCCTTCTCTCTCTCTCACTTTCTACTTCTATCTCCTCTTTTTGGAATGGTGGTTGTCTTGTGAGGATACTCTTGTGTCTTGAGTGGCTAGAGTAGTCTTAGAGTGGCAATACAAAGTCACTAAAAGCAGATGGCTATGGTTTAGACTGAGGATGGAATTTATCAGGTTATTTTAACCACAATTCCATGAGGGACTTCTTATGACCTTAATTTTTTGTCATTTTCTCATAACACATGGGAAATTTTTGCAATTTTTCAGAGCCCAAAACATTCTAGAGTCCATAACTTTCAAACTATTTGTCCAAATCACTCCATTTTTTAATCCTACACTTATCAGAGGTAAGATCTTTATCATGGATGCCATAAACCTTAAGGTTTTCAATGCAATTTTTAAAAAGTTTTCTAACTCCCTTAAGGGTTAGTAACTTTAATCATACATAAACATCAACTTTTTCCAAGTTAGCCCTTCCAACAACCTTTAGGATGATTTATCAATAATAAGGCATAAATAGAAATAACAATTAAGTTAATTAAATCAGCCATAATCACAACTTAGTCAACTGTAACTACCCTGAAGAGTTAAGGTATTCCAATTATTTTAAGGTTACACAATGATTACTAATCCATGGTTCTATAGTATCCACATGTGGGAGAACCCTAACAACCATGGGAGAAATGACCCAAAGCTAGAAGGGGTTATCAAGAACAAGGCCAAAAACAACAAGAGGTGACCCATGCAATGGGATGTCTTCATGTGGATCTTGAAGTGAAATTTGTTCAACAGATTTCAGAAGAAGAAGTGCTTATAGAAAAATATCAACGAGGAGAAGTGCCTGGACCTATGCCTAGGCTTAACATCACTCTAACTTAAGCCTACCTATACATCATCAACTTTCAATAGATCCAAATATTAGTTCTTCAAGAGATAAACTTTTTTCCATTTTTAGAAAAATGTTCAAAGGATGTTAGAACATAATTGCAAACCTCTCCCATGTGGCCAATCATCACAACCAGTCTAAAGTAATACATGGAAGAGACCTATCTCTTTTGGAATAGCCAAAGGCCAGGGTCCATTGTAAAAATCAAGGACGTTCAAGTGTCCTACTTGGTGGAGGCCATTACACAAGCACTAGGGTCCAAACATCAAAACATAACTAGTAGAGATATCAACAAAAGGTGATCCTAGGGAAAAAAGGGAGTGGACCCAATGATGTTATGGGGTGGATTGTAAGGAGTATGACATGTTCACATTGGCAAAGAAAATTTAATTAAATATTGTGACCTATCACCTTAATCCAACGATAAGGCCAAGTAAGGTAGCTTCCTTCTCTACTTATGCATGCAATACTCTAAGTGGAAAATTTCTTATTAACCTTTCATAGCTAATTTATTTGGAGATTGAGAAGCATTTTAAGGAGAATGAACATGCAAGGAGGACCCTACCCTTTCCATGCCTTTTAAGAAAAATTTGTAAGAGGGTAGGTATTTTTCACTATTTAAATGATACTCTCAAGCACACTCCCTTGGCCTCATGGGAAAAAATCATGAAGAAAAAAACACCAATAGCCATCCAAGAAGAGAAGCTATCACTACCATCATCTACTCAAGAGACAACACTAGAGGCTTGTGAAGTCCTTCAACATCTATGAAAAATCTAAGAGTAGCTCTTGACTGAACAAGAGTAGTAGGTAGGAATGATTGGGGTAGATCCATCTATGTATCTACTAGCAATGAGTCACCTTAATGAGGTGGCCCAAATAATTAGCCAAATGGGGAGGGGTGGTTTTATTTTCTTTGTCCAAGGAACACATCTACCTTCGAGGTTAGATCTCAATACTCGAGATCTGAAGATATCATTAGCAACACATCATCTATTCCTAGAAATCTTTGGGAATGCCACCACTTTCTCAATGAGGTTGGAGGAAGGTAAAAAGGTAACTATCTTGGTGATGTAGCACCAAGGGTAGGAAACAATGGTAGAAGTGGTAGCTGATCATGTAG
Source organism: Gnetum montanum (assembly GCA_015680685.1). Classification (NCBI taxonomy): domain Eukaryota; kingdom Viridiplantae; phylum Streptophyta; class Gnetopsida; order Gnetales; family Gnetaceae; genus Gnetum; species Gnetum montanum. The sequence continues at coordinate 280,212 of MNCI01026730.1, forward strand.
CTAAAGCACTAAATGCACCAACAACATTTGTACCAGATGTATATGTACTCTAGGATGTGAAAATGTCTATAGGCATGGTTAGTGGAAAATTGAATGTAGCCCAGCATGAACAACTACTAAAATAACTGGTAGGAACTAGGCAATCAACTCCAAATATCTTTGATCTTCTAGAGAACATCAATAAAACCTACTCAAAGCTATTGAATGCAAGGGGAAAATGCATCATTTTGGAGGGGCAAATAAAAATAGCCCAAGATCAAACTCATTGCTTGGCCATGGATGTTGCTGAACTTCGTGCCTAACTTGTAGAGTAAAAAATCCTTAGCCTAGTAATGACAAGAAATGAAGCTATTAAAAAACTTCAAGAATGATTTCAAAAGGTTAAGGAGGAAGTAATAATGACCATCTTCAAATAGTCCATGGTAGAAGTTGAAATGCATTTAATTAAAAATAACTTGAATCAAATGCACCAGGAAAATGAGGCACTGACCATGCAAAATCATCACTTGCAAAATGTTGATGCTCAAAGAGATTAAATGCAAGAATTTATTCATTAATAGCAGGAGTAGCTTAGAGTCCACATTGAACTAAGAAAATTAGCCATGAAGAACCAAAATCTATCAATGAAGGAGGTACACACCTTGTGACAAAAGTCTACCATCAAAATAACACCTAGAAAAATGAAGCTCTCAAGTTTGAGAGGGTGAAAATCACTATAGGGACCAAGTTAACTTGAAATAGGAAATTAATTAAAAATAAATCTAGATGGCAAAGGCTAAAGTAAATGAAGCCCTTCAAAAAATCTAGCAAGGAAGAAAAATATGGTTGCCCATCCTTAATGGTATTGGTGCCTACAATAAAGTAGAGATCCACTTGAAAGAGTTGTAGATTGAAGAGATCACAAAGTATATGGAGTTGGCCAATCTTCATTATGCAAACCTAGCAATGCTAATAGTCAAATGACCATGGTGGAAATTGCAAAAGTAGATGTCTAGCTTGTATTTTCTATACAAGGTTGAGTTCAAACACCACAAGAACACCAAGAAAAAGCTTAAGACTACTAATGTTGAACTCGAAGTCCTCAAATGATGATTTACAGATTAGCAATCCATCACTTGGGACCTAGCCAAATAGATGAATGGCTATCATGAGCTGAAGATCATAGTGTGAGCATTTGACATTGAATGCAAATAGTTTGCTACCTAGTTTGTCAATGTCAAGGAGTTGTTTCTAGTGATCCCATATCCACGGGAAGTGCCTATTCCAACACACATTGTGAAAGCTACATAGATGGTGCATGATCCCAAGAGTAAGGAGGAGAAAATGAAAGCACTACTAGATACTTTTCACATCTCACCTGAAGTTGTAGTAGCAGCAGGACAACCACAACCTCAACCACCACTAGTGCATCAAGGCAATGAAGATCCCTCGGAGCCTCAAGAACCACCACCACTTAGGATTGTTTAATCTTCTCCAACAAGCTTCACATCATTAAGGAACATGTTGTCCAATTTTTGATAAGTTGTTTCATGGTGTTCAATTTTGTGTCTTAAACACCACCATTTTTGTAATGTGTTAATCTATATACCAATGCACTCCATTTTGTTTATCAAGTCAGTCAAGTTCTTTTTGTTGAAAGAAAATTTAATCAATAATCCCATACCTTCCCAATTTTGTTAAATAACTCAAGGATAAGTTTTCATTCAATCATGGGGGTATGATGAGTCATTGTTGGTTGGCTGCATTGATGAGGCCTTGTTGACGTAGCTGACTGCATTGATGAAGCCTCATTCATGAGGCACCATCAACACATTTTGACCTATGTCAATAATGCTTCATCGATGTTGTATCTATCCATTACCTATAAATATGCACCTACCAATAGCATTTATGAAGGAGCTCATACTTCAATAATAGCAAAGCTCTTACATTTTTTCCATTCAAAAGTTAGAATTTTTTCCTTGAGTGCCTACAATAGGAGTAATTGCGTATATGGATCTTTATTCAAGGATTATTATACTTAAGCACAACAATGTGTGCACTAATAAAGATGAGCTTTCTAATAAACCTTGTAGCACTTTGGATTTATTAGCTCTTTTATTTATGTATTCAATTTTTTCAATTATTTGTTAATTTTTCTCAATCATTTCAAAATTACTTTTCAGCAATTGAGTTAATGAGATTATTAAGCTAGATAGATTAAATACATAAGTATGACCATGTTGAGTGTAGCATGTATTCACTTGGTAATCCCAGCAATGTTATTACTTGGTACACCTAGTAGCATAGTGTTTGGTTACCTAGCAGTGGATACATGGGTTCAAGACATGCACGAAAAGTGGGAACAAATGCTTATATTAGGATTAGTTAAATGATTAGTTAATCAGTCATTTATAGTAGTTAATTAAACTCCTTGTTATCTACATTTTGATCACTCACAATATAAAATAAAAAATTATAAAAATCAAATGCCTTAGTTACACTTACCCATACCAACGAACGTAACAAGTGTAATTGGGAGGATAACGATTGACTTTCAGGTTAGATTCACTTCCTAAAGGGCTAGTGCACTAGAAATGATAGTGTATGGAATTCAACTGGATCATGCATGAATGCTTGTGATTCATATGGTTAGGTGTACGGGTACCTCATTGCTCATAAAAAACACATCAAACATTCAAGTCACAAAACATAGCAAACATGGGATGGTATCTAGAACTGAGCTATGATAATCACTCTATAGGAATTGTATAGCATTTAAGGATCTACCATTGAGGTATTTTTAGCCACTATTTAATTTTCACTATTTGAAACTAGTAAGCTTTACCATGCATATTAGTGAGTGTGTTTCTTTGTGCATTTAATCTTATTATTTTTACATTACTTTTGAATTTTGAATTCTATTTTAGAACTAATTCATCCCTCCCTTTTGAATTCAATGATCCATAATATGTTATATAAAATGATAAGTATGCATCATAGAATTTTAAAAATAAAGGTATCCTCTCTCATATCAAGGTGATGAAAGTTTTAGAAGTATAAAGATATTTTAAAAAAAAAGGTATCACATTTTCATATTATTACATTACTCTTTCTTAATTTCACATTGAATCTCTTACATTTCATAATTATTTCACTATATTTCTCACATAAATCATGTACACTTTGTTATATTTCATAAAGATTTGATAAATCTCTTTTATTTCTTATTTACTATCAAATTGAAAATGTTCTTTAAGCTCAAAGCCCATGATTCATTGTATTTCATGGTTGAAGATAATGTTTCTTTAAGAAATCATTTCATCTTGCTAAATATACATGAAATTTATTATTTTATAGTAAATTTAAGTACCATTATATAATTGAAACAAATATACATCAAATCTGAATGAAAACTGACATAAGAACACCTTTTCCAAACCTCTATTCATTCCTATAGGAAAATACATAAAGGTTTTGGGTAGTTGGGAAGATATCTTGGTCACATGAGAGACACCTTGCTTGAAAGCTAAGATGATATAGAAGATATTCCAAATGCCTAGGAGATGCCTTGTCTAGAAGAGAAAATGTCTTGCAATGAGAAGACATGTCTTTGGGAAGATGTCTTACATTGGGAGAAGTTGTCTTATCTCTAGAGGAAATGTCTTCCTTGAGAATAAATTTCAAAAGGTTTTGGATTTGATTGGAGTTCACTCATCATTATTTCATAAATTTATTTAATAGACTTACTTTTAAAAAATGAATAATCTTTCTATAATTTTTCAGCATTGAAAAATCAAAATGTGAAGCTATAACATCCTTACAAGTTGTCAAAAACCATACATCAAACCAAGGTTTTCTACAAGCAAGCCTCTTCTTAATCTACACTTAAGTAATTATAGACAAAATAACATTAGGGAAATCTAGCTCATTATCATTGTTGACCAATGTATTAGTCACTTTTTCTTGAAAATCATAATGAAGGTCTTATATGAAGTGATGAGTTATGTATTACTTCTAATGAATATGATGAATTAAAACAAGAATAGTGAATTTCAAGTAATGATGAGAGATTTTGGGAGGTTTTGTTCCAATTGAAAGTTTTTCACTACATCTATAATATCATGATTTACCTTAGTGTTTAATAAATGTAAAATGAGAGAAAGAAGGAAATTTTCTAATGCCATTGAAAATTAGAAAAATAAATGAATGATTCCACTTTATGAAATAAATACCCTGATGATTTGTACTATGTTTAGTAGATGATATTTTATGAACTAAATAGACTACTTCACTAAACTTTAATTGAGAACTCCAACTAATCCTTTGAATCTAACTTTCTTCAACATGAGCATTAAAATCCCAACAATGAAAAACTTTACCAAGCCTAGAGAACCCTACAATATCTTGACTCAGGTACTGAAAAGGATGCTCTCATGAAAGATTAGCCAAATTGTAAATAGAAGAATCCCTCAAGGTAAAATAACAAAAAGCAATAAAAAGAGCCTTTGGAATGCCTTGGACTTGGACTTACAAATATTGGTTATTAATATCAACTTCCTACATGTTAATGAAATGTTATCTTAACTTTTTAATCAAACAAGATATACTACCAAAAGATCTACCCCTTACCTTGGAATAGTTATTCTGCACAGAAATGATATGAAATACTAGAATAGATACACATAGATAATGTTCTTCTTCCCATGTTTTGAAAAAAAAATATCACTAAGAAAATTACTAGTATCTAAAGTACCAAATTTAGTACTTAATGAATCTTACACATTAAGGAAACCATGTGTAATAGAAGAAAATCCCTATTTTAAAGGATTTCCCTTCTCTTTAATGACTTCAACATATTTATAGTTCAAGTAAATAATTTTATCTTTAGCATGAACTTATTTAACTTGTTTTCATTCTTCCGATTTTTTAATAATCTTTTTTAGTCAATTCTCCATTAATCTAAATGTTATTTCCTTTCAAGATATTTCTATTATTCTAGATCTTATCTCTTCTTTTCCATTTGGCAAACTTAAAAAGAATCTACTAAGGTTTATTTCTCTTAGGACTAAATCTATTTGTACTAACTATCAAGTAGAAGAAATGTGCATTTATTTCATAAATAAATTTGGTAGGACTTGCAAAAGATCTTCACTCTATTGCTTAGAAATTAATACAATTTGAGGATTTTAAATTTTGTCATATTTTTTTCATCTTCATGTATTTTCTTAGTAATTTTTTCTCAACATGAATGATGAGTTATTATTTTTGATTCAAGATTATTAAAATTTGACTATAAAGTATCCATATTTATCTAACTTTATGTTGCTTCAACAATTGATAATGAATCTTTCAACCCTATAGTGGTTAGAATGGTTTATACCGTTTTCAATCCTGGTTTTCAATTTCACAATTCTTGATGCCATGTTATTTCATTTCTCTCAAGAAATCATATATCTTGTCATCAAAACCTTACTTCTTGTACTTTCCCAAACTACTTAAAATGTAATATGTTACTTTCTACTTGTCCTTGGTATACAAAATATCGAATTCCAAATCACTAAAAAGGTAAAAGTTAAAATTAGATTTACGATTTTCCAAATCATCCAAATCATCAAATGAGCAAAAGAAAAAAATCACTGAAATGCTAGATCAACAAAATCATAGAATTTTCAAATCACCAAAATGTTGAATCATATTTTAGACCTTTCTCTAGATTTTTCCTTCATAACACCAACTAGGAATTATGGCTGATAATGAAACACCGTGAAAATTGCGAGTCGGCCTCAGGCAAAGATTCGCAATTCAAGCAAGGGTGCATGTCAGAATTCCAGAAGGGAGAATAAGACAGAGCAACACCAAGAGGTGCGTAGCATCAAGTCTTCAACTTCTTGTGCAGATTCCTAATCTTACTATGTTTTCTCTATTTATGCTATACTAGGCGACGTAGCATAATGGCGCTTAGCGTGATTCTGTTTAAACATAGTCTGGCATCAGAAGGCTAGTTACTTCGGCAAGAGGAGAGGCTTGAGCAACGTAATATGCGATTTCTCGTATATTTTACTAAGTCTTTTATTCAAGGCTAGGTTTATGCTCTATTACGCACGGTAGCGTAATGAGCTCCAAAACAGTCAAAGGCAAAGTCTAAGAAAGTGTGATTGCTCATCATATGCTCATCACACAACGTAGCGTATCACAGCGTATTGCGTCGCCAAGCTAGACACCGTTTATGCTTCATTACGTGCGGCTGCGTAAGCGAGCGTAAAATAGCTTGAATCCATTGTTTCCATGTTATGTTACGCTCGTGCACGCAACGCAACGTGAATGACCGTAATATAACCCAAATATAATTGAAACATGCCTGACGCGCATCTATTCTTTACACGCACAATACGCAAATAAGCGTTTTATGCATAGTCATGAAGTTTGACATAAAAATGGTCAGACCAATAGTACCTGAAATATTTGGGACACACGTCATCAGGGTTGCGCCTTTTCCACAGGGCATCGCAGCCTATAAATACCCCAGTTGACAAAGATACAAGGGGTTGGCAAATCAAAGAGGCAAAGGGCAGTTTTTCTGAGCACAGGAGCACTTATCACTTTGAGCAGAGACAAAGAGAGCAGGACTTTGGCAATTGTTGACAGCATCACCTTCCGGCAAAAAGAGAGCACAGTTCGCTTTGAGCATCAGCAACAAGAGTAGTCGCTCTGTTGGGGAAGACACAGCTTTCTCCATTAGCAACCACTTGCGGTCCTAAACAGAAACTACCTAAGGCGAAAGAAGCAGATCCAAGATCATGGGATCATCTTGCAAGGTTCGTAGGCTCTATTGGTCAGAAACAGTTAATCGATAGACGTCATAGCTTGACCTTCCTTGCATCCTAGCTTTGGCCCACAAGGTAGACCGGACTTCCGTTTGGACAGTTTTCTTGTTGTTTTGTGCTTGCTTTACATCCAGTAATCGGGGTCTCCCCAGTGTAATGTGATATACAAAATATACATTATTCAAGCCAAAGCGTAGATCTTGAGACTACGTGTTTCTCTTGTATTAGCCTCCTCTTATTGTGTTTAGCGTTATCATCGTTACAATTCACCTACGTCGTTTTTCCCCTCATTTTGCGATTCCTTGAATCAGATCGTTCCACGAGATATTCATTATCTCCATCGGTTTACTGACTAGTAAGTCCCTGTCTGATCGACAAGACCGTTTAGGGCGCCGCAGACTCGTTTTTCCAGCATAGCCCTCGCATGGATCCGTGGTTAAAAATGTGTACGCGGGATTTTGTTTGGTATTTTCCAGCTGCCGATGTTTTCTGTCATTACAGATAATAATGCTTATCAAGTAATCATTCAAGAAGTTAAGGATCATATGCAAGTTGTAGAGGTAACTACTCAATAATATAGATAAAAATGTATTAGTGATGAGCAATGAGGTACCCCTATGCCCAACCATATGAATCACAAAGCATTCATGCATGATCCAGTTAAATTCCATGGACTTTATAGTTTCCACTACACTAGTCTTCTAGGCAATGAACCTTATTCATTCTCCTCCTGATTACACTTGTGAAGTACAAAGGTATGGTTAAGAGAAATCAAGGCATATGATCTTTATCATTTTATATTTTATGTTCTTTGGTGGTTTGAGATAAAGTAATTTAGTGATTAATCTAAATTAACTAACTAACTGATCTCTAACTAGTCCTAACATAAGCATCTAGCCCCATTTTCCATACATGTCCTAAACCCATGTATCCACTATTTGGTTACTAAGTGCTATGCTATTAGGTATACCAAGCAATAACGCTGCTAGGATTGCTAAGTGAATACATGTCACATTCGAAGTGTTCATACTTATGTATTTAATTTACCTAGCTTATCTCGCTTAATTAGCTTAATTATTAAAAAATATTGAATAGGTAACTAAAAATATTAAATGCATAAATGAAACATTTAAACTATCTATAATGCTACAAATTTTATCACTAAGTTCTTCTTTATTGATGCACACACTCTCATGCTTAGGTACAAGAATGCTTGAATAAAGATCCATACAAGAATCCTACTGTGGGCACTTATGAAAAACATTCTCACTTTTGACTAAACAAACCATAAGTGCTTTGCTACTACTATGAATTTTGACACCATAAATGTAGCTGGTAAGCACGTATTTATAGGCTAGTATAGACCCCTACATCAATTGGCCCAGTCGATGTAACAAACTATGTCAATAAGGCCTAGTCGATGGGCCTAGTCAACACAATAAACTACATTTCATCATACCCTCACAACTGAATGAAAACTTTTCCTCGATCTCTTTACAAAATTGGAAAGGTAGGGGATTATTGACTAGTTTTTAACATAACAAAACAAGATAAAATAGATGTAACAAAACTGAGTGCCTAGTTTACTAAACCATATTAAAAAATTGAACATGGTACAAAAATTTGAACAAGCACATCCTTTGATTACATGAAGACAAAAGAGAAGATCATAGAATCCTTGGTAGTGAAAGCTCCTGAGGCTCCAATAAACCTTCTCCAACTCTAGGCATAGTCAATGGTTGAGGTGGTTCTAGTTGTCCTACTACTACTGTGACCTTTGGTGAAGGGTTGAAAGCATCTAGAAATGCTTTCATCTTCTTTTCTTTACTATTGGGATCATTCATAGTCCACGTAGCTTCATTGATGTGGTCCAGAATTGGAATATTCCAAGGACAAGGCAATACTAGAAGTAGCGCCTTTACATTGACAAACCACATTGTGAATTACATGCACTTGATGTCAAAAACTTGGACTGTATCTTGTAGTGCCTAGTAGTTGCGCATCCTTTTGGCTAGGTTCTTGATGACTAATCTTTGGTTAGTGATTTTTTCCTTAAGAACCTTGAGTTTAGCATTTGCCACCACAAGCTTCTGCTTAGTATCTTTATGATTCTTGAACTCGACCTCATACAATAAGTACAGGCTAGCCACTTGATTTTCAAGCTTAGACCATGATCATTTGATAGTCAACATCACTAGTCTTGCATAGTAGAGATTGGACAACGTCATGTACTCCATCATCTCTTTAATCTACAACTCCTTCATGTAGATTTCTACATTATTGTAGGAATTAATCCCATCAACAATGGGTTGCCATATTTCTCTACCTTGTTGGAGTTTTTAGAAGGTCTCATTAACCTTTTCCTTTGCTAGTTGGATATGCTTTTCATTCATCTCTTTCTATAGGCTAACTTGGTCTCTGTAATGATTTTTAACTTTCTCAAATTTTAGAGCCTCATTTTTCTATGTGACTATCTCAATGGTTGATTTCTAGCATAGGGCACAAACCTCCTCTATGGAGAGATTACAATTCTCCACTACTAATCTCCTTAATTTAGCATTTTCTCTAGAAAGCTATTTTTTCTATTGATGGATGAATTCTTCTAGCTATTGTTTTTGTGCATTGACATTTTACAGGCGATGGTTTTTTATGGTCAAAGTTTTATTCTCCTACCACATATGCATCAAGTCCCTCCATATTGAATAAGTTGTAGCTTCTACCACAAACTAATTCAAGACTATCTTTACCACTTCTTCCTCAAACCACTTTAGCTATTCTTGAAGCTACTCAAATTTTAGAGCCTCATTTTTCTATGTGACTATCTCAATGGTTGATTTCTAGCATAGGGCACAAACCTCCTCTATGGAGAGATTACAATTCTCCACTACTAGTCTCCTTAATTCAGCATTTTCTCTAGAAAGCTATTTTTTCTATTGATGGATGAATTCTTCTAGCTATTGTTTTTGTGCATTGACATTTTACAGGCGATGGTTTTTTATGGTCAAAGTTTTATTCTCCTACCACATATGCATCAAGTCCCTCCATATTGAATAAGTTGTAGCTTCTACCACAAACTAATTCAAGACTATCTTTACCACTTCTTCCTCAAACCACTTTAGCTATTCTTGAAGCTACTAAAAAGCTTCATCTTCTATCAACATAGGGTTGATAAGAGCAAGGTTGGAAATTTTTGCATGCAATTTATCAACATCAGTGATCAAGCATTGATTATGTGCTTGATCTATTTCAAGTTTCCTTTCTAAGATGAGGCACTTGCACTTTGCATCTAGAAGCTCCAATTGGGTTATAGTGATGATATCCAAAAAATTAAGGATATCCAGAATTAGTTGCATGGTTTCCACTAGTTGGTCTAGTAGTCCTTCATGCTAGGCTACACTTAATTTCTCATTGATTGTCCTTGTGGATGTTTACACATCCCTAAGTGTAGAAACATCTAGTATAGGCATTGTAGATGCATTTATTACTTCAATGACTCAATCAAAAAGGATCTCCATAACTATCTCTTACCCTTGGTGCTACATAACCAATACAGTTGTCTCCTTATCCTCCTCTAGGTGCATAGAAAAGGAAGTGGTGTTCCAAGAGATTTGTGGGAATAGATGATGCTAAGAGAGAGACATTGTCACCTCTTAGGTGCTTGGATTTTACCTCATAGGCAACTATGTTCATTGGGCAAATAACATTCATCCACCTCCCTCCATCTGGATGATTGTATGAGCCAATTCTCTAAGGTGACTCATGATTTTTCTACACACAAATGGCTCTTTACCACTAGTTCTTACTTGCTACTCCTATTATTGTAAGAGCTACTCTAAAATTTTCCACATGTGCTCACCTGTAGTGTGGGTTTTTGGCAATTACTCATGAGTAGGTGGTGGAGGCGGTCATTACTGCTCCTCTTCTGTGAATGTGACAAGCATCTTATCTTTCATTATCTTAGCCCATGAAGCATTGGGAGCATGCCTGAGTGTATCATTTGCATAGCAAGCTATCCTTGATCTTTTGCATAATTTTTTGATCAAGTAGGGGAAGGGTAGGGTTTTCCTTCCATGTTCATTCTCTTTGAAGTACATATCTATCGCTAGATAGATTAGTTGTGGAAGGTTTGCTAGAAATTTCCTACTTAGAGAGGTCCATGCTTAGGCCAGGAAGCCTATCACCTTACTAGGCCTCACCATTCAATTGAGGTGGTACACTGCTATCTTAAAATAGACTCACTCCACCAATGTGAGCATACCAAATTCCTTGTAGTTAACCCCATAACACCGCTAAGTCCATTCCTTCTTTTCTTTAGGATCAGCTTATGTGGATAGCTCTACCAACTGTATTCCTACATTAGGCAACCCAAGGACCTACACAATGGCTTCTATTGAGTAGGAAACTTGGATATCCTTGATTTTCATAATAGCTCCTACTCTCTTGTTATTCCAGAAAAGATATGTTTCTCCCATGTACCACTCTTCACTAAAGTGATGATTGACCACATGGTAGAGGCTTGCAATTGACCTCTAACATCCTTTAAAGCCTATTCAAGGAATGCCCTAAAGTTCATCTCTTGGAGAACTAAGTGTTGGATTTTACAGTTTCTAATTATGTCAAGGTAGGCTTGTGTGAGTATGACTTCTAGTCTGGGTATAGGGCCTAGCACCTCACCTCATTGTGAGTGTTTAGATGTAGCTTCTCCTTTAATAATTTTTTAGACAAATTTCACCTCAACCTCATCTCTAAGAGGCCCCATTGCATGGGTTGAATTAGCCTATTCTCAGCCATGTTCTTCTTCGCCCCTTCCTCCTTAATGTCATTTCTCCCATGGTTATGATAGTCCTTCCTCCTATGATATCTTCAATTTTGGTGCCATCTACAATCATAGATAACAACAAATTATCAAATATTATGTAACTTAGAATGATTGAAATACCTTGTCTCATAGGAAGGTTACACATGGCTAAGGTGTAATTAAGGATGGATGGATGGATTAAGTATTTAATTTTTAAGTTAATCTTTATTTTACTGTAGTTGTTGGAAGAGTTAAATTCTCAAAAATTAATGATTTAATAACAATTTATATGTTAAAAATTTGGGGAAATTAGGATAAATTTCAAAAAATTATCATCAAAACCTTGAGGTTTGCTACCCCCACAACTAAGAGCTTACATTTAATAACTGTAAGATTGAAGAATGGGATGATTCAAATAAACAGTGTTATGCTCACAAACGTTCTAGGCTCTAAAATTTGCAAAAAATTCTTGGGCGTTATGGACTGAATGAGAAAAATATAATGTGTTTAGTGGTATTTATACTATTTTTATCTTGCATTGACAAGGCCTCATCAACAGGGCCTAGTCAATGTGGTCTGCTACATTGACATGGCCTCATTAATGCAACTATTGATCACTATTGACAAAGTCAAAACTTAAAAACTACAAGGAGATTTTTAATGAAATTAGGGTCAAATGAAAGCCCAAATAGCTACAAACATGATGAAAATATGAGAACTATGTGTTGAAGTCCCAAAAATTAAGAAAATGTAGAAAGAGGATGGAGGAAGAGACTTCAAGGAGCACAAAGTGGTTTGCATAATGGAATATGCAAAAGATAGGATTGTAGTAATGTCTAAGGTAAGGAACTTAACTAACCAAACCAAGAGATATGAAAGTGGGTCCTCCCCATTATAGGCATATGCCCATGTTGCCCTCGCATAACCCCAACTAAGGATTCTATGAACCACACAATTGATTAATGGTCATAAAAAGTTAAGGACCAACCAAAAAGAATCTATCCAAGAATTCCAATACATGAAACTAATACATCGATCATAACATAGAAATTGATAGTTAGGTGAGATATGATAGCATAGATGGATGACTAAGAAGATGGAATGGAATCTTGAATTGAGATTATAAGAGGTCCTTTGTGGAATATGTGTTTAAAATAGCCTAAGAAATTCCATCCTTAGTCCAAAAAAAGGACCAACATCTTTTAGTAACTTTGCATCACTACTCCAAGATCGATCTATGCACTTAAGACACAAGAGTAATCCAACAAAACAACCATCATTCCATAAAGAGAAAAAAAGAGAAGTAGGAAGTGAGAGAGAGAAACAGCCTCTAGTTAGAGGGGACCTTCAAGCATGAGTAACATGTCTTTCCAGTCCCATAACCAATGCTTATAGCTCATTTATTTGTTTAAGGGGTGTGCTTTGAATTCCCATCATGTTTCTTTTTGTTTTTTCGGCTTTTTTTTTAAAAAAAAAATTGGATTTTTAGATAGGAACCACACCATGTAAAGAATTTATTTGACTTCCTATTAGTGGTTGAAATGGAATGGTAAGATGTTCATGAAAAAAATCCAAGCACTCAAATAAGAAGAAGAGTACAAAGAGTATCAAGTTCCCTTGAACCCACATCTTCTACAAACCTTTAAATCCTTCCCAACTCTAGAACTACCAAGGTCATCAAGTAATTAAAAGTTTCTTTAATGGAAGGGATCTCAAACTCCCAAAACAAGAAAAATCATAGAGTTTATGTGATGGGTGGATGACATGGACTCACTACCTATTCCATGAAAAGTAAATCATGTTATAACCATCAAACATTAGAATTCAAAGATAGAAACCAGACATTGATAATCACAACATTAAGCATAATCCAATGTTAGTAAATAGCAACAGTGGCATTGTTTCCTATGGTAATAAAGCACTTTTATTACAAGAAATAGTGAAAAGCCATACTTAAACAAAACAAATCAAAGTAAAATATATAAAAAACTGTAAACTTAATCAAGAAAGATACGACATACTAACAATGTTGTAAAACAAAAAATGAGAAAATCAATAAATGAAAAATGAAAGAAAAAGGTAAAAATCAACAAAGTGTAAAACAAAAAGTAAAAACCTGAAGATCCATATGGATGGTTAGCATGGATGGCCATCTCTCCCATGACTATGTTGTTAAAAAGAGATCTAGAAAATGGAGCATGGTTATCCAACTGTTGAGGTCGTAGTTGTATTAGCTTGTCTTGGTTTGAGAAAAGGTTTCACTTGTTGCATGTTAATCAACTACTTTTTATGAAATTTTACTTTTTTTATTTTGAGGTCATGAAATTGCTTGTTAAATGCCTTGTGTATCTCATTCAAAGATAGGGCTACTAATCAATTTTCATCTAGCACATTGAGCTTAATCAGTCTTTCTTTTTGTGCTAGACTTAGATCAAGATTCAAATCATAGGCTATTTAGAGTGTACAGAACTTAAATTGAATTCAGAGCATTGGAAATTTTCTATATACTAACTCATAAGGAAATTAGCCAATAGGAAGTTTCCATGTTGAGTGGTAGGCCCAAAGGGCATTGTTGAATTTTGTGCTCAAATATTTTCTATATTTGTTTATGGTCCTTATTAGAATCTTTGTGATCTCCTTGTTAGTTACCTCTACTTGATAGTTGGCTTGGGATGATATGGCGTTGTTAATTTATGTTCAACCCCCAAGCATTGCATCAACTTTCTAAAAGTGACACCCATGAAATGAGTTACATTGCTAGAAATTAATGCATGTGGCATTCCTAAACTATTTACAACATTTTGTTGTACAAGTCTAATAGTAGTGGATGATGTATAGTCAGTAATGATTACTAATTTTACCCATTTTATGCAATAGTCAACTGCTACAATGATATATGTCTTTCCATTGTACATGGGTGTGATGGAACCCATGAAGTTAATGCCCCATATGTCAAAGGGCTTTAGTGGTTGTATCCATTCTTGAGGACCTTCCATTTGAGTGATTATCCCATCATTTCTTTAGTAGTATTTACAAGATTAGACAAACTAGTGGGCATCCCTAAATATTCTAGGCCAATAGTATCTTGCCATCATGATTTTTATGGTTGTGCATCTCCCTCCATAGTGGCCTTTGCAATGCCTTTTGTGAGCATCCTAGAAAATACACAGTTGACCTTCATGAAGGACATACCAATGAATCATGCCATCAACGCACACCTTGTAGAGGTGTCCATTGATTTTCATGAAGTATTTGGCCCAATAAATAATTTGTTACTTCTTTCTAATGTCAAAATCTTGTGGCATCTCCTAAGTGAGAAGATAAGTGAGGATGCCATTATAGCATGTTATTTTTATGGGCACTTGATCATTTATTGTTTCTATAAAGAGGAGTTCATCTAGAAATTGATTAGAAAGTGGGCTCTTCTCCTCTTTATTATCCCATCATAATCAAGAGATATGATCAATAACCACATTCTTGGTCCCTTTTTGATCTACCATCATGAGATCAAATTCCTAATGATCACAAGCCATCATATGATAGATGGGCTTATCTTCAACTTGTTTATTAGGAAGTAGATGGTGCTATGATCCATGTGCACAATTAACTTAAAACCAAGCACATAGTGCCTAAACATTTTAAGAGAATACACCACTACCATTAGTTCTATCTCCATGGTGGTGTAATTTAGCTATGCACCTACAGTGCTTTGGCATGTGCAATGGATGTAATATGAATATTTTTTATCATCCAACTATGTAAGCATCACTTCCAAAGCATAATTAGATGTGTTCATCATTATGTGAAATAGTCTAGACCAATCTAGTGCTTATAGAATTAAATTTTCTATGAGTTTTTCCATTAACTATTGGAATGCATGTTTGCACTCCTTGATCCAAATCAATGGAGCATCATTCTTCATAAGCTTGACCAATATTTTTGTGAGCTTAGAGAAATTTTCTATGAATCACCAGTAGTAGCCAGTATGTTGAAGGAATGATCAGACATCTTTAACTATCTTTGGTTGGCATATTATTCCTTGGATGACCTTTATCTTCTCTGAGTCTACCTCAATCCTTTCTTGTGAAATTTGGTGCCCCAATGCTATGCTTTCTTGGATAATTAGATAGCTTTTCTACCAATTGAGCTTGAGGTTTGTTTCAACACATATTTTTAGAACCTATTCAAGATGATATAGGGCTTACTCAAATGTAGCTCCATAGGTGAAGAAGTCATTCATGAAGACTTCCACACCACTACCAATCTACTATTAAAAGATTCTAAAGACTAAGCATTGAAATGTTTCAGGGACATTGCATGACTGAATGACATCTTATAATATGAAAAAGTTCCCTAGGGACTTGTGAATGTTGTCTTGGATTGATCTTCTAGCACAATTTGGATTTGATTATACCGGCTATAACCATCTAGGAAACTATAATAGTAATGCCTAAAGATAGTGTCCAAGAATTTATCCAAAAATGATAATTAAAAATGATGTTTAAATATTTTCCTATTCAAGAGCCTAAATTCAATGCAAACCCATCACTTCCCACCTTTCTTTGGCATAATTTCAAGTGGTCTAATCCATTGACTATCCACAATGGGATAGATAAACCTTTCATTGAGAAGTTTTTCTATTTCCTCCTAGACAATGTACTTCAATTTCGGGTTTTTTCATCTCTATGGCTACCTTCTTAGCTTCATGGTTGGGTCAATGTAAATATGATGCTAGCATATCCTTGGATCAATTCTAGTTAGCTTGAGATATGACCAAGCAAAGTCTATTGACCATTTTTTAACCACCATTAATAGCTTTTCTTTTGTTTAGAAGAAAGTTTGACATTGAGTATGATTAACTTACCATTGTTTAAGAATGCATACTCCATGTCACTTGGTAGAGTTTTCAATTCTAGGGGCTCCTTCTTGAAGTTATTAGGGATTTCAAACTCTTCCTAATAGGTATTGTCATCTTCATCATTAGAGAGTTGGTGATGAACTTGCTCAAGTTCATTCATGCTTTCAACATAAGCACATGTTAGGCTCTCAATTGGTTCCATACATAATGTGCTAGTTCTTGAGTGAACTATCAGCCACTAGGTATCCTCTTGTTTTGTGGTTACTACGTACAGACACCTTTGAATATCTATTTTTTGTGCACATTGATTGCATACTTTAACAAATATTTTACACACAACTACATCCATGATCATTTTACATGATGCATGGAATACGCTTCTTCTCTAGCCTTTCAAATTCATTTTCCTTGGAAATTTCCAAGGAGAGGTCTCTTATGCTCAGTCATGCATTGACCATACTTAACCATGTCATTCCCATAATCATGGGAAGTTACCTTTGTAGTTTTCAAACTTGATCACTAGAAAATTAGTAGGATAGGATCACCCACTAACTATGGTTACAATGTCCTCCACCAATTCTAAATAAATAGTGATTGATTGATTTTCCAATTCTAAATGAATGTTTCTCTTCTTAAGAGGTAATAGGTTTCAAGCCTTGTACATGTCATAAGAGATGAGATTAACACCAGAATCAAAATCAAGAAGAGCCTTTAATGGCTCATGTGTAGTGATCTATAGGTAAATGAGTGGACTTCTTAGGTTAGATCTTTTCATGGAAAAATTGCCAACCTTGATCTAATCGAAAATAGCATGAGTTAACATCATAGTATGGATCTAAGGCAGCATTTGGTTTGAAGGGCACTTGAAGGTATTTGCCACAAAGGATGAGAGTGTTATGGATGTAGGGTGAGCAAACATAGGTTTTGAGGGCTTAGGAGGATTATTGGGTTCAAAAAAGGATCATTTTCTAGATCAATTATTCAAACCACTTGGCAAAAAAAATTAGTTGTGAGTGTACAACCCTCGTAGTATTTTTTTGTTGCATCTATGAAGGAACTTCTCTCTACATGAATGAAAGAAGATGTAACTGGGTTAAGGGTAGAGGGATGTGTGCAAATAGATGTGGAGGATGGTATGGATATGGGTTCTTTCCCCAAGTGGATGATGAATGTGTTCGGTGGTACTCTAGAGGGTAATAGTGATGCTCAAATGAGGCATGACTTGTAAAAATTATTAAAGAAATAGGTTGCTGAACATAGTACCCATATGGATCCAGTTTCTTGTAAGGGTACCGTTGTCTTGGAAATGGCATTTCCCATTATTGTGGCTGGTGAAATTATTTGTATTGCTCATATGGTTATGGTGGAACTCCACTTGGGTAATAATCTTATGGTTACTGGTGGAGCTACCTTGGATTTCTCTGAGGATAAGGAAATCATCTTGGTGCTTGCCTACATGCTAGTTGAGGATTTGATGCATATACTCTAGACTCTTGTAAGTGTGACACCATGGGAAAACACCCCTTTGGATGTTTTTATTATCAAATTTCACAACTAGTATCATCATTAGAGTTAATTTCCACAACTTCCTCTATGGCAACAGCTTTGCCATTACCTCTTTGGTAGGCACGTTCAACTTATTTTTATCATCTACATTCATGATCACTATTTTGTTCCTTGGGTGTGTCAACAATATTCATAGTAGTTTAAAATTTTTTATCCAAAGAGTCCCATAATTTATCAACCTTTGCCAAAATCTTAGAAAAAAAATTTTAAATAGGCAAATTTTTCCTATTCACCACTTCATCAAGTTGTAACTCTTCCTCGTCATAGAATTAGACCTCCCTTTTTCTAATGAAAGGGTCCCTATTATACTCTTTTGCATTTTTCCTTTTTCACAACTCACCTTCTTCTTTTTCTCCCTACACTATAAGCCATTGGATCTAATGAGCTCTTGATTTAAATACTCTCCCTTTGGCATAAACCCCAAGAGTTTTTCTAGTTTCTACTCTAAGCCCATCTATGATGTGGTGGAGTTATTCCCTTTGTGAATAACCATGGCCAAGGCATTGGTGTAAGAGTGAATAATATCTACCCAAGGTGGTATCCAAGGGTTCATGTATTCTTTCTTCCAACCCTAGATATACCTTCTCAGGCTAGACACTGTAGAGTATGTCTAGTATTTATCATTAAATAGTTCTAATAAGGTACTCCACCAATGAATAGATTCTGATTCCAAGGACTAGTGCTAGATTTTAACTTCCTTGATGAGTGTCCTAGAAAATAGCTTAAGTTTCTACCAATCATTTTAAATGTTCTATAAGGCATAGGCATTGTGAAGAGCTTTTAGATGTGTTTGTGGATCAAAGTTGTATCCCCTTCAAATCTTAAGATATTATTCATGTCTTAGAACTTGATCCTACTATCTTTCAAACGCTTAGTTGGAATCTTTATTGCCTCTACAATGTTAAGCATGCTTTGAGTCACCAACATAGGTTCTTCATCATCATTATGTTGATGACACCAATGATGATTCTTGCCACCTCTACATTCTTGATGGCCTTGATAGTCATTGTTGTCTTGTTGGTCACCTTCATCATGATTATTTCAATGGTGGATTTTATGAGAACTAGCAAATCAATAGGAATGTTCAGAATTAGATGCAAAGGATAAAGAGGAAGGTGGAACACCACCACCACCTCTTTGGTCATTATGGCCACCATCCTTGGATCCTTTACCATTATGATGTTTACTTGAGTCCCTATCTTGACTATCATGTTTTCTTGAACCTAGTTTATGAATAGTGGATTACAAGTCTAGGGTCACACCCTTATTACCAACAATAAGGGATGGACAATCTTCATGTTGAGAAAATTTAAATGGAGGATCCTCATTTTCATCTTGATTTAGGTGGAATAAGGGATTAGTGAAATGTTTTTCCTTCATAAACTCATGGTTCTTCACCTAGTGTTGATCTCACTTGTGTTGTGTTTCAATGGGATGGTAGTCTTGAGTGTCATGATCATTCACAATGTATTCTTCATGAAGATCCAAGATGCCTAACTTTTTAAGGATTTGAAGTAGCATCCTGCACACAAATCGATCGAGGAGCAATACGATGTTGTGCTCTATGTCATGCCCTCATAGCTACTCATCCTAGTGTAGGATGAAGGTGAAGTCTGGCACATACTCATTTGGATGAGTATACATCACTTTGCACTCTTGTGGAACTGGTGGTTTGACATCTTCATGCCTATAAGAAGAAGAAGACATTTTGCAAAACAAATAAAATTATCAATGTGCTTTTGTAACTATATGTTGTTTAAAGTGATGTTAACCTTGAGTTCATCCAATGATATTAATAATGTTTAGTAATCCTAGATAGTGCATGTTTTAATAAACAAAATTCCTAGCAATGGTGCCAATGATAAGAGACAAGGTACCCCTAGGCCCAACCATACAAATCACAAAGTGTTCACGCACAATTTGATCAAATTTCATGGACTTTTACAATTTTTGGTGAACTAGTCTTCTAGGTAGTGAACCTTACCCTAAGTTCATTCATTGCTGATGAGACGCGACCTGCATGTGCCGCGATATCGCGGTCTGCCACCATATCTATAAATAAGAGGCAGCACTCCCTCCAGTTCCCAATCCTGGCTAGAAGTAGTGAAGCTCTGGCAGATTGATCACTCCAGAGTTAGAATTTTTCCCATGTGCCCGCAGTAGGAGTCCTAGAGTGAATGGCTCTTTATTCGAGCAGCTTGTAACCTAAACCCAAGTTGT
This sequence comes from Gnetum montanum, assembly GCA_015680685.1. Taxonomy (NCBI): domain Eukaryota; kingdom Viridiplantae; phylum Streptophyta; class Gnetopsida; order Gnetales; family Gnetaceae; genus Gnetum; species Gnetum montanum. The sequence goes on from MNCI01026730.1 coordinate 300,460, forward strand.
GTACGACAATAAAGACGAACTTGATTGGATAAACCTTGTAGTACATGGTTTTATTATTATTTATTTACTGCTTTCCTAGTGCACACAAGTAAGACTTGATTACGAGCTTCTACGGACGTGTACGGCTAGTCAAGGAATCAGCTGCTTGTCGCAACGCATGAGTATGACTTGATTACGAGCATTGGCTACTTGGTAACCCAGTAGCATATTCCAGGATTCTGCGCTTGGTAATCCCAGTGGTAGTCCAATGTGTATGGCTAGTTAAGGAATCGGCTACTCATTGCTAGGCTAGAACGTGTGATAAGTACGACTTAGTTACGAGCACCCACGGGTGTGTACGGCTAGCTAAGGAATCGGCTGCTTATCACACTTAAGCTAAATAGGTGCCTCAGTACGACCACTTCGAGCACTTGCGTTACGTGTGGTGATCCCAGTAACGATTAGCGTTTGGTAAGCCACAGTTGCATAGTTCAGGGTGTGTCCGGTAAGTGGGAACGGATGCTGACGCTAGTTAACTTAGACTTAGGACATTAGTTAGAGTTAGCTTAGTTTCTCAACCCTTTCCTCTGATAGCATAGGAGATAAGTCGAAAATACCAAAAAAATCACATACCTCAGACTTGCTTAACCATACACCGTGACACTTACAAGCAAGCCTGGGAAGACAACGAACGATTAACCCCAAGTGTTTCTTGTGGCGTTAAGGCGTTTAGTCTGCGGAGTTCGACCGAATCGTGCGTGCACGCTCGTATTCGTATGGTTGAGTGTAGGGGTACCTCGCCACTCATCATTGGCACCGTTGCCGGGGACTAAGTGCTTTTTCGCCAATTAAACGTAAGGGATATCACTCAATCGTTGTGAGCTTAAAATGAACCTTAGGGTTAATTAGTTAATCAAGAACATTAAATAATGGTGAAAATTAGCGCACCATTAGAAATGGATTCTTCTCATGCAATCAACTCACCTAAGGACAATACAGGAGAAAGTCAGGATCATACGCAAAACCGAAATCAACCATGTCCTCAACAATCCAAGGTCACATATACTCATCCCAATGAGTATGTGCCATATTTTACCTTTGTTTTTCATCAAGATGAGCAACTGCGGTGGAGAGACATACAAGGTAACATCGTGTTACCCCCAGATCACTCTGCTTCCAACATGCTTTTCCGTGCCTTGGTACAGATTAGCATGCAAGAGCTGCTTGCTGAATACGTTTTGGATGACCATGACACAAGGGATTATCATCCCACAAACGCCCAACGTATTCGGGATGCAAGGTAGGAGAGCCAACATTCACTATTGAAGGGCAAGGTTCCCTACGTCATTAGTGAAATAGGACAAGAGGAACCCCTCACGATGAGTTTCTTAGAAAATGATGTTCCTCCTCCTCACTCTAGTGAAGAGGTTAGGCATTAGGGCCTTAGATCAACGATACATATTCCAGGCTCTGATCCCCATGAGCACCAGCTGTTCACAGCAGGAACAACTACTCACACTAATGACGGACTCGTTGATCGTTACAACGATCGGGGCCGAAGCAGCCAAAGAGAAGGCAAGAAACATCACCATGGTGATGGATCCCCTTCTTCTTCTACTTCATCTTATCATTCACCCTCTCCTTCCACATCTGGGGGCAGCCACCATGGGCATAACGCGGGGAGTAAAGGTAAAAGAGATGAAATGCCTTGACAGGAAGGTCGAGAGGAGTTAGGACAAGGGCAAGGACGTAGGGAGAATAGGGAACCATCACATAGACATTACAGACGTCATGAAAGAGATGATCATGACGAAACCCCTATTCACAACCCGAAGTATGCTTGATATTAGAGAGGCAGTTAGGATTCCCACAAGGCATTTAAA
>MNCI01026730.1:303057-355459 GCA_015680685.1 Gnetum montanum
ATTATCTCACATCTGCAGGAGTCTGGGGTGTATGCATTAAATCCAAGACTTAATCAACGGCAAACACCTCGAAGGTTACCTTATCCACAAGGTAACCCAAGGCAGTTCCACCAACCCTTAACATATTATCCAAGTGGAATGCCTCCACAGCCCATGGGATAACACCAGCAATGGCAATACCCACACTCATGGGGGATGCCACCGCCAACACATCAGTACCCTTACCGGTAGCCTAATCCTTATGGTTATTATGTGCAGCAGCCAGTTTCTCCAGGTGACTCTATGGGTCACGCAACCCCCAACCGTTACTACCAAGCTCGGGAGTACTTCAGAAGGACTCCTTCTCCTCCGGGAGACATCTCACATTTCGTCCATCCTCTAACTCCACCCGCACCTCTTCCTCAAGTAGTTCCCATAACACCTCCTGCTCCAACAATGCAAGGGGAACTTCCTCCTTAACCATAGCAACGTCACGTTGCGAGAGCTGTAAATATCCAACCGGGTACTAGTTCTGGTGACAACTGTATAAAGAAGAGACATTTTTTCAGAACTAAGAGCCCATATAGGCTCTCACAACAACAAGCGATTGAGGCCATGTATAGGCCTCTAACTACTAACGCTTCGGAGCACCCTTCAGTCCAAAGGAGTGTAACTCATACGGTTATGTTAACACATACCATAACTGACTGGATCAAGGTAGGCCACCTTCCCAGGAAACTAACTGATCCTGGGAGTCTCTTTATTTATTTGCAGATCGCTGGGAATGCACCACATCGGGCTCTTCTTAACTCAGGTTCCGGAGGTAACTTAATTTCGCAAAAGATGTATCACGCCTGGAACCTGCCCCAACTTAAGAAGAGCAACATCCAACTAGAGCTGGCAGACCAGTCCATCAGTATTCCCCTGGGATTAGTGGAGGACATTATTACCACTGTGGGTGGTTGGTCCTACCCAATGGATTTCCTAGTGATCGATGTTAACAACAATGAAGGGGACTTCCCAATCATAATGGGAAGGGCATGGCTAAGCACAGTAGATACATGCCTTAGGATCCACGATCTTTCCTTGGAAATCTCCAAGATAAACATATGTGGAAAGATCGAGAAGAGGATAGTTCCATGCATCACATGTAGTGATTCATCGGGTGATGACACGGAGGAAATGTCTCCATGTCACAGGTATGCCCAAAAGACTCTACAACAAAGATGTATGTATGTAGCAACCACATAAGAAGTAGTAGACACCCCGTGGTTGACAACTTCTCGTAGGGGGCAACAAATATGCATGGAATGAACTGAGGAAACTAATGCCAACAACCGTGGCATAGACACGCTGGAACGTGAACGCTGCCAACTTCCACCCCTGAATCTAAGATCATCAATTGGGAGAAGTTGGGCACTTCTTAGAAATTCAAATAGGCACTCACTATTTCGAATCTCTCCCTCACAACTAAGTCATGGGGGAGATGGTCACCTATGCTAACCATATGGGGCCCTCGGTTCTTTTCAGTTTTTGTTTTACAACGTTTTTGTTTTACACATTTTTGTTTTACAAATTTCTTTAACTTTTAATCTTTTTGTTTTACACCATCGTTATACCTTTTCTACTTTTTTGTGTGTGTGTGTGTCATCCATCATGTAAGTTTGTCACCCAATAAGTGTTCGGGCCGATGGGATGAACTGGTTTTTCATTGATTGCTCATGTTTGGTTTTTACCTTTAAGTTACATTGTTGATACTAAGGTATGTTCTTTTGATATGGCAGGCAATGAGATCACTTCATCCATCCATCCATCAAGTCTATGGTTTCCCTTGGCTTGGAAATGTACAGTTCCCTTTTAATAAGAACTTCAATGAACAGGTGACTGGGCATTTCTCAAACTAAGGAAGGACTCAAGGATTGCAAAGGGTGTGACTTCAAGGGAACTTGATGTTTTTGTGTTGGTCATTCACTTGGGTGCTTGGATGTTTTCTTCTTGGGTTTTCTTGCCGTTCCGATGTTACCCAATAATCGGAAGCTGAGACAATAAAAATAAGAAGTCTTTGCATGGTGTGGTCCCCACACATAAAAACACAAAACCAAAAAAAAAAGCAAAAAAAAAAAAGTGAGGATTCAAAGCACACCCCTTAGACGAAATAAAATTTGGGCTGCAAGCACTGGTTATGGAACCAAAGTATTCCCTCTAACTAATGCCCTTCTCACTTCCCATTCTCTCCTCTATTTTGTCGGAATGGTGGTGGCTCTTCTAAGATGCATCCTTGTTATCCAAGTGGATGGTTTAACCAAATGCATTGATGTGAAGTCACTAGAAGTGGTTGGTTTGAGGCTTGAGTTGAAATGAGATTCGCCAAGTCACATTAATCATCAAACACACAAGGGGCTGTACACCACCTTGTTCTTGGGATTCCGTCCCACTTCTCTTCTTCCCATCCTTCTTTCCATTGTTCACCTCATTGCCGGTTGTATCATTGTATATACTTTGGTTGATGCATTATTTTCTTTTTGGTAAATTCTTACGGTTAAGAATTTAGCTCTTGTTCCAAAGGACATTCCCAGAGCCCATGGACTCTTTGAATGTGGGATTGTTAGGGCATTAAGGGCATGAGCCTGCTTTGGGGAGGACCCACTAACATTCCTATTTGGAACATTAGTTCACTTCTTTTCCTTAACATTTTTGCAATTAATTAACATTTTTGTTCATTTCCATCATGACATCCACTTCACCGATGCCATAGTTGTCCCTTTTTACCTATCCTTCATACTCCTTTTCTTTCTCCATTCTAGCGCTACCGGAGGTTCGCGATTAGTCATGGGGGTACGGGGCCTGATTTTTCAATTTTAATCCTAAGCCCCGGATTCTTTTCATTTTTCTTCCTAACCCCAACACCTTCGGTAGTCATCATCTACATTTTCCCGAATCCATATTAGCCATACCACAACTTAGCCAAGGAACCTAAACCGAAGCAAGGTATGATTTACTTAATGAATCAATTACCCTTGCTAATATATGATTGTGTTGTGGGTGTAGATGGCCATCATACAACGGAATGGATCTGGAGCAAACACTTGGAATGGAGCAGCATTGAAGCCGCTATGCAAGGAGTAGAATTGATAATGCGCTTACGGACGGACAACGAAAGACGCAATCTAGGCCTTGGCAGCAACAAGACTCTTCTCTCTTCTTCTCTTCTATTCTCTCTCCTCTTTTCTCTCAGCTGCCAACTATGGCCTGATATCATTGTAATAAGGTGTTCACCCTTGTTGTCATGAATACTAATTTTTGTCAAGTCTTGTAATAAAGATCGTTCACATGTCATCCCATTAGTTCCATTTCCCCTAATAATCCCATACCTACCTGATATCATTGTAAGGAACTCAAGGACAAGTTTTTATTCAGTCATGGGGGTATGATGAGACGCGACCTGCATGTGCCGCGATATCACGTCTTCCCTTGCTATATCGCGTACACGATATCGCGGTCCGCCGTCATATCTATAAATAAGAGGCGACACTCCCTCCATTTCCCAATCCTGGCTAGAAGTAGCGAAGCTCTGGCAGATTGATCACTCCAGGGTTAGAATTTTTCCCATGTGCCCACAGTCGGTGTCCTAGAGTGAACGACTCTTTATTTGAGCAACTTGTAACCTGAACCCAAGTTGTGTACGGCAATAAAGACGAACTTGATTGGATAAACCTTGCAGTACATGGTTTTATTATTGTTTATTTACTACTTTCCTAGTGCACACAAGTACGACTTGATTACGAGCGTCTATAGACGTGTACGGCTAGTCAAGGAATTGGCTACTCATTGCTAGGCTAGAAGGTGTGATAAGTACGACTTAGTTACGAGCACCCACAGGTGTGTACGGCTAGCTAAGGAATCGGCTGCTTATCACACTTAAGCTAAACAGGGGCCTCAGTACGACCACTTCAAGCACTTGCGTTACGTGTGGTGATCCCAGTAACGATTAGCGTTTGGTAAGCCATAGTTGCATAGTTCAGGGCGTGTTCAGTAAGTGGGAACAGATGCTGACGCTAGTTAATTTAGTCTTAGATCATTAGTTAGAGTTAGTTAGTTTCTCAATCCTTTCCTCTGATAGCATAGAAGCTGAACCGAAAAATACCAAAAAAATCATATACCTCAGACTTGCTTAACCATACACCGTGACACTTACAAGCAAGCCTGGGAAGACAATGAACGATTAACCCCAAGTGTTTCTTGTGGCGTTAAGGCGTTTAGTCTGCGGAGTTCGACCGGATCGCGCATGCACGCTCGTATTCGTATGGTTGAGTGTAGGGGTACCTCGCCACTCATCAATTTCCTTCCTAATCACACTTGTGAAACACAAAGGTATGGTTAAGTGAAATCAAGGCATATGATTTTTATCATTTTATATTTTATGTTCTTTGGTGCTTTAAAGAGAGAGATAAAGTAATTTAATGATTAATCTAAATTAACTAACTAAATGATCTCTAACTGGTCCTAACATAAGCATCTGGCCCCAAATTTCATACATGCCCTAAACCCATGTATCCACTGCTGGGTTACCAAGTGCTACACTACTAGGCATACCAAGCAATAACATTGCTGGGATTACCAAGCGAATACATGTCATGTTTGAAGCGATCATACTTATGTATTTAATCTATCTAGCTGACCTTATTTAATTAGCTTAATTACTAAAAAATATTGAATAGGTAACGAAAAATATTAAATGCATAAATAAAACATTTAAACTATCGAAAATGTTGCAAGGTTTATTAAGAAGTTCATCTTTATTACCACATACATTGTTGCGCTCAGGTACAAGAATGCTTAAATAAAGATTCTTACACTCAATAACTCCTGCTATGAGTACTCAGGAAAAATATTCTAAATTTTTACTAAACAAACTTCAAGAGCTCTATACTACTATGAATTCTAATGTCATAAATGAAGCCAGTGAGCACATATTTATAGGCTAGGATAGACGCTTATGTTGATGGAGTCTAGTCAACGCAACAAACTAAGTTGATGGGGCTTAGTCAATAGGGCCTATTCAACACAATAAATTTCATTTCATCAATTAGCAAGGAATAAAAATGATGCAATTATAGACTAAACTTGATAAGATTAGAAAAGAAAATTAAAAATTGAGACTTCAAATTACCTAGTAGGAACTTGTACTATAATTACCAGATCTTGCATCCTCTACTGATATTACAATTAATAAAATTATTATGAATATTTAGAAACATCCACAACTTGTAGAAAATGAAGAAATAAATATGAAATATTATAGTCGTATCATCATTTAAAAGAAACTAGTAATACTAGCAACATAGTCCTAGGAGTAGTCAAAATTAATTGAAATAAGTTCCCTTTAAAATCAAATGGATGAAGACTTGGCTATCCAAACATTAAAACTTTCTAAATATTTTAATTCTTTCATTTTAGATAGACTTTAATTTAATGATATTGTATTTTATTTATATACTTTCTATTTTATTTATCATATTTATCTATAAATTGTGAGTGAAGGAACATCTATAAATGTATGTATTATGCTTTATGACTAGTCATCATGAATTTAATTATACATTCATAATTTATAGCTCTCACCAAACGCTTCAAGAAGTATCAAATAAATTTATGAAACTAATATTTTAGATCAAGAACTTAGAAATGGGGTGAATAAGTTCCCTAATTAAAATCTCCACAACCACCAAAATCAAAAATAATTTTTACATACTTCCCCAACTTGGGTAGTCCACACTTGGAGGTTAGATTCTGTGCATACCTCAAAACTTTTTTACTTTAAAAATGTGATTTTAAGGGAATCACACTTTAAAAATGATTTAATCTCTATTTTAGAGTGTTTTGTCATTGTGAAACCACTTAATCCTAAAAGGTTCCAACAAGCTTAAAATGTGATTTAAGGGATCCAAAAACCTTTATGAATGTGAGCTCTACATTAGTGTGTTTTTTCACCAAAAAACCACTCAACCTTGCAAGGTCCCAACCAGCTCAACAAAGATGCATTCTCACAAGAATCACATCAACCCCATAGGGCTACAATGAAAGAAAGAAAAGAATCATGGAAAGAGTCTAATTTGATTTATAGATTCCTCAAACATGAAGCTTACAACATATAAAATATACAAATGATGAATCAATGAAGACCAAAGATAAATTCTCTTGGGTATCAAAGAATAGATATTTCAATGAATAGGTCTTACACAATTCCCAAGAATTTCATTAGTCTTATACTCTTTGAGTTTTCAAAAAATCTTCCAAAGTACAAGTTTCAATTGATTAGTTTATATGTTTACTTTAGGGATGAGATGTCTAACTAAAACCACCTTCAATGTAGGAGATATGTCTACCTAAAAGTGAAGACATCTATTTTCTAAGTTAGATGTCTACTATTTTTGTGAGATTCTACTTTTCTTGCACACTTTAAGATTTGAATGATTCCTTTATCATTTTGGCATCACAGTAGCCCTCAAAATATCTTCATTTGGCTTGTGGGATTTATTTCCATCCATAATCTCATCTTTTCTACTTTAGTCTACATTTCATCATTATGAATCTCATTCTTGATGTTTTGGATCTTCATGTGAAGTCCTTGATCATTATGATCCTACAAGACTATAATCATACACATACAAATTTTACATTCTCCATTTTCTCTAAGGTTTTGACATACCAAAATTTCAAAAATGGTTTCTTTTTTGGTGATGTCCAAAACTTAAGAAAATGAATTAATATATTCCATAAACCTATGGGAAAGTTAAATAGCTCAATCCAACGAAATAGGAGATTATATACCACTAGTAAATACCACCATATTTGCATACCATTAGATGAGAGTCCTAGAGAGATAAAACCATTTAGCTAAGGAAGAAAACATGATGGATATCAAATAAATAGCACACATCCTTTAGCATATATCCATAGAGAATTATTTAAGTCCAAGGGCCAAATACCAAAATCTAAGAATTGAGAATCATGTAACCTATCTTTTAAATCAATTATCCCATTAGTGACACAATATATCATGATTTTAAATAACTTCACCTTTTCAAGGACATGAAATAATTAGAGCTACAAGACAATCCAAGCTAATCAAAAGATAAATATTTGGATGAATACTTTTAAATATAAAAGTCAAAATACATAATATGGTCTTCATTTATTACCAATGCTATGCAAAAGCTCATTAATCCTATTTAGATCATTCTTCAAAATCAAAAGAGATAAAAATTTTATCCCAAGAAAACTTTTTATATGTTCCATCTTTTTGAATCAACTATAGTGAAGAGTGATAATCTCCGCTTAAGCCTTCAAAGATCTTGTTAGCTAGAAATTTCTTTCATGAGGGTCAGTAGGTAAAAATCATGAAACCACCAATGATCTTCAATTCATTGTTACACATCCATTGGGTAACTGATTAATCATGAGTCACTTTCCTTTGTAGAGATAACCTTTTGAATTTCATCAATAAATTTGTAAAACCACATTAAGATCAAGCATGGAGACTTTGAAATTTAATATATCTCATTAGTAGCATCTCTACTAAATGATAAGAATCGAAAGATATCAACAAAAGCAAGGATTCTCTTTTCAATGATAGCCTTATTAAAAATATTACATACCCATAAAGTCATAGGGATAGATTTTTCAATATTCAATGAAAGAATTTTGACACAAAATCATCATAATATTTTTATAAAATATAGATATACAAAATTTCCTCAAGATGATGTCCACTTACCAAACCTTACCTTGGAACACTTTTCATTAACATATGCTATAGCTTAACATGTTGGATGATAAATTAATTGTCTACTAATATTTATAAATAAAACTAATTTTCACTAAGTGTAGCAAGTAAGGCAATAAATACTTACCATTACTTACCTTGCTTTCTAATATTAACATGATTAATGGAGTTTGAGATGACGCACTCCATCATAGAGTACCTCCTTACCATGCAACTTACCTTTTCTTTTATTAAAACTTTTGTCTATATCCTAAAATTCATGTGATATTCCTTATTTTTCATGTTCATGTTCTTCAAGGTGGAAGGACTCAAAATTTCTTATAGTTATTAGTCTTGATACCTTAACTTTCTTAAAGGTTATTCCACCTTCTTGTTCATTGGTTCTCCAAGTTTTTTTATCCTACAAGATACACTTACTAGACTCCTCTTGACAAGACCAAGTAGTTATCTTATTTTTCTCTATATATGGATAATAATAACCTTATTCATGTCCACATTTTTTATAGAAAAAATATAAGGCATCTCCAATTTGAATGGGAATATCAAACTTGATCTTGTTTCTTCATTTAGATAATACTAAACTTGCATAAGCATTCTTTTGAGAGGTTTCCTTCATATTTTCACTTTTGTGCTAATTTTGAGACTTCTCCTCACTTTTACTAATCCTTTCCTCTTATGTATCCCTATACTTCTACTCATCCAAATGGGTTAGCATTTAAAGCTCAACTTTTATGATTGAGAGTTCCCTTTTTAACTTAGGGCATAAAGTATAAAGTCTAGATATTTTTGTCATATTTTTTTTTGCCTTTTAAATAAGATAATGTAGAATAATATCCCCTCATGCAATTCACTATACCTTTCAACATTTTTACCTTTTGATTCATCATATATCTCTATCTAATTTTCATTTGTGAGGGCCATGCATATGAGATGTGATTCCTTTGTAGTGTTATCTACCTCTTCCTCACTTTGTTCCCCATCATCCTAGCTAGTGTAGAATTTTGTCTTTTTTGGATCAACTTCATTTTTATCTTTTCCTTGCAACCTGCTAGTATTAGAACATTTGGAGGTCACATGGCCTCTTCCATCACAAACCTAACATTCTATAGAAAATGCATCAAAATTTGAATTTTAAAAAATATTATCTTTCTCTTTACCCTTTCTATTGGATTGATTGGGCCTTGGTTGATTAAAGCTTATTCCTCTTCTTGTAAGAAGTCTTTGAACTTTCCTTGATAGAAGAGGTAGTTCATCTTCACTATTTATTTCTTATTCAACCAACTAGTTCTCCTTTGATATAGATTTGAGCACAATGGGCTTGTCTTTTATTTCTCCTTCAATTGTAAGATTCATCTAATAAGTAATAAGAATGCTTTAAATATCTTCATATTTCATCACTAAGAAATCTCTAATTTCCTTCATGGCTATGACTTTTAGTCTAAACTTGGGCTGCAAAGTTCTAATTATTTTTATGATCAAATCACTCTCACAAATCCATGTCTATCCCACAGGCTTGTCATATTTACTTTGCAACACTAAAAGTTTTGATTGCTTGATAATAGATGTACCCTCATAAGTTTCCTCTAGAGTTTTCCATATTTCCTTTGCAGTTTTGCATCCAACTATTCTATTAAACTTAGATTTATTCAATGCAAAATAAAGACAAATTTTAGCTTTTGAGTCAAACATGAACTTACCCTTTTCTTTTGACATTTGAATTATGGCTTGAGTGCTCTTGTGGTACTATTTATGGATGGTGTGTAGTCTTTAAGAATTGACTCCTAGACATTGAATTCCATGAATTCAAAGAATCCTTGCATTATTTCCTTTTAATATGCAAAGTTAAACCCATCAAACATTGGTGGCTTGATGTAAGACGTCCCCTATATTTTTTACTCTTGAGATTTGAAGCACAAACTTGAGAATATCAAGTTACAATGCCACTTGTGGATCAAGAACTTAGAAGGGAAGTTGAATAAGTTCCCCAATTAAAATCATTGTAGCCATCAAAATCAAACATAATTTTTACATGCTTCCCCAACATGGGTAGTTCACACTTAGAGGGTCGATTTTGTGCATATCTACAAACTTTGTTCCTTCAAAAATGTGGTTTGAAAGGTGCAAAAACCTTTACAAGATTTGAGATTCATTATAGAGTGTTTTGTCTTTGTGAAACCACTCAATCCTTCAATGTTCCAACAAGTTCAAAAGGTGGTTTAAGAATCCCACAATCTTTACAAACTTGAGCTTTGCACTGGAGTGTTTTGTCATTGCAAAACCATTCAACCCCACAAGGTCCTAGCAAGCTCAAAATGTGGTTTAAATGATCTCACCACCTTTACAAATATGAGCTTAACATCAAAGTGTTTTGTTGCTGTAAAACCACTCAATCTCATAAGGTCCTAATAAGCTCAATGAAGATGCCTTCTTGCAAGAAGCACATCAAACCTATAGGACTATATAGAAGGAAAGAAAAAGAATCAAGGAAAGAGTGTAACTTGACAAAAAATTCCTTACACTTGAAGCTCACAACATACAAAATATACAAATTATTATTTAATGAAGAACAAAGATAAATTCTCTTGAGTAGCCAAGAATACATCTTTTAATGAACAATGCTTACACAAGTCCCAATAATTTCACTTAGTCTTATACCCTTTGGGTTTCCAAAACCTCCTCACAATTCATGTAGTTTCTATTAAATGGCTAGTTTAGATGTCTACTTCAAGGATGAGACATCTAACTAAAACCAACCTTAATGTAGGAGAGACATCTACCTAAAAGTGGAGCCATCTATAGTGAGACATCTACCTTAAGACTTTCATTCTTCAAGTTAGATGTCTACTATTTGTGAGATGTCTACTTTGCTTACATACTTCAAGATCTAGAGCATTCCTTTATGATTTCAACATCTTGGAAATTTATGAAACACCTTTTTGTGGCTCATAGATTCCATTTCCATTTATGTTCTCATCTTGTTCACTTTAGTTTTCATTTCATCATTTTGGCTCTCATTCTTGAAGTCTTGGATCTTCATCTAAAGCTCTTGCTCATTATGGTCTTGCAAGACTACAATTACACACACATGAACATTCTACATTCTTAATTTTCTCTAAGGTTTTGACATACCAAAATGTCAACAGATACTTGAAGGCAAATGTTACATTTCAAGTAAGTTATTAAGTACAATCATTAGTTTTGTAACTATATGTGATGTTCTGCAATCATTCGTAATGTATGATCATAACATTTTGTCTAGAAATGTTGTAATCCTCTTAAGAAATAAAGAATAAGTATTATTATATTATAGTATATATGGTTTGTCGTAAAAAGAGTAAGAAGAATAAGAAGTGATTACAAAATTAAAAAGCATATGAAGAAGAAAAGAAAAAGGAAATCAAAGATAATAAAGGAACAAACAACATAGAAGAAGTAATACATGGATTCTAATGATCTATGAAAGTTACAATGAATACCATCATAGCCTATGATGAACATTTTGGATCTAATAATTAAAGGTATCATATCAGCATACTTTAGTTGAGAAGTAAAGGTGTGAAGTGAACTCAAGAGTAGGTTAGGATCTAGTTTCCTAAATAGAAAGAGAAAGTTTATCATTGACCAAATTGTAATCCTAATCTAGCTTATCAAATAAGAAAAAAAGATCACCCATGAGGCTTCATTGAAGTAAAATATAAGGTATGAAGAAGTGCAAGTAAGATGTATGCAAAGTTTACACATGTATAAGTTGACTATGGATAATTATGATCTTAATTGTAAGACCAAAAAATACTATATTAATTTGTAATTTATGATATTCTTAAATAGTTTTAGTTATAATATTTATTATAAAAAGGATAAGTTGATTAGTCATAAATTTATAATTATAACTATAAGATTTTAGGGTAATTCAAGTTGTCAAGTGACATAAAAATAAACCTTAACAAAACACATGCATTAAAATAATTTAATAAACATTACCTTTGAGAGTTTATTTAAGACTTCTATTGTTTTAAAGAGATGTCAAGAGGTTAGCGAATAACTTGAATAATCATGAGAAATCAAATAATAGATTAAGAAACCAAACCTTGCCAAAGTATAATAACAAACATAGTTAGACTTAGCTACAAATATATCAAATAGGAAGTCAAGAGATTAAACCCGCTAATAGAAAATTATAAGAATACCACTATAATCAAGCTATAGTATCAATTAAGAGGAAAAGAGTTCAATATTTATCTAGGTATAATATATATAAGATGCATCACATAGATAAGCCATGAAAAGTATAACTATTAATTACAACCAAGTTATCATAAAATATTAGAAGATTAAAATATGATTGGTGTAAATAGGTAGTAAATAACAAGGATATACCAACATCATTTATAAGTTATTTAAGCTATAAGACCAAACTAAATCAAGATTAAGGCAAGTTATAAGATAAAGATCAAGTTTTTAAAACATAGGATGTCATAGTTTAAATCTATTATAATTGTAAAATATCTAACCTTTCTTAATTCATACATCATGCATGTTAACTTCTAGGCTAGATATGCTTTAAGAACTAACTAATTCAAAGATCAAATTAAGAGTATGAGATGTTGTAAATAAACTCAAACTTGAAGATTCCTTCAAGAATTATAAATTAGTCTCCTATTATTTTAATACTGCATCATCAAAAAAATATAATGTTAATAGCTCAAGCTTCATTTGTGCTTCAAAAAGAAAACAAGTTGATGTAAGGTTCAACCTACGAAATGAAATAGAAAACTAATAACAAGAACAAGTATAAGAGAAATAAGTTTTTCAACATTAATATTTCTACTTATAAATGCTTCACCAAGTTACCATTAAGATTTAAGTTGCTTTTATAGGTTTATAATAACTTGATCCATTTAATGTTTGTGCACTCACATGTCAAAATTGTCCATTACATTGACTTAAAATAAAAGTTACTTTTTCTAGTACCAACTAAGGCTCTTATATAGTGTCTTAATGGTACTTAATTTTTTTACATTCTAGACATTAGGAATTTGTTGCATAAACCTGGTTGTAATTAATTTTTATATAGTACTAGTAAATATCAACAACAATATTTTAAAATCATATTTGTAACTTGGTAGAATCTAAGTCATACTCCTTAAGCAACAATTAATATTTTCATCATCTTAGTATCTTTATCCTATAAACACAAGCTAACTAATTAAAGTACATGAAATGTTTGATAATGTTTTTCCCTATGGTTGGCTATATAGCTTATGCTATAATTCTTCTTAAACATAGATTTTTATCATACTCCAAGATGGTACATAACTCAACATACTCCTTGATATCAATCCTATAGTTAATTTTAGACTATGAATTAATGTCTTCAATTCTCTTCTGTATATATATATTTTTTTATGAACAAGCTATTTTAAGAAAATTGTAATTTGAAGTCCATTTATAGTCCAATGTGAACAAGTGCCAATCTACAACTTATAGTCAAAATTTTATTCATAGATCTTCTATCAAGATCATGACATTGAAGTTGAACTTTTCATACAAGAACACTATACAAAACTTCAATAACTATTAGAATATGCTCATTAATACAATCATTATTTTCTTAGCATACATAAAAAACATTAAGAAAGACTATGATTATCTATATATTATTATAACAACTCACTATTTGTAAAGGAGCCTTTAGTCATACCTCATAACAAACAAAATAATAATTATTAATTGACACATGATATCATGGAACAACAAGATATATGATCATAAGCTAACAAGATGAGAAGAAGATGGTTTGTAAGATAACATGAAGATGATAGCTTTATGTTGTAAGTATGATAAGAAGAAGAAGAAGAAGAAAGGACATCTGCATGTGTGTCCTAAAAAATGAACTACATGTTCTTTTAAATGCTACCTAAAAAGAAGATATTAGTCTTAGTTTTTAAGGGCTAATGAAACTAAGAACATCATAAGATAACTCTAAATTATCTTGGAACTTTTAGCCATAGATATTTCCCAACACTAAAAGGAATATTGAAGCATCAAGAATTAAAGATTGAAGAAAGTAAGCATAGTGGGTCTAGATACCAAAAGAAACTAATAATGAATTCATGTAGCTAAGTGCTCATAAAGAAAACAATTGAAGATAGTTATTGTAGCCTAGTTATGAATTGTTAAAGAACCTTGACATAGCCAAACCCACATAAGACTAAGCATAGAGAAATTCCTAGTTACTTTGTAAGTGTGTCAAAGGATTCATGATGCCAAAAGACTCTTATAAAATACAAAAGTTGTATCATTACTAGAGGAAGAAGAAATACCATGAAAACATAAGTATACATGAACTTAGTGTAGAGTTATAAGTAGCCCAACCATAATAACAATGAATTACAAAGATAAAGGAGAACAAAAACTTATACTATTTATACTTTACCTATGATATTGTATGATTAGAATTAATTTAAGATGTAGTTTTGATGTACCTCTATTCACTCAAAATAGAGCTTCATAAGAATTAACAAGACTTATAGTACTTAGAATTGTAAAAATCATTATCTACATAATTCTATTAAGCATAATTTATGATAACTTCTTAGGTATAAAAATATAAATTCTATTATATTAGAGATTTCCATGAAGGCATAAAATGAAACTCTAGCAATGAAGCTTATCAAAAAAAATTTATAAGATGTAGCAATGAAAAATATGATTTTCCATGTAATGTAATTTACATCTACTTTAAATCCAAGTGTAGTTATACTACAATATGTAGGATGATTACAATTCATACAAATTCCAAAAGGAAAGCTATTCTTAATACCAAAAGAATATGACACATAGTCCTTGATGTAGTCATTAGGAAGTTTTAAGAATTAATCATTGAAATTCATTTCTAGAAATTATTACAAGATTTCTAGACCTAGTATGAGTCACAATCAACTAGAATAGATTATCTAAATATTTTATTAAGGAATTTATACTTTAATGTGATTTATAGTATATTCATGATGAAGTATATCTATGATGTGATTTGTTACTTGCTTGTAGTACCTAATTGATAGTTTCATTTTGACAATTGAATAAAAAGTTATATCATATTCTATGTGCTAAAAGGTGGATTTCATTGTGAGAGAGGTGAAGAAGATATATATTGAAATATAGAAGAAAGTGGAAAGGATTAAAATTTGAATTAGCAATAGATATATTATACTATTAAATGATTAGTAATAAAACTTTTTGTTTTTTATGAAATAGAGTAGAATTAATGCTTGTGTAGTTGTTAAATGGGTTGCTAACTCTTTTAATTGTATTATTATTTGGAATATTATTTGTTTTAGGATACTTAAGTAATTTTTTCATATAAATTATTTTTGGTAAGACACCTTTATTCATAATTGGATTTTAAGTCCTACTTTTGTTTCAACATAAGGTTTTTTTGTTACTATCCAAAACTAGAAAGCTTGATAGCATATTAGTAAGTTATAAAATTAAGCAAAATCATAGTTCCCTTCAATGCTATATGTTTAATACCTCTTCCTAGTGGTTGCCTATTCATGATCTACCTTTTCTATTGCAAAATCTCAATTACGTTCTTGTTGGTTTCAATTAGATATTATTTTTGTATCCTCTCTTTGACTACATAATTAATGGTTAACTTGTTCTAAATTTCAAGCTACCTATAATGTTTCTAATTGCATGTAAAATACATTCTTAGGTATCATTTAGTAGCTTAAAGATCCTATTTCCATTTCAGCCACATCTAAATCTTTTTTTTTTTGTTGTTATCTTAACTGATTGCGGGGATTCTTTTTCTTTTCTTATAGAAATTCAAAGCATACTCTTTTCTAAACTTAGGAGTTTCTATCATTGTTAGATGCAATAATTGTTTGTCAATTGATGATTCTAAAAGGCAATGATATGCTAGATTCAAAAGACTTCGGAAGATTTCTTATTTTTCTAAAATTAAGCATGTCATCTAATATCTTCTTTGTAACAACATACTACCTTAGAATAGGTTAGAAACACATTACTTATATAAATTACATAAATTTGTAGAAAATAAAACCCTACTTACTAAAATTGAATGGATGCTAAGGAAAACTAAACAAGAAAAACACTAGGCATTCATAAACAAGTTGCATCACATGCTTTGCACCGTGAAGGTACTTGTTCAAATCTCAATAATAGCTTGCATGTTAACTTGGAATAAAAAAAAGAAAAGAAAACATAAGACTTGAAACATATTGAAAAATCACTCTAATATTATGTTTTTTAAAAAAGAAAATGAAACATGAGGCTTACTGAAAAATCAAACTTACCTTTTAATGAGACTCTAACAATGTACTGGGAACCCTAATTATTTCTTCATTGGAGGCAGCCTTGACAGCGAGTTACCCATTAACTTCATTTGACTAGTTCGGTGGCAGGGAATGAGGCTTAATTATTACTAAGCTACGTGCATAAAAGCCTGGGCTGAGACTACATAAGCAAGTCAACCTTGACGACACCGGTGTAGACCGTAGAGTTTCCTCTCTCCATAAGTGGTAGCAGCAGAAGCATGGATGTTGTCGAAGTTCCGGGTTGATCAGGAAGCAAGAGCAAAACACAGATGGGGATGGAGGACAAGAAGCAAGTGCAGGTAGGTTGCTCCTGCCGGTGATTGTTGCATCAGCATGGATTGAAGCAGCAGGCCAAGAGAAGGTGATAGACAGCGGAGTAGGATTCAGCGCAGGCGAACAAAGCACCAAGGGCGGCAAAATCTAGAGCGTCAGAGCGGCGGAAGATGATCCGAGCAATCCAAAGCCAGGGAGCCTGGGCTACGGCGTAACACAAAGCAAGTCCACATGGGTGAACATCGTGCTCAAGGCGTTACGGTTTGTATGCAGAGGCGGAGCTGAATGACGTTGACGATAAGAACAGTTAGCATGATAATGATGCTGTTCACATTGACCTCTGAAGCGGCAGCGTCGGAGCACCAAAGAAACGTGATCGACAAGTGCTGGATGGAAACCCATCTGGATCACATTCTGGCCGTGGGTGAAAAAGATAAAGATAAACCAAGTTGTCTTCGAATGTTAACAACCTGTATTCAATGGAGCATCCTGATCTTTACCTGATCCTGCCTAGCT
Organism: Gnetum montanum; assembly: GCA_015680685.1. Lineage (NCBI taxonomy): Eukaryota > Viridiplantae > Streptophyta > Gnetopsida > Gnetales > Gnetaceae > Gnetum > Gnetum montanum. The sequence goes on from MNCI01026730.1 coordinate 319,954, forward strand.
TAACTGTCTACCGCCATCGCCTCACCTCCGCCGAGGTACTTTGCTGCTCAGCGCTTTAAGATCGCCCCGGTCTCCAAAGTTGCCTCCCTTACAAAGAAAGTGAGTACCCTCTCCCTCTAAATATACCGGTCCTCCTCCCTGTACCTTTCCTTTGTTCTTGTCTCATGGTTTTGTTTTGTTACCTTTTTCCATTCCTTTCAAGTTGTCACTCTTCATCCCAACATCACCCATGTGGTACGCACGCTTGGATTGCATACTTCTTTTGTTTACCTTCTATTGTTTTTAAATTAATACATTAGTGTTAACTCTTTATTATGTTTTGTTTGTTACGATTCATCCTAGTTTTTAGCCATGTCTAAATAAAATGATGTCTACTTACAATAATTATACTAATATATAACTAGGTTATATATATATATATTATATAATTTGGCCAAGAATGTATGACCTACAAAGTTAATGAACATTTGACTTCTTAGCCATCAACAAAATGCCTAAATGATAACTAACCAAACATTCCCTTTCCTCTCAAGCGAATGTCCGATAAAGGATGTTTAAAAGACCATACTACCAACACTACAAACAACACCATCTACTCCTCCTTATCCTCCATTTGAAATTGCTACTATTGGTTGTGAAATGGAGGATGGGAAAGAGTTGATAGTGTTGTCTACAATGCTGGTAGTATGGCCTTGTTCAACATCCTTTATCTAGCATGTACTTTAGAGGAAGGGAAATGTCTAGTTAATTCTTATTTAGGCATTTTGTTAATGGTTGAGAAGTCAAACATCCATTGACTTTTGTAGGCCATACACTCTTGGATACCTTATATATAATATACATATAATCTAGTTGAATGCTTTTGCTACCTTTGCATGAAGCCTCTCTTCTTTTTTATTTCTCTTTGTTTTTCTATCCTTCTTCTCTACTATCTCTTTTTTGTAGTTACTTTCATTGTTTTTTAACAAAGTTTTTATTCATGCTATCTTAATGTTTCATCTAGAAGTTGCTAGATATCGTGATTTGCTATAGATATCTTCTTTTATTCTTACTAGCTTATTTCTATAGTTGTTTTAGTGATCAGTCTTCTTTATTGAAAATTTTTTTAAGTTGTTATTAAGGGGGTGCATAAATTGTTTAATGTAGACATATGTTAGTAGTTATTAAGGGGGTGCATAAATTGTTTATTTAGGGGCATATATATGGGTATTATAAGGAGTATATATTATAATGTTTAAACCTTTTTTTTAGTATTTAAAAAGGGTGAATGAAAAGGAGAAGATGGTGTTGTCTACAATGTTGGTATTGTGTTCTTGTTAAACATCATTTATATAACATCTGCTTCAAAGAGAAGTAAATGTCTGGTTAATCATCCTTGAAGCATTGTATTAATGGTTGAGAAGTTAAACTTGCATTGAATTTTTTAGGCCATATGCTCATAGCCATCTTATTATATATATATATTCTAATTCAATGTTATCACTTCCCTTACATGAAGCCTCATTTCTTTTCTATTCTTCTTTGTTTTTTCTATCCTTCTTATCTATTCATCTACCTCTTCTTTGAAGTTACTTTTGTGCATTTATTGTGCACAAATAAATCATTAAGCTAGTAGTTATTTTTCTATGATATCTTATTGGATATAGAATTTTTGTTCATGTTATCTTAGTCTTTTGTCTAGTAGTTATTGGATATAGTACTTTATTGTAGATGTTTTTGTTTCTTCCTACTAGCTTCTTTTTGTAGTTGTTTTAAAGGCTACTCTTTGATGAAGTGTCTTCAGTCGGCTATGTCAATAGGATGCCATCAATGCAACCTCGTTGATAAGATCCCGTTGACATAGGGTTTCCCAGGTTGATGTGTACCCGTCGACATGGCACCCTAATAGGTCTATAAATACAACACCCCAATTGTGTTAATGATGGTTGGATTTTCAATTGCTAATGAAATTCTTACAATTTGTTTTCATAAGAGATGGAATAATTTTCTAAATGCCTGTAGCAGGCGTCAAGGAGTGTATAGATCTTTATTCAAGCATTATTGTACCCAAACACCATAGTGTGTGTAGTAATAAAGATGAGCTTTTGGATAAACCTTATAATACTTGGACTAGCTTAATGATTTATTTGTGCATTTATTGTTTTCATTAATTAAGTGATTAATTAAGCTAAGATGATTAAGAATTTAAGTACTTAATTAATTAAGCTAAATACACTAGCATACATAAGTACGACCACTTTGAACATACGTATAACGCTTGGTAATCCTAGTAGAGCTTAAAGCTTGAGCAGCCAATAGTGTTGTTAACGTTCAAGATGTTTATAAAAAGTGGAACTAGATACTTATGTTAGGATAGTTAGTTGTTAATTAGTAATTAAATTAGCTGAATTAGTTAATCAATTTATTCTCAATCTATTACCAACCATGGGTGAACAAAATATAAAATAATAAAAATCATGTGCCTCCATTACACTTAACCATACAACTAAGCTTCAAGAGTGTAGCTAGGAAGACAATGATCATTCCATGATTAGATTCACCTTCTAGATTGAATTCTATGTATGAGAACACTAGGAATCCATGTAATTCGACTAGATCATGTGTGAATGCTTTAGTGCTTTGTATGGTTGGATGTAGAAGTACCTTGTTGTTCATCATTAACATCGTTGTTGGTGATTCTTAGCAAGTACCATGCACTATCAATCTAGGATTAGTGAAAATTACTCAACATCATTAAAATGAACTCAACAAAGTTAAATCATAAAAATTAAACAATAATGATAATCACAAAGACCACCGTGAATGAATGGATGTTAGAAGACATCATAGGCATCATCAAGATCATGATGATAAACCTCTACTGGCCAACTGAAATATGCTCAATATAACAGAGGTTGTTAGAATTCCTACCAAGCATGTGTAAGATAACTGAATCAAGTGGCTAGACATGAACAATAACCCCAGATTTGAGGTAGCATATAACTCAAATCCTCAAATGCATCTACAAGCCTATCATGATACATGTGTCTTACAACATATTGAAAATGATTGGCAAAAGCTCAATTTTTTTCCCAGAATAGTCATTAATGAAGAAAAAAGCTGATACTGGTCTTTGGAACTAGAATCAATCCATCGATGGAGTACAATGCTAGAACTATTTAATGATAAGTATCAGACATACTCTAAAGTGTTAAACCTACAAAGGCAAATCCAAGGCTAGAAATAAGGAATACATGAACCCTTGGATGCCACCATGGATAGATATTATTCAATATTACATCAATGCCCTAGCCATGGTTAGTCTCAAAGGAAATGATGTCATCACATCATAGATGGGCTTTACTTAGAAAAAAAGAGGACCCTTAGGGTCTATGCCCAAGGAAGACTATCATAATTAAGAGTTCATTAGATACAAGAAGAGGGAGAGTTAAGAAAATGCAAAAGTGCATAAGAATATAATAGGGGTCCTTCCATTAGAAAGAAGGAGGTCCACTTTTGTGATAGTGAGGAGGAGTCACCTCTTAATGAGATCATGCAATGAAACACCTTGCTGATACAAAAGTCTATGTCTAAAATTTTAACCAAGGTAGATCAACTATAGGATTCATTGGATAAAAAATTCCAAATTTCTCTAAAAATTACAAAAGAATCAAGAGAGAAAAGTAGTGATCATGATCATAGGAGGTGGAAATAAGTTGAATGTGCCTACCAAAGGGGAAAGGGAAAAGTTGGTAAAGTAGAAGAAGTTGTGAAGACTAAATCAGATGATGATGGTGGATGTGACATCTACTAACATGAACATCCTAAGGGATGTTGCCTTATTGTCTCACACTTATAAGAATCTAGGGTGTTTGCTCTAAATCCACAACTATCAAGATGGAAAATACCTAGAAGGTTGTCTTATCCTCAAGGAAATCCTAGGTAGTTCCACTAGCAAACAACCTTATTATCCAAGTGGAGCTCCACCACAATCTTATGAGTAGTATCATTAATGGCAGCAACGACAATCATGGAGAATGCCACAACCATAGTAGTAGTACTCTTATAGGTAGCTAGATCTATATGGGTACTATGTTCTGAAACCCCTATCTCCACATGACTCTTCTAGTCATGTTTGTCCTTTCTAGCATCGCTACCACCCTCTTGAATATCACCAAATTCATTCTCCAACTCCTAGGAGGGATCCCATATTCCATACATATCTTCATCATGTGTCTACATTGATTCCTCCATCCTCAATATAGCTACTGCCTACTCCATCCATATAGGGTGACCTTCCAACTCAGTTGCAATCACATAATGCTACAAGGGCTATTAATCCACAATTGGTTAATCAACCAAATGGTTCAAAACCTACATCTCATAAATGACCATTCTTCGAACCAAATAGTCCTCCTAAGCCCTCAAAAACTCATGCAGTTGGTCACCCTACTCCTTCCCCATCCTCTGCAAATCATCAAATTGAGAACCCTTCAAAAAAAATGCCTCTCGAGATATACCCTATTATGTTAACTTATGTTGTATTTGATCAAATTCATGCTAGAAACCCTCTTAGGAAATTAGTCAATGCTAGAAGTCCCCTTATCTATTTGTAGATTGTTGGGAATGAACCATGTAAAGCTTTTTTGGATTCAAGTTCTAGTGTTAATCTAATTTTCCATGAGATGTATACTACCTAGAACCTATTTCCTCTCAAGAAGAGCAATATCATATTAGAATTGGTACACCAATTGATGAGTTTTCATTGGTTGGCTACATTGACGAGGCCTCATTGATGCAACTGACCACATCAACGATGCCTCGTCCAACATAGTGTCTATTCATCACCTATAAATACATGCCTACTAGCCATATTTATGAGTAGTCCAGGATTCAACAGTAGCAAATTTTTTGCATTTTTTCTATTCAAACGTTAGAATTTCTTCCCTAAGTACCTACAGCAGGAGTCATTGAGTGTATAGATCTTTATTCGAGCATTGTTATACCTGAGCACAACAGTGTGTGTGGAAATAAAGATGAGCTTTCTGATAAACCCTGCAACACTTTAGATAGATTAGCTCTTTTATTTATGCATTCAATGTTTTCAAATGTTTGTTAATTATTATCAATTATTTCACAAATATTTTCCAACAATTGAGTTAATGAGATTATTAAGTTAGATAAATTAAATACATAAGTATGACCACTTCGAGTGTAACATGTATTCGCTTGGTAATCCCAATAGGATTATCGCTTTGTATGCCTAGTAGCATAGCATTTGGTGGCCTAGTAGTGGATACGTGGGATCAAGACATGTATGGAAAGTGGGAATGGATACTTATGTCAGGATTAGTTAAATATTAGTTAATTAATTAATTTATATTAGTTAATTAAATTTCTTTTACCTACATTTTGAGCACCCAAAATATAAAATATAAAATAATAAAAATTAGATGCCTTAGTTACACTTAACCATACCAATGTATATCACAAGTATAATTGGGAAGACATAAATTGACTTTAAGGCTAGATTCACTTCCTAAATGGATACTGTACTAGAAATGATAAAGTCCATATAATTTGACTGATTCATCCATGAACACTTCGTGATTTGTATGATTGGGCATAGGTGTACCTCACTAGTCATCATTGGCACTAGGGACTTTGTTTATGGAACGTGTGCTATTTTGGTCTAAGTGGATACCACTAATATTCTTGCATGAACCTAAAAGTTAATATCATTCCCACTATGCATAAATTATACAAGCACACTAACAATTTCATTTTTCTTTAAAAAATGTCTTCTTCTTCTTGTAAGCATGACAATACTAAACCACCAGTCCCATAAGAATGCAAGGTGGTATACACTCATCTAGATGAGTTTGTATCAAATTTCACCTTCATCCTACATCAGGATGAACAAATGTGATGGCATGATATGAAGGGCAATGTTGTTTTGACCCCTAATAGATATGTGCTTGGAAGGCTAATTAAAATACTTCAAAAGTTGGGCATAGTAGATCTTCAAGAAGAGTACATTGTGGATGGATATGACACTCAAAACTATTGTTCCACTAAAACACAACATAAGTAGGATAAACATTAGGAGAGACTTGATGAAGCCACAAAGGGGAAACATTATACTAATGCCTTGTTCCTACTATATTAAGAGCATAATGAGGGCCCTCCATTGGAAGGTTCTCAACATGAAGAATCTCCACCCCCTACTAACGATGGTGAGGGTGTTAACTTGACCTTGCAATTAACTATTCATAAATGAAGTTCAAGAAAGAGTGATAGCTAAGGTAGGGACTTGGATGAACATCGCAATACCAAGGGATTTGATGATGGAGATCATAAAAAGCATAAGAGTGGTTGTGGATACCACAGTGGTGGTAGTGGTTCACATTCCTCTTCATCCTCTTCATTTAATTCTAAAAATTCCTCTTTATTTGATTATTCTCATGGAAGCCATCATTGAAACAACCATGATGAAGGTGATCGATGAAATAACAATAACTATGAAGACCACCAAAGCCGAAGGGGTGGCTAAAACCATCATCAGCATCATCAATGCAATGATGATGATGAACATTTATTGATGACTCAAAGTATGCTTAACATTGTGGAGGTAGTATGGATTCCAACTAGGCATATGAAGGATAGTCAAATCAAGGGCCTAGATATGAACAATATCCCAAGATTTGATGGGGGATATAATTCTAATCTGTAGACACATCTACAAGCTTTTCAAGACACCTATGCCTTAAAAAATATTGAGAATGAGTGGTAGAAACTCATTCTTTTCCAAAGGATACTCATTAAGGAAGCTGAAAGTTGGTACCAGTCCTTAGAATTGAAATCTATCTAAAGATGGAGTACCATGTTAGAACTGTTCAATGATAAATATCAAATGTACTCTAGAGTGTCTAACCTGAGAAGGCAAATCCAAGGTTGGAAACAAAGAGCACATGAACCCTTGGATGTTGCCATGGATTGATACTATTCACTCCCACATAGATGTCCTAGTCATGGTTACTCTTAGAGGGAACAACTTCATGCAATCATAGATGGGCTCAAGATAGAAATAAGAAGAACCCTTGAGGTGTATGCCCAAGGGAGGTTGTCTAAAATGAGAGCTCATTAGATCTAAAGGCTAATTGATTAGGTAGAAAAAGAAGAAGGTAAGCTATGAAAAATGGAGAGTTCTAAAGAGTACAATAGGGACCCATCCATCAGAAAATGAGAGGTCTGATTTTATGATGAAGAGGAGTCACCACTTGATGAAGTGGTGAAAAAAAAAACCTTTCCTATCCAAAAAAAAATTTCTAACATTTTAGCCAAGGTTGATAATTTATGGGACTCTTTGGATGAAAATTTTCGAACTACTTTGAAGATTGCTGAAGACTCCAGAAAGAAAAATAGTGATCATAATCATAGATGGCAAAAAGAAGTTGAATGTGCCTACCAAAGAGGTAAGGGCAAAGTTGCTACAGTAGAGGAAGTTGTGGAGTCTGAATTTGATAATGAAATCAAATGTAACATTTGTCAATATGAACATCTAAAGGGATGTTTCCCTATGATGTCACACTTACAAGAATCTAGAGTGTACACACTGAACCCCCATCTAGCACATAAGCAAGCTCTAAGATGATTACCTTATCCTTAGGGTAGTCTAAGATAGTTCTACCAGCAACAACAAGCTTACTAACCAAGTGGAACTCCTCCACAACCTTATAAATAGTACCAAAAATAGCACCAACCACAATCATGGGAAATGCCACTGCTAAGGTAGCAATACCCTTATAGGCAACCAAATCCATATGGGTACTATGTTCAACAACCTATCTCCCCTAGAAGTTCGATAAGTCATGCATCATTTCGGCATCACTATTACCCTCCAGAGCAGCACCAAACATATTCATCATCTACTTGAGGGGAAAACCCATATTAGTATCCTTATCATCCTCTACATCCCTCTACACCTACACCTCCACCTTCAACTCAATTACATCCTACTCCATCCATGTAGGATGAAATTGCTCCACAACCACAACAACAAAATGCTAAAAGGGCTATACACTCATAGCTAGTTTTTCAACCAAGTGGTCTAGATAATTAATCAAGGAAAAAACCTTTCTTCTAGCCCACTAGCCCTCACAACCTACTCCAACTGATCACCCTGTATCTCTAGTAGCTTCATCCTCTACATCAAATACCGTTGAGCACCCTTCAAACTAAGTGCCGCCAAGGATCTGCACTGTAATGCTAACTCATGTTGTTTTTGACTAGATCAAGGTTGGAAACCTTCTTACAAAAAAAATATAATCTAGGAATTCCACTCATCTTTCTAAAAATTGCTAGACAAGAGCCATGCAAGGACCTTCTTGACTCTAATTGAGAGTTATACTCATCTCCCATGATATGTACAAAGCCTGAAACCTACCACCTTTTATAAAGATTAACATTTATTTAGAATTAGTAGATCAGTCCATTACAATCCCTTTGGGATTAGTAAAGGACATTGTGACCATGGTTTTTAGGTGTTCCTATCCTACTAATTTTCTAGTAATCAAGGTGGAAAACTACAATAGTGACTTCCCCATCATCATGGAGAGGGCTTGGTTAAGCATGGTTAATCTTCAAATGGGTATAAGTGACCTATCTCTTTAAATATCTAAGAATAATGACTTAGGAAATATTGAGAAAAAGTGTATTGTATGCATCGTGTACAATGAAAAGGGGTGCAATTGTGTGCAAAATATTTGATCAATTAAAAGAACATACATTAAGGCTTGCAATTATTGTGCACAAGAAATTAATATTCAATGGTGTCTGTACATAAAAGCCACAAAGTAGGAAGACACCCAGTGGCTAATAGTTGATTCAAATACTAGCATAATATGCATGAAGCCAATTTAGAGCTTAACTTGTGCCTATGTATAAGGCATGGATAAAATTGAAAAAGTCCATTCCCAACTCTCCAATGAAGATGATGATAATTGTTGGGGAGAGTTGAAGATCCCTAATAACTTCAAGTAGGAGCCCTTAGAACTAAAAACATTACCACTCAAAATGGAATATGCATTTTTAAAGAATGGTAAATCAGTCATCATTAATACCAAACTTGCTCTTGAACAAAAAGAAAAGTTGTTAAAAGTGATAAATAAATGGTCAATAGCCTTTTCTTGGTTACATCTAGAGCTAACAGGAATTGATCCAAGGATATGCCTACATCACATCTACACTAACCTAACCATGAAGCCTAGAAGGTAGCCGCAGAGGTGACTAAACCCCAAATTGAAGGAAATCATTATGGAGGAAATAGAGTAACTCCTCAAGGTGGGGTTTATCTATCTAATTACAGATAGTGAGTGGGTTAGTCCACTCATAATAGTACCAAAGAAGGATGGTAAATGGTGGGTTTACATTAACATTAGGTTCTTAAATATGGCAACATTTAAGGATCATTCTTCTTTGCCATTTGTGAATCAAGTATTAGACACCATATTCGAGCATTATTATTATAGTTTCTTGTATGGTTATAATGGCTATAACTAAGTCCAAATTATACTAGAAGACTAGGCCAAAACAACATTCATGAGTCCCTAGGGAACTTTTGCATATTGTAAGATGCCATTTGGCCTATGCAATTCCCCTAAAACATTTCAACACTTGGTCCTTAGTATTTTTCAATAGAAAATCAATAGTGGTGTTAAAGTCTTCATGGATGACTTTGCCACTTATGGAGCTACCTTTGAGCAAGCCTTGGATTGACTTGAGCAAGTACTAAAGAGATGTGTTGAGACAAACCTTCAGCTCAACTGGTAAAAGAGCCATCTCATGATCTAAGGAGGCATTATGCTAGGGCACCAAATTTTGTAGAATGGAATTTTGGTAGACCTAGAAAAGATAAGAGTCATCTAAGTAATAGCATGTCAACTAGAGAGTATTAAAGACATTCAATCATTTGTTGGACACACTGGTTACTACTAGCGCATTATTGAGAATTTCTCTAAGATTGCAAAGTTGTTGGTAGAACTTACAAAGAAAGATGCACCTTTCATTTGAACTAAGGAATGTGAAAATTGATTCTAAAAATTCAAAGATAAACTCATAGAAACACCAATCTTACAAGCATTATATTGGTCCAAACCATTCCATATCATGACATATGCATCTAACTATTCTTTGGGAGTAGGAATCAAACAAATGGACAATAAGAAACATCCATATTATATCCACTGCATGAGTTAAAGCATTGTGGGGCATAGTTCAATTACACCACCATGGAAAAAGAATTAATGAGAGTGATGTATGCATAAAACATTTTAAACATTATGTGCTATGTTACAAAGTATTTGTACATATGAACCACAGTTCAATTCAATTCCTTATGAATAAGCCAATGGTGAGCCCTTGTGTTATACGGTGGCTTATGATCTTGTAGGAATTTGATCTTACTATGGTAGATCAAAAAGAAATCAAGAATATGATTGTTAACCATATTTCTCACTTAATATGGAATAACAAAGAGGAGAGCCCTCTCTCTAATCAATTCCCAAATGAACTCCTCTTTACTAGAGCAATAAATGAATAAATGCCTAAAAATGCAATATGGTATAATGGAATTATCACATATCTTCTCACTCAAGAGATGTCACAAGACTTGGATTTTAGGAAAGAGCAAAAAAAAATTCATTAGGTCAAATACTTCATGGAAATTAATGGACACCTTTACAAGGTGTGTGCCGATGGTCTAATCTGTTGGTATGTCCTTGATGAAGATCAACTACATGTTCTCCAAGATGATCATGAAGGACCTTGTGGAGGCCACTATGTAGGGAGATGCATAGCCATAAAAATCCTGATGGTAGGGCACTATTGGCCCATAATCTTTGGGGATGCCCACCAGTTTGTCAAGTCTTGTGAACATTGCCAATGTGATAGGGGGATGGCCACTCATATGGAAGGTCCTCAATAGTGGATTCAAAAACTAGAACCTTTTGTCATATGAGGCATTTATTTCATGTGTCCCATCACACCCATGTCTAATGGGAAAGTATATATTATAGTAGTAGTTGACTATTGCATAAAATGGGCTAAAGAGGTAGTTGTTATAGATTTCACATTATCCACTGCTAGTAGATTTATACAACAACATATTGTAAATAAGTTTGGGGTGTCGCATTCACTAATTTTTGTTAATGGAACTCTTTGTACAAGTGTCACATTTAGAAAATTAATGTAATTCTTAGGAGTAGAACATAAATTAACAACACCATACCACCACCAAGACAACGGTCAAGCAAAGGTAACCAATTGGGAGACTACAAAAATATTAACACAGACCATTAACAAATATAGAAAGGATTGGAGCACAAAACTTAATGATGCTCTGTGGGTTTACTGATCAACTTAGAAACTTCCTATTGAATATTCTCCCTATGAGTTAGTTTACAGAAAACTTTCAACACTCCCAATTCAATCTAAGCTTCGTACACTCTCAATAGCCTGTGATCTAAACTATGACATAAGTTTAGCATAAAAGAAAAGGTTGATCAATTTGAACATGCTAGATGAGAATCACTTAGTGGCCCTATCTTTGAATAAGGTGAACAAGGCATTCATAAAGAAACACCATAACCTTAGAATTAGGAAAGTAAGGTTTCAACCAAGAGATAAAGTCCTCTATTGGAACCCCACACATGTACCTCAAAAGGTAAAATTTCAAAAATTATGGGAGGGACCTTATATAATTGATCAAACCTTTCCCTTTAGGGCCATGATCATTCATAAACCTGATAGCCCAAATAAAAAGTAGTTGATCAATATCCAACAAACTAAACCTCTCTTAGAACCAAGATTGGCTAGTGTAACTACTGCCTCACCTAATGAACACCCACATTCTATTTTTTAGATCTCCTCCTTCCAACTCAATTATGAGGAATATGGCAATCCATGCTAACCATTTCCATGGCCTCTCAATTTTCCTACTCTTTTTGTTTCTTACATTTTTGATTTTACAAAGCTTTTATTTTCAACTTTTTCTAATTTTATAACATTTTTAGTACATTTAAATTTTCTTGATTATTTTACACTTTTTTATATATTTTACATTATTTTGTTTCTTGTGTTTCTTTTGATTAAGTATGATATTTTTTCATTTTAGCTAATAAATGTACTTTATTGTTGCAGGACATAATGTTGTTGTTGCTATTTACTAATGATGGTTGTGCTTAATGTGTGATTGTCGTTGTTTGGTTTGTATTTTTGAATTTTGATGTCTAATGACTTTGACATGGTTATTTTTCATATAATAGATAGTGAGTTAACGTCATCCATCCATTCCATGAACTCTATGATTTTCCTTGTTTTGGGAATTTGAGGTTCCTTTTTCATTAATGAAACTTTCAATCAATCAATGACCTTGGTAGTTCTAGAATTAGGAAGGGTCTAAAGGTTTGTAAATGGTGTGACTTCAAGGGGACTCAATACTCTTTGTACTTTTCTCCTTGCTTGGGTGTTTGAGTGTTTTTTTTTTTCACAAAATTCTTACCATTCCATACCACCCAATGATAGGAATACAAATAATGTCTTTACATGGTGTGGTTACCATCATTCAAGAAAAAAAATAAAAATGATGGGAATTGAAACCACACCCCTTTGACATGAATACGTTCTCACATGATGTGGTTCTCATTTCAAAAAAAAATAATGGGAATTCAAAGCACATCCCTTGAACAAATAAAAAGGCTACAAGCACTAGTTATGGGACTTGAAAGACATACACCTATGCTTGAAGGTCCCCTCTAACTAAGGCCCTCTCTCTCTCACTTCCTACTTCTCTCCTTCTTGTGTAATAGTGGTTGTCTTGTGGGGATACTTTTGTGTCTCAAGGCGGTGGATCAGTCTTAGAGTGGTGATGCGAAGTCATTGAAAGTGAATGGCTTTAGTTTGGATTGAGGATGGAACTTCTTAGGTCATTTTAACCATAATTCCACAATGGACTTCTCATGACCTCAATTTGGAAATCCATTCCACCTTCTGTATCATCCATCCGTACTACCATAACTCACCTCACTATCGAGTCCTATGTTATGCTCTATGTCTTAGTTTGATGTATTGGGATTCTTAAGTGGATTCTTTTGGGTTGGTCCTTAACTTGTCATGATCATTAAATCAACTATGGAACCCACAGATTCCTTAGTTGAGGTTATGCAAAGGAAAAAAGGGCATTAGCCTACTATGGAGAGGAACCACTTGCATAGCTTTTGGTTTGATTAGTTAAGATTCCTTACCTTTGAAATCACTACAATCTTATATTTTGTATTTTCCATTATGTAAACCACTCACTACTTCCTCTCATTGTATTCATCCATTAAATAAACTGTTTCTCCATTTTTTCAAATTTATGAACTTCAATGTCCTCTTCTCATGATTTCATACTATTCTTGGTCTTCTAAGCTTTCATTTGATCCCAATTTTATCAAAAAATGCCTTATATTTTGAAAGTTTGAGCAAAGTCAACAATGGTCAACAACTGCATCGACATAGCTAACCTTGTCAATGAGGCCTCATCATTGAGGCCTCATTGATGCAATACAAAAAAACTATATATACCACTAGACACTTTGGAATTTTTTATCATTTTCTCATAACACACAGGGAATATTTGCAATTTTTCAAAGCCCAAAACCTTCTAGAGTCCATAACTTTCAAACCATTTGTCCAAATCACTTTGTTTTTCAATCCTACACTTACTAGAGGTAAGATCTATATCATGGGGGCCACAAACCTTAAGGTTTTGGATGCAATTTTTTAAAAAATTTCTAACTCTCCCAACGGTTAGTAATCTTAATCATATATAAACATCAACTTTTTCCAAGTTAACCCTTCCAACAATTTCGAGGATGAGTTATCAATAATAAGGCATAAATAGAAATAATAATTAAGTTAATTAAATTATCCATAATCACAACTTAGCTAAGTGTAACCACCCTCAAGAGTTAAGGTATCCCAATTGTTTTAAGGTTACACAATGATTGCTAATCCAAGGTTCTATTGTGATTGTAGATGGCACCAAAACAAAAGTACCCACAGGAAGGAGACCTCATAATGATGGGAGAAATGACCCAAAGCTAGAAGGGGCTAGTAGGAATAAGGTCAAGAACAATAGAAGGTGATCCATGCAATGGGATCTCTTTGGGAGGAGCCTAAAGTGGAATCTATTCAATAGATTTTAGAAAAAGAAGTGCCTACAAAATAATCTCAATGAGGAGAAGCACCTAGACCTATGCCTAGGCTTGAGGTCACTCTGACTCAAGCTTGCCTAGATATCATTAAGTCTTGAGAAATCCAAAGATCAGTTCTTCAGGAGATAAAATTTAGGCCATTTTTAGAAAAAGCTCTAGAGAATGTCATAACACAATTGCAAACCTCTCCCATGTGGCTAATCATCATGACCAATGGGGAATGGTACATGGTAGAGACCTATCTCTTTTGAAATAGCTGAAGGCCAGGGTTGATTGTAAACATCAAGGATGTTCAAGTGTCCTACTCGATGGAGGCCATCGCACAAGCATTAGTATTGCCAAACATCAAAACATAGTTAGAAGAGATATTAACAAAAGGTGATCTTGAGGCAAAAAGGAAGTGGACCTAGTAATGCTATGGGATGAATCGTAAGGAATATGGTGTACTCACACTAGTAGAGTGAATTTATTTCAAGATTGTGGCCTAGAACCTTAGTCCAATGGTGAGCCCAAGTAAGGTGATTACCTTCTCCACTTGTGCATGCACTACTCTATGTAGGAAATTTCCCATTAACCTTCCACAACTAATTTATTTAGAGATCGAGAAAAGCTTTAAGGAGAAAAAATGTAGAAGGAGGACCTTGCCCTTTCCATGCCTTATAAGAAAACTTTTCAAGAGTATAGGTATTGTTTACTAATCAAATGACACTCTTTGGCATACTCCCTTGGTATCATGGGTAGAAATCATGAAGGAAAAAACACCAACAGCGATCCAAGAAGAGGAGCTATCACCACGACAACCCACTCAGGAGACAACATTAGAGGCCCACGTAGTCCTTGAGTGTCTACAACAAATTTGAGAGCAACTGTTGAGTGAACAAGAGTAGCAAATAGGAACAAGTGGGGTAGATCCATCTATGTATCGACTAGTAATGAGTCACCTTAATGAGGTGACCTAAACAGTTATCTATATGTAGGGTGGTCATTTTCTCTGCCCAAAGAACATAACTATTTTCAAGGTTGAATCCCAATGCTCAGGAGGTGATAGTGTCATTAACAACACATCATCTATTCCTTGAAATCTCTAGAAATGTCACCACTTTCTCAGTGAGGTTGGAGGAAGGTGAAGAGGTAACTTTCTTAGTAATGCAGCACCAAGGATAAGAAATACTAGCAAAAGTGGTAGCTAATCATGTAGTTGAAGCATTGAATGCACCAATAGCATCTGTACAAGATGTATCTACACTCCAAGATGTGTAGACATCTGTAGGCATGGTTAGTGGGCAAGTTAACATAGCCTAGCATGAACAACTATTAGAATGATTGGTAAAAATCATGCAATCTAATTTAGATATCTTTGATCTTCCGGAGAACATCACTGCAACCCAATCAAAGCTATTGAATGCAAGGGACAAATGCATCATTTTAGAGGGGAAATTGGAAATAGCCCAAGAGCAAAATAAAT
Source organism: Gnetum montanum (assembly GCA_015680685.1). Lineage (NCBI taxonomy): Eukaryota > Viridiplantae > Streptophyta > Gnetopsida > Gnetales > Gnetaceae > Gnetum > Gnetum montanum. The sequence continues at coordinate 335,653 of MNCI01026730.1, forward strand.
TTTTGGTCATCAAGGTTGTTGAAATTTGTGCTCAACTTGTAGAGTAAATAATCCTCAGCCTAGCAACAATAAGATATTAAGCTATCAAAAAACTTCTAGAAACATTTCGAAAGGCTAAGGAGGAAGCAATAATGGCCATCTTCAAAAAGTCCATGGAAAAAGCTGAAACACATTCAATTAAAAAGTACTTGAATTAGATGTACCAAGAAAATGAAATATTGACCATGCAAAATCATTGCCTATGAAATGTTAATGTTCAAAGAGATCAAATGCAAAAATTCATTCATCAATAATAGGAGCATCTTACCAAAGTCAATAATAAACTAAGAAAATTGGCCACAGAGAACCAAAATCTATCAATGAAGGAGATATGCACCTTGAAAAAAAAGTCTACCATTGAAATCACTGCCTAGGAGAATGAAGCTCTCAAGTTTGATAGGGTAAAAAATCACTATAGGGACTAGGTTGGCTTGAAAAAGGAAATTAATGGAAAAGAAATCTATATGGAAAAGGCTAAAGTGAATAAATCCCTCTAGCAACTTTAGCAAGGAAGAGAGATGTGGTAGCCCACCCTTGATGGGATTGATGCCTACAATAAAGCAGAGATCTACTTGAAGGAGTTGCAAATCGAAGAAATGACAAAATATATGGAGCCGGCCAATATTCATTACATAAACCTAGCAATGCTAATAGTCAAATGACTATGGTCGAATTTGGAGAAGTAAGTGACTAGCTCATATTTGCTATATGAGGCTAAGTTCAAACACCACAAGGACACTAAGCAAAAGCTTGAGATTTCTAACACTGAAATGAAAGTCCTCAAAGGATGATTCACAAATCAAAAATCCATCATTGAGGACCTAGCTAGATAGATGAATGACTACTAGGAGCTGAAGAACATACTATGAGCATTCAACATTAAATGTAAATAGTTTTCTGACTAGTTTTTCAATGTTAAGAAGTTGTTTTCAGCGATCCCATGTTCTTCAGATGTGCCCATTCCAACCCACATTGGGGAAGCTACATGGACAATTCATGATCTCAGGAGTAAGGAGGAGAAAATGAAAGCACTACTAGATGCTTTCTGCCTTCCACCTAAAGTTGTAGTAGTAGTAGGACAACCACAGACACCTCAACCATCACTAGTGCATGAAGCTAGTGAAGGTCCTTTAGAGCCTTGGGAACCACCACTACCTAGGATCATTTCATTTTCTCCAACAAGATTCACATTATCAAGGAATGTGTTATCCAATTTTTCAAGAGTTATGTCATGGTGTTCAATTTTGTATCTTGAACACCACCATTTTTTTGTAATGTGTTGATCCATACACCCAGGCACTCCATTTTTTGTCAAGTCAATCAAGTTTGTTTTGCTGAAAGAAAAGTTAACCAATAATTCCATTCCTTTCCAATTTTGCAAAAGAACTCGAGGATGAGTTTTCATTCAATTGTGAGCATATGATGAGTTTTTTTTGCTTGGCTTTAAGGCTAATGTATATCACAAGTTTAATTGAGAGGACAATGATTGACTTTAAGGCCAGATTCACTTCCTAAAGGGCTAGTGCATTGGAAACAATAAAGTCCATAGAATTTTACCGAGTCATGCATGAACGCTTCATGATTCGTATGGTTGGGCATAGGGGTACCTCACCACTCATCACTAGTCCATCACTATTCCACTGGGAGTTGTAGAAGATATTTTGACCATCATTTTTGGGCGGTTTCATGCTGCCAATTTCCTAGTGATCAAAGTTGAGAACTATAAGAGGGATTTTCTAATCATTATGGGAAGGACGTGGCTAAGTATTATTGATGCAAGAATGGACATTAGAGAACTTTCCATGGAAATTTTCAAAGAAAATGCATTTGAAAAGATTAATAAAAAATAAGTTCCATGCATCACGTATAATGATATGGGGTGCTACTACATGTAGAAACTCTAGTCAATGAAAAGAGCATCTATTTCTACATGCAAGCAGTGTGCAAGTAAGATAGATATTCAAAGGTGCCTATACATAGATTAAGAAAAAATAAGTTCCATGCATCACGTATAATGATATGGGGTGCTACTACATGTAGAAACTCTAGTCAATGAAAAGAGCATCTATTTCTACATGCAAGCAGTGTGCAAGTAAGATAGATATTCAAAGGTGCCTATACATAGTAGCCAAAAAATAAGAGGGTACCTAGTAATTGACAACTAATTTTGAGAGCAAAAAAATTTGCATGGAACCAACTGAGAGCTTGACATGTGCCTATGTCACAAGCATGGATGAACTGGAGTAAGCTCATTGCCAACTCTGTGATGATGAAAATGATGATACATATTGGGAAGAGTTGGAAATCCCTAAAAATTTTAAACAAGATCCCCTATAGTTAAAAACTCTATTGCTTGGCCTAGAATATACATTTCTAAAAAATGCAAAGCTAGTTATAATTAATGCTAAACTCACTTCTGAACAAAAAGAGAAACTATTGGAAGTGTTTAATAGATGGCCAACAACCTTTGCTTGGTCATATCTTGAACTTACTAAGATTGATCCATGAATATGGCAGCACTGTATCTATACCAATCTGGCCATGAAGCTAAGAAAGCAGCCACAATAGTAGTTGAATCCCAAATTAAAGAAATTCATTAAGGAGAAAATAGAATAACTCCTCAAGGTAGGGTTCATCTATTCTATTGTAGATAGTAATTGGGTCAGCCCACTCATGATTGTGTCAAAGAAAGATGGCAAGTGGTGGGTTTGTATTGATTTCAAGCTATTGAACATGGCAACATTCAAAGATTATTTTCCATTGTCATTTGTTGATTAAGCATTGGACATCATCTCTAGACATTGCTATTATAGCTTTCTATATTATTATAGTGGCTATAACCAAATTCATATTGCACTAGATGATTAGGACAAAACTACATTCACGAGTTTCTCAGGGACTTTTGCATACTAAAAGATGCCTTTTGATCTATGCAATACTCCTTCCACATTACAACACTTGGTCATGAGCATCTTTTAGTAGCAAATTGGTAGTATGATGAAAGTCTTCATGGATGACTTTTCTACTTATAGTACTACATTCAAGTAAGCCTTTAACTACCTTGAACAAGTATTAAAAACATGTGTGGAGATGAACCTAGAACTCAATTTGCAAAAGAGCTATATAATGGTGCAAGAGGCAATGTCTTGGGGCATAGAATTTCACAAGCAAGGATTGAGGTAGATCCTAAAAAGATAATGATCATCCAAGGATTAACCCATCAACTGGAAATAGTTAAAGATGTTTGATCATTCCTAGGACACACTATTTACTACCAATGATTCATAAAGAATTTCTCTAAGACCACAAAATCATTGGTTGAGATAACAAAGAAATATGTTCAATTTTTTTTGGAATAAGAAATGTGAAATTATATTCCAATAGCTGAAGGAGAAACTCATAGAAACTCCAATTCTACAAGCACTATAGTCTAGGTCATTTCATATCATGATGAGTGCATCAAATTATGTCTTAGAAGTTATGATGATGTAATTGGATGATTAGCAACACCCATATTACATCCATTGTGCAAGCGAAAGCATTGTGGATGCACAAATCAATTACACCACAATGAAAAAAGAATTGATGGTAGTGGTATATGGTTTGGAAAATTTTAGGAACTATGTCCTTGGGTACAAAGTGTTTGTACAAACTAACCACAATGTCATTTTCTTTCTGATGAACTAGCCAATGGTGAGCCCTCATGTCATATGATAGCTAGTGATCTTGCAAGAATTTGATCTTATGATGGTAAATCAAAAGGGGACTAAGAATGTGGTCATCAACCATCTCTCTTGGTTAATATGGGATAACAAAGAGGAGGAGAGCCCACTCTCTAATCAATTTCCTGATGAACTCCTCTTTACTAGTGTAATTAATGTCCAAGTGCCCATAAAACCAAAATGGTATGATGGCATCCTCACTTATCTTCTAACTCAAAAGATGCCATAAGATCAAGACCACTGAAAGAAATAACAATTTCTTCATCAAGTCAAGCACTTCATAGAAATCAACTAAAACCTTTACAAGGTGTATGTCAATAGCCTAGTTCATTAGTGTATCCCTAATACTCATCAACTGTGTGTTCTCCAAGATTCTTATGAGGACCCTTGCAATGGCCACTATGCAGGGAGATTCATGACCATTAAGATACTAATGGCATGGTATTATTGGCCAACAATCTTTAGGGATGCCCACAAATTTATCTAATCTTGTGAATGCTATCAATAAGATGATGGGATGACTACATGAATGGAGGAACCTCAATAGTGGATCCAAGCACTAGAACACTTCGACATATGGATCATAGACTTCATGGATTCCATCACATCCTTGTCCAAAGAGAAGATGTACATTATCATCATCATTGACTACTATACTAAATGGGTAGAAGAAAAATTCATCGTCAACTATATATCATCCATTACTACTCATTTTTGCAACACATTGTAAATAGGTTTGGGTTGCCACATGCATTAACTTTTAACAATGGAACCCATTTCACAAGCATGACACAAGCTCATGCAACACTTGGGAGTTGAACATAAACTAATACCACCCTACCATCCCTAATCTAATGGTCAAGTAGAGGTTACTAAAAAGGAAGATTACAAAGATCTTAATGAGAATTGTTAGCAAATATAGGAGAGACTAGAGCACAAAACTCAATGATTCCCTCCAGGCCTACTACTTAACATAGAAACTCCTTATAAGCTACTCTCCCTATGAGCTAGTGTATAGGAAACTACTAATATTTCCTAGTCAATTTAAGCTATATGCAGTTTCAAGAACATGTGACTTAGATCTTGATTTAAGTCTAGCACAAAAAAATGATTGATCAACCTTAACATGCTAGATGAAAATTGATTGGTGGCCTTGTCCTTGAATGAAGTGCACAAGGCATTTAGCAAGCAATGACATGACCTAAAAATAAGAAAAGTCAAATTTTAACCTAGAGATAAGGTCCTCTACTAGAACCCCACACATGTTCCACAATGAAAAAAATTTCAAAAATTATGGGAGGGGCCTTATCTAATTGACAAAACGTTCCTTTCCAAGGCCATGTTAATCTAAAAACTTAAAAGATCAAACAAAAAGCACCTGGTCAACACACAAGAAGTCAAACCTTTTGATGAGCCCAAGAAAGCTAGTGGAAGCAACACCTCATCAGATGGACAACCTCGCACAATCTTTTGGATCTCTTCATTTCAACTTAGTCATGGGGAAGATGGTCATCCATGCTAACCATTTACGTGGTCCCCTAGTTTTTCTTTTTTTTATTGTTTTTTTACACATTTTTATTTTACACTCTTTTTAATTTACACTTTTTTTATATTTTTTTCTATTTTATATCATTTTTTTTTTCATACCATAGTTGGTACATTTGATTTGTTTTGAATATTTCACACTTTCTTGTATAATTTCCTTTTTTTTGGATGTGATTCTCTAAATTTCTGCTAATGAAGTGCTTTCTACCAATACGACATAGTGGTGTTGTAGCTATTGTGAATGGTGGTTTGTATTTATTATTTTTAATTGCTAATGTCTAGTTTCTATTTTTGAATTTTAATACTAATAACTAAGACATGGTTTCCTTTTCATGGAACAAGCAGTGAGTCCATGACATCCACCCATTCACAAACTCTATGGTTTTCCTTATTTTGGAAGTATGAGGTTCCTTTTCATTAAATAAAAATTTAACAAACTTGTGAGCTTGGTAGTTTTTGGACTTGGAAAAGATTCAAGGATTTGAATAGGATGTGACTTCAAGGGAACTCAATACTCTCTATACCCTTCTACTTACTTGGATGCATGAGTGTTTTCATGGACTTCTTACCATTCCATGTTGATCAATAATAGGAATTCAAATAACTCTTTGCATGGTGTGGTTCCCATCCAAGAAAAAAAAAAGAGAAAGAAAGAGAGAAAAAATGAATAAATATAAATGAAAAAAAAAGAAAAAAAACTGAATGATAATGGAAATTCAAAGCACACCCCTTAAAAAGAATAACAGGCTACAAGCATTGGTTATGGAACTAGAAATACATGTTACCCATGCCTAAAGGTCCCCTCTAACTAAGGTCCTTTCTCACTTCCTACTTCTCTTTTCTTCTCTATAAGGAATGGTGTTTGATCTATGGGAGAACTCTTATGTCTCAAGGGGGTGGACCAGTCTTAGAGTGGTGATGTGAAGTCACTGAACATGGTTGGTTTTGGTCTAGACTAAGGATGAATTTTATTAAGTCATTTAACAACAAATTTCACAAGGGACTTCATGTGACCCTAATAGGGANCTTAGACATTCTTGCAATTCAAAGCTTCATGAGCCCCATCTGATGCATCCAATTGTGCACTCCTTAAGACAATTTCTTCAATTAATACATTTCTCCATCATATTTTTTAATTTTTGAGCTTTGAATTATTTCATCAAATTCTTGGCATTTTTGGAACTTCATGGACCCCACTTTCCTTAGAAAACTCCATGTATTTTTTGAGAAATTCAAGTTGAAATTTTTTTTTACACCCCTTGTAAACATGTACCCATTGATGGACCTCCTACATATATGAGACACCATATATGGGATTCCATAGACATAGTGCAAAAATAGTATATATATACATGCTTGCACTTTGAATTTTTCACATTTCATTTCAAATGCGAAAGGAGCTTTTGTACCTTTTAGAGCCAAGAACCTTCCAAATGCCATATCTTTGTAAATTTTTATCCAAATCCTTTTTTTCTTTAGCCCTATAGCTACCAAAGGTAAGCTCTTAGTTGTGGGGACCAAAAACCTGAAGTTTTTGATAGAAAATTATTTCAAATATTTTTAACTCCCGCAAAGGTTTAACAAAGAAACCAACATGGAAACATCAAATTACAAAAGTTAAATCCTTCCAACTAACTTCAATAACACTTTAAACATAAAAATAAATAAAATAATAATAAAATAATCAATCTACCATGGTCCAACCTTAGCCTATGTGTAACTAACTGACAAGATGATGTATCAAAATATTATAATTTACACACTATATATAGTAATCCCTGGATGTGTTGTGACCACAAATGACTCTAATGGGGAAGCATATTCAAAAAGGAGGACTATCATAGCCATGGCAAAAATGACCATGAACAAGAAGGGGCCAAGAACAAGCCCAAGAAGAAGATGCAACAAGCTATGCTATGAGACCTCTTAGGGAGGGGCCTAAAGTGGAATTTGTCTATTTGATTCCAAAACAAGTAGCAATGGCAAAGTAATCCCATCAGGACGAGGCACCAACTTCATAGGTAAACCTTAAGGTGACCTTGAAAAAATTCTACCTCAAGTAGATTAAATCAAAGGAATTTGAAAGAATGATGCGTCAAGAGTTTAATTTTAGATCTTTCTTCGAGCAAGCACCTCAAGAAATATAAGATCAACTAAAGACCTTTCCCATGTGGCCCATCATTAATTTTAGTGAGAAGTGGAACATGGAAGAGACATTCTTATTCTAGAATAATAGGTAGGTTGGTTCAATGGTCAATATCAAGGACATTTTAGTTTCCTACTTAGTGGAGACCATTTTAGAAGCACTTGGGTCACTGAAAATTTAGGTGAATCTCACTAAGATTCCAACATAGGTGTACCCCAACATCAAAAAAGAATGAATACAACAATGTTATAGAATCAACCATAAGGAGTATGAGCTCTCACAATGATGGAGAGAATCTACTACAAGATTGCAGCCTTTCACCTCAATCCAATGGTGAGGCCAAGCATGATCACTACCTTCTTTGCCCATGTGTGTATCACTCTAAGTGGTAGATTCCCTATCAACCTTCCACGACTAATCTATCTTGAGATATAAAAGCACTTCAAGTAGAACAAATATGAAAAGAAGGCACTTCCCTTTCCATGCCTCATAAAAAAACTATGTTGGAGGAAAAGGATAACCTGCTATACAAACAATGATGTTCGATGTGCTCCATCCACTAACTAGATAGATATGATGAAGAACAAAGTTCCTAGAAAAGTCATCAAAGAAGAGGAGTAGCAACCACCACCTCCACCACCCACTCAGTAAATAGTGCTAGATATCACTATAACTTCTTAGCAGTTGTGGGAATTCTAAGAATAGCTCTTGAGTGAGCAAGAGTAATAAGTAGGAATGAGTGGTGGTGATCTATCTATGTACCGGACAACAATGAGTCACTTGAATGAAGTGGGTTGAATATTTAGCTAAATGGAAGAAGGTGGGCCAATCTTTTTAGCCCAAAGCATGCAGTTACCCACAAGATCAATCCTAGCACCTAAGAGGTAATATTATCCCTCTTGCAATAGAAAAAATTCCCAGAAATCTCTAGGAATGCTTCTACTATTTTAGTGCACTTGGAGGAGGGCAAGGAAGCAATAGTTTTGGTGATGCATCACTAGGGGTAGGAGACAACAATGGAGGTGGTTGCTGATAGAATTTTCAAAACTCTAAATGCCCCTATAGTGTCTATAATAGATGTGTCTACACTTAATATGTGTAGACATTCATAGGAATAGTAAGTAGCAAGTTAAACATAGCATACCATGAATAATTATTAGACCAACTTGTGGGAACTAGGCAACCGATTTTGGACATCTTCAACCTTTCAAACATCATAACTGTAACCTAGTTAGTGTTGTTGGAAGCAAGGGGTAAGAACATCATATTGGAGGGACAACTCAAAATAGCCAAAGAGCTAAATGAATGCTTGGTTACATAGGTTGCCAAACTAAGAGTCTAGATTAATGACCCTACATTCCTCAACCCAACATTAACAAATGATGAAGCTCTTAAAAAACTTCACACAAGATTGAAAGGGTTTGAGGGTGCAATGAAGATGGTGGTATTTTATCAACCCTTTGTAGAGGCCAGTTAGCATAAAATTCAAAAGACCTTGGATCAAATCCACTAGGAGAATGTACAATTGACCATAAAGTATCATCACCTACAAAATGTTGATGCACAACACATAATATGTTAGATTTCATCCATCAATAGCAGAAGTAGCTAGTCAAAGTGAACATTGAGCTGAGGAGATTGGTTGTGGAAAATAGAAACCTATCCATGGAGGAAATCCATAATCTTCACCAAAAGACTACAATTGAAGTAGCCACTTCAAAATTAGAGGGTCTCAAATTTAAGAGTTAATAATCACTATAGAGATCAAGTTGGTCTATAGAAAGAAGATAATAAAAACTACATCCAATTGATGAAAGAAAAAATAAATGATACCACCAACAACTCTAGCATGGAAGAGAGACTTGGAAACCTACCATTAATGGGATATATATCCCTATAATAAAGCAAAGATCGGCATGAAAGAGTTGTAGATTATGAAGATGACAGAATACATGGAGCTTGCCAATCTCTAATATGCAAACCTAGCTATGTTGACTACCAAAAAACTATGGTCTAAATTGGAGAAACAAGTGGCTATCTCATACTTGTTGTACAAGGCAGAGTTCAAGCATCATAAGGATATCAAGCAAAAGCTTTTAGTGGAAAATGTACAACTTGAGATTCTCAAGGTGAAGTTCACTGATCAAAGATCAACTGTGAAGAACTAGGCCAAGAGGATGAATGACTACCAAGAGCTACAGAATGTACTCAAGAAATTCAATATCGAATCTAAGTAATTCACTATCTAGTTTGTTAATGTAAAGGAGTTATTTCTAGTAATGTCCTATCCATGGGATATCCCCATCTATCCAACATTGGTGATGTGACATGGACTATGAATAATCCTTGGAGTAAGGAGAAAAAGATGAAGACATTGTTGGATGCCTTTTTTTTCACTGAAAGTGGTAGCTGCAACAAAACAACCACAGCCACCTTAACCACCAAGTATGCCTAAAGCTAAAGAAGGTCCTTCAAAGCCTTAGGGACTTCCACCACTTAGGGTCATTTGATCTTTTTCACCATATTCATGCTATCAGAGAATGTGTTATACAATTTTGTTTAATCATGTTTTAGTATTCAATTTTGTGTCATGAACATCATAATTTTGTAATCAATGTCAATCCGTACAACTAGGTACTTAGTTTTATTTTTTTTTGTGTCATATGTTAGTCAATAATTCTGTACCTTCCCAATTTTATAAAGAACTCAAGGATTAGCTCTCATTTAGTCATGGGGGTATGATGAAGTGTCTTTGATTAGTTGCATCAACAAGATGCCATTGATGCAATCCCGTTGATGGGATTTCATCAATGTAGGGTTTCCAACATTGACATGCACCCATCAATGTGGCACGCTAGGAGGTTTATAAATACAACATCCCAGCTATGTTAATGGGGTTTAGAGTTTTAGTTGCTAGCCAAATTCTTCTAATTTATTTCTATCAGAGATAGAATAATTTTCTAAGTACCTATAGCAAGAGTCAAGAAGTGTATGGATCTTTATTCGAGCATTATTTTACCTAAGCATTGTAGTGCATGCAACAATAAAGACAAGCTTTTTAATAAACCTAGCAGTAATTAAACTAGGATAATGATTTATTTTTGCATTTATTATTTTTATAAATTAATTAATTAATTAAGCTAATATGATTAATAATTTAAGTAATTAATTGATTAAGCTAAATAGACTAGCATACATAAGTACAACCACTTCAACCGTACATATAATGCTAGGGAATCCTAGTAGCACTTAATGCTTGGTTACCCAGCAGTGTTGTACATGTTCAAGATGTGTACAGAGAGTGGCATCGAATGCTTATGTTAGAATAGTTAGATATTAATTAGCAATTAAATTAGTTAAATTAGTTAATCAATTTATTCTTAATCTATTACCAACCTTAGGCAAATGAAATATAAAATAATAAAAAGTATGTGCCTCAATTACACTTAACCATACAATTGAGCTTCATTTTTGCATTTATTATTTTCATAAATTAAGTAATTAATTAAGCTAATATGATTAAGACTTTGAGTAATTAATTGATGAAGCTAAATAGACTAGCATACATAAGTACAACCACTTCAACCATAGATAAAATGCTTGGGAATCCTAGTAGCACTCAATGCTTGGTTGCCCAGCATTGTTGTACATGTTCAGGATGTGTACGGAAAGTGGGATCAAATGCTTATGTTAGGATAGTTAGTTATTAATTAGCAATTAAATTAGTTAATTAATTTATTCTTAATCTATTACTAACCTTAGGCAAACAAAATATAAAATAATAAAAATTATGTGCCTCAATTACACTTAACCATACAACTGAGCTTCACTAGTGTAGTTAGGAAGACAATGATTATTCCACAATTAGATTCACCTTCTAGAATGAATCCTATGTAAAAAAACACTAAAAATCCATTGAATTCAACTAGATTGTGCATAAACACCCTAGTGATTTTTATGGTTGGACATAGGGGTACCTTGCCACTCACCACTCTTCTTTGTTGAAGATTTGCAAAGTTGTTATATAGGAAGAGAAATTTCTACTATTGCTATAAGAGGTATATATTCTTTGAAGTATGAGAGGTTTGTAGATTGGTTATTTAGGGGATGCATAGATTGTATGCTTAGAATTATATATGTAGATATTAGAGGATGCATAGATTGTATGATTAGGATTATATATGTATGTTTTGTTATACCAGGCATATATTATAATGTTAGTTTTTCTTTGTTTTGTTTTTTTAGGTAGGTTATGTCTTAAATTCAATAAAAAGAGTTTGAGGTATGAGAGATTTATAAAATAGTTATTTAACAGATGTATAGATTATATGTTTAGAAATCTATGTATAGGAATTATGTTATTCTTATGATAATGGATTTATATTGTAGTGTTTTTTTATAATAATGAGGTGTTAGCATAGTGGTAAAGATTCTTGAATTATATTTTATATAGTCATGTGTACCTATATTATAATTATGGTAAGGTTCGAACTCCCACTCGTTCTTTTTTTGATAGGTCATTTATTCAATAGAGAAAATTGGTTGGGAGATGTGAGTTATATGTTGTTGTTGTTATAATGGTATATCTAGTGTTCATTTTTTTCTTCATTATAGATAAATTTTTAGAATAGTATTTTAGGAAATATATACATTATATGTTGAGGGATATATATATATATGTATGTATTATGTTGGTGTTTTTCTAATGGGTTTGTAGTACTGAAGTGTTCACCTAGTAGTAAGACATTTGATTTGGAAGCTCCACATCATGGGTTCAATTCCAATGGACAATACTATATATCTCAGGGTGTACCAATATAAGTATTGTAGAGTTTCAACACCCACTTCTTCTCTTTTTTTATAGTTTGTCAATTTAGAAAATTGGTTTGTGGTTGTGAGTTATATGTTCTTGTTATTATAAAAGTGTATATAGTGTTGTTTATTTATGAAATGAATTATGTTATTCTTGTATAGTTTTTATTAATGAGTTGATTGTTTAATTCAACAAATTGTTTGTGGTATGATAGGTTTGTAGAGCAGTTATTTATGTGGTGCATAGATTATATGCTTAGAATTATATATGTGGATATTAGGAAATGCATAGATGTTATGATTAGGATTATATATGTAGGTATTGTTATAATGGGTATATATTGTAGTGTTAATTTTTATTTTTTTGATAACTTATTTCTTTAATTAAATAAATTATTTAAGGTTTGAGAATTTTCTAGAATAGTTATTTAGGAGGTTTATATATATTATATTTAGGAATATATATATGGGTAATATGTTGTTCTTATGATAATGGGTATATATTGTAGTGTTTTTCAAAACCAATTTCTTCTTTTGAAGGCTACAAGTCATGTGATTGATTCTAATAGCTAATGTTGATTTACAAAGTTTGAATTAGACTATATATCTTATATAATCATGTGTACCTATACTATAATTATTGTAAGGTTCAAACTCCCATCCCATATTTTTCTTATCTTTTGATAGGTTATATATTTAATTGAAAAAATTGATATGTTGTAATGGTAAGACACTTAATTTGCAAGCTCTAGGTCATGGGTTTGATTTCAATGGATAATGTTGAGTTATATAAAGTTCTAATTGGACTATATATCTTAGGGTATATCAATATTATAATTATCACAAGGTTTCAAGATGCACTTCCCCTTTTATTTATATATTATTTGTTCAGTTTAGGAAACTAGTTGTACTGTCTGAGTTATATGGTGTTGTTGTTATAAGGGTGTATGCAATGTAACTTTGATAGGTGAATGGATCATTCTCTTATAGTGTATTTTTTATTAATGGATTAATTTTTTAATTTATAAAATTATTTGGGGTATGAGAGGTTTGTAGAGTAGTTATTTAAGGGATGCATAGATTGTATGCTTGAGATTATATATGTGGGCATTAGGAAATGCATAGATGATATGGTTAGGATTATATGTATAGGTATTTTTATAATAGGTATATATTTTAGTGTTAGTTATGCTTTTTATGTTTCTTATTTTTATGATAGTTTATTTCTTCAATTCAACAAATTGTTTGAGATGTGATAGGTTTACAAAATAGTTATTTAGGGGATGTATATATTGTATGTTTAGAAACATATATATGATTATTATATTGTTCTTATGATAATGGGAATATATTGTAGTGGCTTTTTTTAACGAATGAGGTGTAGCCTAATGGTAATGATTCTTGATTTAAAATTTGTAAGACATATGTTTCATTCTGATAGGTAATGCTAGGTTACAAACTTTGAATTGGACTATAAATTGAGGTATACCTATATTATAATTGTTGGAAGGTTCTAACTTTGAACCCCTCATTTTTTGATAAATTATTTATTCAATTAAGGAAGCTAGTTGAAGGATGTGAGTTATATGTTGTTTTTGTAAGGGTGTATGTAGTGTTAGTTAGTTTGTTTTTTTTTCTTAGTTTTTTCATTATAGATAGGTTTGTAGAAGAGTATTTAAGGGGGTAGATATAATGTATGTTTAGGGATATATATGTGGGTATTATATTGTTGTTGTTATAATGGATATGTAGTAATGGAGTGTTAGCCTAGTGAAAAGAGACTTAATTTAGAAGCTCTAGCTCATGGGTTTGATTACAATGGCCAATGTTGAGTTAAATAAAGTTCTAATTAGACTATATATCTTAGGGTGTACAAATTTTTTATCTTATTTCAAGTTGAAATAGTTCCCTTCCACTCCCCCTCCTATTGTTATAATGGGTATATATTATTCTATTATTTTTTATAGGTCATTTATTCAATTTTTCTTAAGAATGGCATGAGGGAATAAGGCATTGTAGCTGCCCTTACTATGAAGTCTCTCTTCTTTTTTATTTTTCTCCTCTTTTTCTATTCTTTTTGTCTACTTGTCTACCTCTTCCCTACATTTTTGTTTGTTTTATTTCTTATTTTTTTATTTCTTTTATAGAAATTTTGTTCATGCTATCTTAGTATTTCATCTACTAGCTGCTAGATATAGTGGTTTGTTATAGACATTTTTGTTTCTAGCTATAAGATTCTTTTTTTAGTTGTTCTAGTGGTTACTCTTCTTAATTGGGGATTTGCAAAGTTGTTATGTATGAAGAGGAAATTGATGTAGACTATATAATTTTAGAAGAATGGTTTATAGCTTTTTGGGTTTATACTACATAGGACATGCTTCTAAGGTTGCAACATGTGTAGTGCATAAAGGTTATTTGTATTGTGCTTTAAACCCAACATCTTCAAGAACATTTGTATTCTTGTACAAAGTATTTTTTTGAATTTTTAAACTATTTATCATTGTGGTATGCTTTAGAAAATTATTTAATTAATATTTTTAAAATTTTTGATTTATTATAAATTTTCTAGTCAAGATATTGTACTCTAAACATAGTAACAAATGTAAGTCTATTAGTAAGTTGCTAAAAATTATTTTGGTCAAGAGGCCAACACATCTAGCCCAATGGCATAATGTTGGGTGGGAAGAGGCTAAAGTTTGTTTCCATAGACACATCAGACAATGTCAAATCTCAAAAATGGAAAAAAAAACATGATTCTCCTATCCATGACCTTTGCATGTTGCCATGCCCACTAGCACTCCGCCATGTTCATGCTGCATCCACACTGTGATCACACCCCACTAATGACCACTACACCCATGAAGGAGGCCCCATAAAGCACTAACCAATGACACAATAATGTCGACATGCCCTTGACTCATGAGATGGCCATGTTCTAGTACACTAATATCAATAGGGGGAATAATAGCAACCTTGCGTAGTGTAGAGATGGCTTTTTTCGATAGTGACAAATAACAATGATGTAGTAGATCTAGCAAAGATGGATTTTTCTTTACTCTAATAGATAGCAATAGCATAGAGAATCCTACAACAATGATGGTAGTGCTCACAATGATGGTGTACAGGCACCAAAATCACCATGGACATCATTAAGTGATCCAATGGCAGCATCAACATCATTTGAGCCTACCTCGTGGGCATTAGAATCATTGCAAACATTCTCTAAGTAGCTAGCCTACATAGTGAAGCCAACAATGTGGCTATGGAGCTCCAAGACATACTACGAATCATCCTTAGCATGTCCATCCATGGTGGGTAGATGAGTGTGGTTTATATTTGAAAACTTCTTATTTTGTTTTGGGAATTTTTTATTTCATTTCTAATGAGTGGTGAGGTACCACTACATCCAACCATATGAATCACAAGAATTCATGTACGATCCAATAGAATTTCATGGATGAGACTAGTTTTACATCTAAATCATTATGCTTTGATCATAGTTCACTATCTTCCCACTTGAACTAGTTGTAGCTTTGTCACGTGTGGTTTAGTCAAAAGGAAGGCATATGATATTGTCTAATCTTATGCTTATCCTAGGGATCATAAGGAGATAAATTAATTAAGATAATGAACAATGAAAAATAAGATCTAAACTAGCCTATGTGTAATGGGTATCCATCTCCAATAGTTCATACATGCCTTGGACATCATATGACTATCACTGGGATTGCCAAGTATATGTCACTGGATGTGCCAAATGATACACTACTGGATTACCAAGTACTTACACTGAAGCACTCATGATTAAGTTGTACTCATTCCACTTAATGACAAGAATATTAAATAGCAATAAATGGAAACATTAACTAAAGAAAATAGTAAATGATTAAATAATTAAAGTAATAATAAATCTAAGTGAATGAAGCAATGATGGAAGTAATCTTGATCTTTATTTCAAATAATGTAGCATGTCCAAGTATGTCACACTCAAACAAAGGTATCATACAATTACAAACATCACACTACAATAGAACTTGAATTTAGAAATCTAAGAAAGACTATCAAAAATTGAAACTAGAACTATGTCCTAAACATGCATCCAAGTGTTGTACTTATAGGCTAGCACGGAATAGATGATATTGGATATCAAACATCATTTCTTGGGATTTGATATGATGTATCCAATATTGGAGCTTCGATATTAGGTATCCAATATCAGGGTTGAAATAATGACAACTGATCATACCTCCATGACTAAATAAAAACTCATCCTCAAGTTAAACAAAATGAGGAACAAGTTCTTTACAAAAATTAGTCTCAAGGTATAGAATTATTAACTGACTTAGATAAAAAAATGGACTCATACATACTGTAGTGATTCTTTATAAAAATTGGACATAAAACTATAAGACACAACTCGAGGAATCTCATGTATTTTCTGGAAGTAGTGGCTTCTCCATCAGTTCCTTCCCTTTCTTGCCAAGCTTGTGAAATTTGTAGTGATCAAGCAATGCCTACAACCTCTCCTCTTTCATCCTTGGGTCATGTATCATCTAGGCTACTGAACCGATGTGTGCTAGTAGGCATGGTAGCTATGAAAACATTTTGTTGGCCTTCATGTACTAGGCCGCAAACTATCGTTGTTCTTTCTCTAAGGTCCTAATTTTTTCTCTTAATTCTTGAGAATTTGTTAATCTCCTAGCTAGGTCTAAGGTGACATCCCTCCATGGTAATTGGCTTTAACCACCTTCAATTCTGAGTTTTGCACATGGAGCTTTTGTAAAGCATCTTTTCTATTTGCAAACTCTTTTTCATATAATGCATAGGTGGTTGCTACTTGCTTCTCTAGCTTGCTTCTAGGTCAACTTGCTATTAACATGGCAAGGTTGGCATATTTGAGGTTAGCCAACACCATGTACTCTTTCAAATCCTCAATCTAGAAGTCTTTATTTTTCACTTTCGCTTCATGGACTAGAGCATAACTATCCAAGATGGGTTGCCAATTGAGATTTCACGTTGACATGGCTCTAATGTTGGCTTTATCCATCTAGATTTGCTTTTCATTTATTTTCTTATACATACCTACTTAGTCATGGAAGTGTTCCTTCAAATTTTCATGTTTCTTGGCCTCATTTTGTCATGCATAGATTTCAATTGTTGACTTCTATCAAATGGCATGGACCCTCTTAATTGAGAGGGTTCTATTTTCCCTAACCAATTTATTGATATCCTAGTTGACCCTCACTAGTTGTTCTTGCAAATGGTGGAGACTTTCCTCTAAAATATTCTTTCGCTTTTTAATTGTGGTTAACCATGAATTTTTAGCAAAACTTTACTTATTTCTTCTTGTATGGTGATTAGTGCATTTTTGTGGGCATAGAACTATGCTCCAACTACAAAGGCATTTCAGATCACCTTTTCCTTCTCTTGCTCTGTAGCTATCTTCTCCTCAATCATCTTGACTAGCAAATCCATCCTAAATTGTTCCAACTGGTTAGGCACAATAAACTGGGTAGGTTCTTGTTGTTCAACTCTCAAGGTACATAGGTCTTGTTGCAACCTATGCACTTCTATTTTCGTGTGCTCCACCCTCGTCTCTACCATGACCAATTTTTCCTTGGTGGCTATGAGGTTTGATTGTGCTATAGTGACATCACTAGGGATGTCAAACAAAGTAGTCATCACTTTCCCTATATACAGTAGTCAATCTAACACATCATCATGTGCTGCAAGAGTCATCAAAGTGCTAGAAAGCATTTGAGCATCTTTGTTCCCCATCAAATCTATTGGTGGCATGTCAAGCACATTGAATGATTTCTAGATATGATCTATTATTACTACTACTGCACCTACTTTATCCTAATGTTGAATTACCATGACTATGACACCTTCTCCCATCTTGAGCATCACTTAGAAGGATGCAAAATTTCCAAATATTTCCTTGGACCATTGGGATTTCCCTCCTACTTGTAGTGAAATATATCCACTTGTTGGATCAGTTGAAATGGTGGGTTGTACAACATCATTAATTACTTTGAAAAGATTGGACTCATCTCTACTTCCCCAACTAATGGCTTTAGTAATTTTCTATAGATGGCTCATTAAGGGTCTATAATCTTGTGGCAGCAGTGGTGGAAAAGCTTTTTTTTTAGGGCACTATCTAGTCTCATGTTATACTTCTATTTCTAGTTCTACTCCTTCTCTAATTCTTGTTCTTCACCAAGGTCTTTCCTTGGTGCCGGAGGTTTAAGGAGTTCAACAAAGGAGGTGTTCTAAACTTTTTTGGAAATATCATTCATGTAGCCTAGGATTCCAATGTGATTGCATAGCTTTCTAATTAGGCAAGGGAATGGAAGTGTTGGCTTTCCTACCATTTTCTCCTTAAACCACCTCTAAATTTCTATGAAATAGAATTGAGAAAGATTGGTCATGTATTTGCCCATTATGATAGCACTTCCCCTACCCACATATGTTAAGATCCTGTTAAATCCTTTGGTTAGGAAGAGATGATATATTCCAATCTTAAAATATGTCTTTTCTTCTAGAGTTAATTCACTATACATTTTTTCCTCCTTATCATATGTCTATTTCAGCCACAACTTCCTAGTGTCAGGGTCAAACCTAGTGGACAATTGGGCTAACTCAGCCCCTTTGTTTGGCAAATTAAGAGTTACTATAACTTCCTTGACTAAGAATGAGACATTGACTCCACAAATTTTGATAGTGGTGCCTTTTTCTTTGTTGTGGTAGAATTGATGGGTCTCACCAAGGTACTAGTCACCACTATTTGAGAGAATAGGCCATAGTGATGATGCCTAGAGTTATGTGTAAACCACTTCTAGGGAAAATGCCACGAATAGACTAATGTTCATCTCCACAATGACTATGGTCAACATGGACTTTTCTTGGATGGTTGTAAGGCATTCAGGGGGCAATGTCAGATGTTCTCTCTACATGGGAGCTAGTGGTTCCGTGGCCTCTCCTAAGATCAACTATTTGTAACAAGAGCCTCTTGATGAATGCTAAAGATTAGGCTTCTTACTCTTTGTGCTGTAGCAACTCACCTTGAGATCCCCTACCACCTCTTGGGCATTTGGATGCTCCTACGAAGGTTCTCCCTATGCTCCTCTTTTTGGGACCATCTGCAATCAAGCAAAGATCAATTATTACTAAGCTGCTAATATTTACCATTAATATATGTATACCATACTCATGACCTTAATTTCATTAAGTTATTTAACTTATATGATTGTAGAGTTAGAAAAATTTTAGGAAAAATCCCCAAAAAGAATTTATCTTCTTTTATTACCCTTCACAATTAGTTCCCTTTTCCTTATGTGTGGCTTATTATAATGGTTATGGTCCCTTAGATGAAAAGATTAAGGTTTCTAGCATTACAATGATTGATTTTTTAGTATAACACTTATGATTTTCAATGTTCTTACCCTTATAATATCCTTCAGGTGATAGAAAATTTTAGAAAAGTGGCACAAGTTTCTCATACAACCCACCCCCACATGCACCCCACCCCCCCACCCACCCC